>VXBT01002221.1:496355-580372 GCA_013400235.1 Oriolus oriolus | reverse complement strand
AATTAAATCAAACCATAAAGGCGATATGTGGTGTCCATTGTGATCAAACCTGGGTCAAAACTCATTCCCTGCTGCTGGTTTGGATGTCCTTGTCCTGCCCAAGGGGCAGAGTTCATTTCCAGCAGGTGGAAAGCTGAGAACTGAAGCCCTCGCAGTGTTAAGCCCCCGGTGTTTCAGTGGGGGGCCAAGGCCCAGCAGATCTCAGAGGTGTGGCAATAACCAGCAGCACAGGCAGAGAGGGCTGGGGCAGATGGGAGCAGATTTCCAGGTTCAATTCAGTGAGATTGCACAGCAGCAGCAGCATGGCAGGGTTACCCTAACAGAGCACGGGGCCACCATCGCCTGCCCCCAGAACCCTCCAACGCACAACTGCCCCATAAACCAGGCACAGGAAACAGAGCCCACTGCTCTGCTGTCCTGCAAGGACTTCACCTGCATGGCTGCTTCTTCCTTCCGTGCTATTGACTTCAGGGAAATTGCTGCATCAATAACCAGGACGGTGCCAAACCCCCAGAACTCGTGTGCCCGGCTCTCCCTGCCCCTCCAGACACATCCTTTACCTTGCCCAACCACTCCGGACTACACAATAATTTTAAATATGTATCAAGGTCAATCTGAACACGGAGAGAAAAGGTGGCACTTTAACCTCACTCTCCACATCAAGGGCAGCTGCCAGTGGGATTCTCTGCAGTCACCAGATGCTGATTAGGAGGAAAATAACTGCTGTGAAGTATGTGGGGGCAAATGGAAGCAGTTCTAGTCCTGGTTCTACCTCCAACCTTTCCATTACTGTAAAGGAGAAGTTCCTGCATTCCAGCACTGTTCCCAACTAACAGCTGCTCATGAAGTCAGGATTTACAGCATTTTTACAGCACCATGCACTACAGAGCCATTTCCAAAAAAAGAGCTCTTAAAACACTAAACCAAAGATTAGAAGTTGTTTTATGAGAACCGAGATGGGAGCCAAACCCAGAGCCCCACTCCACCAGCCCCAGCAGAGACAACCCTGCCCACGCATTTGTTTCTCTGCTTTTTTGGCCGAGGACGACGCTCAAATTATCACCAAAAGGTCACAGGGAAAGTCATCAGCAAGGTCTGGAGCCGGATCAAATGCTCTCCATAAAAATAAAAAGAACAAAGTCACGACTTTAAGAGATGGAGGAGCAATGAGTGCTGATGGATTTCAGGACGCGGTGAGGAAGTGTGAGCCAAGGCACACGAGCTGTGCTATGCTGCAAAGTGTTTGAGCGCTCTAAACTATTTTCATACTCCAGAGGTTGGAATAGGCTGTGAATTTATGGTTTTGGTTGCTATGGTAATTTGTATTGTCAAAGTTTTAATAACCTCATCAAAAACATGCACTCAAGAGCAATGTGGCACCTCTACGTAATTTAACAGCAATCCATTCATAGCTTGTGGTACCGTTTGAAACACTGCACAAGGAAATTAAAAACAAATAGAAATAAATCACCACAATACCGAAACCAATAAATATTTAGGCTGAAAAGGTGAGCAGTCAGTGGAAAGAAAAAGGTATTTTCAGAGAAATGATGGAAGCTTCTAAGACAGTTCTCCTCCCAACAGCAGGAGCAAGGTTAGCCCACACCAGTGGTAATTAGGTGAGAACGATGGGTTCCCCTGCTTAGTGTGCATGAAAAGCCATTTTGAACAACAGCTTTTCAAAATTCAGATTTGTCAGCCCTGAACTACAAAGTACACGCGTTGCTAATATCTAATTAAGGCAGGTTAAAAATGATGGGCTAAACCCCAGAGAATATTAGGAGTACTGGACACAACAAACTCTTTTTGAGTTCCGTTTCAGTGATGTCGGTGCTGTTTCATCTGAGCGTATGTTGGTCCTGTCTCTAAATTTCCTCAGTGTCCTCACACACCATCAGATCACCCAAATAATTTGTTTGGTAGCTTTACATGCTGCTTGTGCATCGTTTGCAACGAGAGATAATTATGTTTCAGCTCTTTAGTTTGTTTTCCTGCTTGAACTTTATTGCATTTTAATAGTTTTTCTAGCCCTCCCTAGTGCCTAAAGAAAAGAAGGAAAAGGGACTTTAATAAATAATATATTTTTCATCACTGTTATGGTTCAATATGCGAAAATGGCAACACCTTGGACTTCCTTAAGTTTTTAAACTGTATTAAAAGAGCTTGAGTTATACAAGGCCAAATAGTAAACACTGAGTATGAACTTAACTGAAGCCAAACAAGAATGCAGCGCAGTGGGAACCTGAATTAACTTCAGTTCCTGACAGATGCACAAACTGTTACAACCCCCAGTTCCCCTCTGAATGCCTCATTTTCCTCTGGGCAGTTTTATTTCCCCCGGGATCAATCCTTTGCCTCTCCTCCCAGCGTGGATCCCTGCCTTTTTCCATCCACAGCCACATCACAGCTTTTATTTCAGTGTACTGACATGGGTTTAGTCTTACTGAAAGCAAGACAACAAATATTTATTTACTGCCCTTCTTTATAGCTTCCACTTGAAACGAGTAAATATAGAAGTGGTCCTGATCCCTCTGGCTTTGTGCTGCTACCGGCTAAGAGAGAACAGCTGAGGAGGAGAGCGCTCCGAGGCACGAGCAGACATCGGCATTTCCACGGGAAGGACACTTGCAGTGGATTTGCAGAAATCCCTGTGAACACACAGCTCCAAAGAGACTGGCAAAAAATCCTGGGGGGAACCAAATTGCTTTTAGCACCGTGATCTTGGGGCTCACAGTGAGGCCAAACCTAAAAGTGTCCTCACCAAAAGTGTGCCCTTGCCCAAGCCAGCTCCTGCCCTGCTGCTCAAGGTGCTCCGGCGGCCAGATTGTTTCTTTCTCAGGACAAGGAAAAGTTCACGACCTGAAATGCCTCATAAAGGAACTTCTGGATTTGGGATCGGGCTCACCACTTAAGCCACACCGCCCTCCTGAGCAAGCCAGGCCTGTGCAGCAGAGCCACCACATTTTATTGCTTTCCAGCCCACAAGGAGCTGAAATCCTCCCTGGCTGCAAGAGCCACTTTCACTGTGAATATTTTAATAGCCCTGAATACCGCAGGCAGTAATCAGAGTTTCCCCAGGTGCACAATTCTAAATGAATCTCATATTGAGCTTTTATTTTTAGAGAAATATAATGATCAGGATCCAGAATAGCCCCGTAACGGCTGTCACTTCACTTTGAGGGACTTCAGAAATAATCAGACTTGAAACGTTTAAGGTTAATTAAGGAAAACAAAAAGATTTATACTGTATAGAGAAGCCCTGAGCAAAAGGTGTGAATAACAAGTGATCTAATTTCTTTGAAGGCCTCATGATGTGAGCGAGGGTGGGAAGGCAGAAACACACAGAAAAAGAAGAAAAGGTTTGTGCGGGGTGAAATTTGGCAAGAAAGTCCCATTTCTGTCAACAGTGTCATCCCCTAGGGAAGAGTAAGCAGGATTTGAGTATCATGGGAGGATGCAAAGGGAATTAAAGGTAATTCCATCAGCTCTGCTGCACTGGCAGAGCAGGATCCTCTTAGCATTGCTCCATCAGTTCTTGAGCACCAGGAACTGCTGAGATACCCTTGGAGTTCCAAATCACAAACCAATCTTTTCCAGCTGTATGGTCAAGCCTACAAGTGTTAAAACACCACTTCTGCTGCAGCCACAGAATTATTTGTCCTTGTTTCCAGTGTTCAGGCTACATTACATACTATTAGCAATAATCCTGTTCATTGCCTTCGCTCTCCTTTCAGGGAAGACACAAAGGCTCTCTCTGCACCTGTCCAGAGCAGATAATCAATCTCTTGCTGAGAGCAGAGGGTGCAGCTGCTCAGGAGACTCCTGTAGGAACCCCAGGAGCTGCAGTGCGGGATGCTGTCGTATCAAAGCAAGTCTCAGCACCAACAGAACAATCCCAGCTCGACTTCTCTCTAAAACACCAGGTTTTTTCTTTGCTCCACCTCATAATTACAGCTTCAGTCAGAGCCTAAGCAAGAGGACTTTTCAGACACGTGTCTGGAAATAATTAGAACTTGCACAGAGACAGGCAGCTCTCTGCTCGAGTACCTGGGGCCAGGCTGCACCTTCTCTGGCTCAGGGAGCCACAAAAGCACCTGAAAGCAGGAGCTGGTCAGAAAAGCAGCTTCTTTCTCTGCTGAAAATGCCACCTACCCAAACAGAGAGGCTCTGCAGTGTTGAAAACTGCATCCCAGCTGGCCAGGGAGCAGCCAGTAAAACACCCAGCCAAATCACAGTGTCCGTGGCATCGCAGCAAAGTGCTCCTGTCACCCGTGTGCTCCTCTGGCTCCTTCCACGGAGCTTTGGGCAGAAGACACCAACCCAGCACTGGCTGAGGAAACATTTGATCTAATGATTTCCACAGTTCCTTTATTTTCAGTCTCCTGGGAGCCATCCAGGATTTAATAAGAGACTTCCCATCCATCTCTGCTCGCTCTTGAGTACAATCCACCAGCATTTCTACAACCACCAGAGACTCAGACACTTGGAGGTCTTTGTCAGGCTCTGCTGCACAAATATTTTAAGCCCAGGCTGTCTGGCAAACCCCTCCCAGTCCAGACTGGAAAGGAAGTGTTGCCTGGTGTGCAGGGGCACAGCTGCCAGTCTCAGATGGCATTTGTGGAATTGACCTTTTCCTTTGAAAAACAAGAATCTTCATGTTTCGGCCTGCAAGAGGAACACTGTGTTTATATTATTTACACAGTATTTTACAGTAATTTAATCACAATTATTAGATATGTCCCCATTCTTCTACCGGGGCCGGGGTTTGGGTCACTGGTGTCCTTGTGTTTGAAAAACAGGGGCTGGGCAGAGATGGGGCTCTGATTCATGATCCCATCCTGGGCACAGCCTCTCTGTGCTTTCAGAAATTCCTTCTCCCTGCTGAACTCAAGCAAGTAAAACCTATCCCTGAACTTTCCCACAGGGAGAGAGGCAGGACCTGCCTGTCATCCAGAGGTTCTCCTGCTCCTTTTACAAGCCAAGTTCCACTCCTAAACAAGGCCAGAGTTTTCTGAAGACAGCAAAGTCCTCTGAACAGCTCTGCCCAGTTATTTACAAAATTCTTTGAAAATTTTGCCTCCAGACATGAAAGGGAAATGTGACTTTCAGAAAATCACATTTGGGGGGAACAATGAATTCCGTTTTCAAAGTGAAATGTCACTGAAGTTTTCAACAGAGGCTATCACAGCCAGCACAGAAATTTTTTCAATATTCCAGAAACTGCCGAGGCAGGATTGGTGATAACATGACCAAGTGTGCAGTTCAATTTGGTTCTGTTCTTTTCATTTTTTAATTAAATCTTGATAGTTGTAGGATAGGACCACTTTTCTGTGAACAAACTAAATTCAGGTGCTCCTTTAGCCTTTTTCTTCTCTTGGTTGCTCTCAGGACTTATTACAGAAACACATATGCTGCATTTGATGAGAAAAGGGAACCTCCAGCACAAAGTGTCTCCTGTGACACGATGGGAACTGCTATTATTCCCCTTATCACCTCCCATCGAGGCAATTAGCAGCGAGAGATTGCAGGAGCTGATCAATTAGGTCCCACAAACTGCTTAAAGTCAAAAGCAATTTTAAAACAGAATGCAAAGGGCAGCGCTGATTTTCTCCCCAGCAGTGAAGTGATCGTGCCATTAACTATGGTAACTGAAGAACATTTTCTCTAAAGCTGGCCCAAAATAAGTTGAAGCAGTTTTGACAGAAAAAAAAAAAAAAATCTTTCTACAAAAGCTCATCTTCTAAAAACTTTCATTTGAAATGCTCAACTTTCTTGAAGTTAATTTGGAAACAAAATATTTCAATAAGCAACAGAAGTTTGGTGTTGTGTTCTAGAAGCATCTTTCCAACAGCTCGATATTTTAAGTCTGTGAAAATCTTCAAAATTGCCTGCCATAAATTTATCACTTTGTCCATTGGAATATTCACCACAAACAAAATATTCAAGAAGGCTGTTGAAAGGTGTCATAGGCTCATTAAATCATTTTTGCAGAAGTGAAGCATGTAAGTGTTAATAATTAGATCAGTGCAGACTTTAAATACACACACGTCGCGTGGCACTGAAGTGAGTCCTTGCACTGGCACCTGACTCGCTGCAGCACCGCCAGAACCAACGTTAGAGAGGGATGAAGGCCAAAATGTGCTCCAGTTGTTGTGCTGAGCCTTAGTGTAAGATGGGCTCAGACAAACAAGGAGCTTAACTGATTTTATTCCAGGAAGCGAAGGCTGCACGCCAAGGACCAGCTGCTCTGGGATCAGTGGGAGCAGTCATTAAAGGCTGGTCAGGGGGACGGGTCCAGGCAGTGCGGCACAAACACACAACGCTAAAGGAAGGGAACGTTTCCCAACAAGGGAAGTGTGGTTTGATTTTCCTCCCCGAAGTTTCTGCTATCCCATAATGTGATGAAGACCATTACCACTCTGTGAACGTGGAACTTCAGAGCCTGCCCAGCTGGCAAAGGCAGGAGTTTAATGCCTGCAGTGGAGCAGGAATGTCCAGGGCTGGGACAGAGCTGGGGCAGAGCTGAGCTCCTGGAGAGGTCGGTTCCACGGTGTGCACGGCTCCTCCTCAGTCCTGGGGCGCAGGAATGCCCATCCCCACGGGAACTGCAGCACTGGGAGCTCACACCGTGCCTCTGAACACAGGAACTGGGACTGTTGAGGGACAGACCCCTCCCCGGGCTGTGGGAGCATGGGTTGGACACAGGGAAATGCTTTTAAAATCCCCGTGTGTAATTCTATTCAGCACCTTACAGTAACTGTCCAAAACATTCCTCACACTCTAAGTGCCTGCCACGATCCCCACGAGACAAATGATGAATGTTCACTGCCCTTGGACAATAATTACAAGTCCAAACAGACACAGCAGTTCTGTGTAAGAGTCTGAGGGAAGTTAAAGAATCAGGAGCTGTCTACGTGCTTAGTGTGAAAAAGGAAATATGTATATTTGTCTACCAGAAATGTGACTCTTAATATTCAATAATTTTAAATTTTGGATAATGTTTATTCTCCTCAGGATTTGTTACTGTGGGCTCGCAGGACAGGGTTTGTTCCCCTTGCTCAATGTTGGGCTCCTGTCACTTAGGGAAACCCAAGTTTGTGCTCCTTGAACTGTCAGATAGGGAAGGCAGCGTTCCTGCAAGAGGCAATGTCCTGCTGATGACCAAGCATTAAGAGCAGATAAATAGTATTTCAGTCAGATAGTGCCTAAAATTAATAATATATCAGCAGAGCCTGTGCCTGTGGTGAGGTTAGCGGAGGTCTTTGTTCGAGGAGTGCTCGTTGTTTAATATTTCCTTCAGGGTACAGCAGTGTGCCAGGAACTCACCAGCCACTGCTGCTGCTCTCCCTTTCCAAGTGGCCTCCTTTCAAGACCAGCTGTGACACCAGAGGCAGAGGGGGAGAATAATGGATGGCAGAATCCCTGTGGAATGTGGGTTTCGGAGAACAAGCAGATGAGAAGGGGCTGGGCGTGCTCCCAGCTCTGGGAGGCCTCGTAGCAACAGCATTGGGGGTTTTCATTAAAATAAAGAAAATCAGTGAATTACCAGGACCCCACCAGACAGTGAAGTTATTCACTGAAGGGAGAGCAGGCAGCAGAATAGAAACCTTGGCTGAATGATTGGTAGAGTGCAAGGGAAAGCACAAAAGATGAAGAAAAGCCAAAACGTGGGTAAGGCAATTGCCCTGTGCCTGCACTGCCGTGTCCGTGCCAGTCCCTGCCCTTGCTGAGGGGAAGGGGGGATGGCTGGGCAGATCCCAGCAGGATGGGCTCAGGGAGCAGCTCAGGGAAAACACAGGGAATCTCAGAGCACGGCTTCGGAGCTGCAGTGGGAAGGGGAGGCCGTGGTCTGGTTAATGCACCAAGGTTCTGTTTGGGGTTCTGCTGTGGAGTTTTCCTGTCAGAACAAGTGAATGAAGGTCCTCAAGATGCAGTAAGAGGAGAGATTCCCCTTATTTCCAGTGGCAGTAGGGAATAAATAGGGAGAAGATGGGAAAACAAACAAACAAACAAATAAAAACCAACAAAAAAAGAGAGGCCAAAGAAAAGGCAACAGAACAACCCCCAAAACTGCAACTCAGACAGCAGAAGTGAACTTTGGAGAAAAAAACAGTGTCCAGACACAGATGACATTGGTCTTCACACTGTGACAGAGCTGCTTGTGGGGCAGTGTAAGTTCTGACCCCAAAAAATCAGCAAAGGGATTATTCTCCCACCAGCCTGGTGTGGGAAGAACGGATTCGGAACATCACAGAGGAGGAAACAGATGCTGGCACCGTCCATGCTGAATCACACCAGATCTTTCAGGGAGTCTACTAAAGGATTAAATTCAAGTGTAACATGCTGAACTTAGCAAAATCAAAAGAAAAACTCCAGTATCTTCAGTGAATTCAAGTTTTATCTCATTCTCTTGCTACTCTTCCCACACCTTGACATATTTTCCTACCTAGAATATTTTCTCTCTTCAGTAGAGTGAGAAAACCTTAATCTGGCAAGATCTTAACTCTTCTATTTTCAGTCTGAACTTAAATCTGGTATCAGATTGATATCTGATATAAAACAGATATGGAAAATGCAAATGTTCCCCAGTTTGACTCGAGATTTGATCAGATCTCGTTCAACTGCTGTTGTCACTGTCAAGTCAAGGAGACTAAAGATGCTCTTGCTCCTATGCAAGCTATTTTATAGCAAGAGAAGCTCCATGGAGATCATACCCAGCTCCTCAGGGCTGAGGGGCTGCTTGAAGGAGGTGAAAGAATCAGAGTCTGAATCAGTGTAAACAGAGAGAGATTTAAATGATCTCCCCTAAAATAAAAGAGCATTTGGCCACAATGAGGTCTGCTTTGGGAGTGTAAAGACTTCACACATTTTTGTTTATTGTGTAGCCAAGAAATAAGGATTCTGTGTGTCTTTCTGCATATGAACAAGCTCACATGCCCAGGCACTTGCAGATATAAAGATAACCAGCAGACAGATATAGTGGATGAAATGTTCTCAGAAAGAAAAAAAAAAAAAAAATAAGACTCCAGATAAAAACAAAACCCCTTCATGAATGGTACCACAATAAAATTACTGTGCCCTCCCTGGCTGGGATGCTGATGTCCCCATCAATAATGTAAATAACTGGATTTTTAACGCCTTCAAAAAAGCCCACAGCCAAACAGAAATGTGTTTTTAATAACTGGTATTGAAGAAAACTTGGCCCAATCTGTATGCAAATTGTGAGATCTGATTCTCTCTGCTTGTTAAAGAAACCTGCTGTGGAAAATTTATGTGTGTTTTTTACTTCAAAAGCTTCCAAAGTATTTCAGCCACCAAAATGATACCACACTTTTGAAATATGGTTACCTTGAAAACAGAAGCTGACGGTGGAAACAGAAGAAATACTATGAAACTGTGATCAAATGAAAAATGTGTTGCTTCACAAACATTCCACACAGGCCACATAAGTCTTCCCATACAAAATATTGTCAAAGATCTTTCGCCAGCTAAAGCAAGCATCTATTGACACAAAAGGAACCCAAAATAAAACCCATTTTTAAACTTATGAATAGTGAGAGAGGAAAGAACGAGAAGATGGGACCTCAAATAAGAAACTCCTGAACTCTCATCCTGCTGTTGACGCTGACTTTTTCCGTGGCTGTAACACACCACAGCCCCCTCAGGCTCCCCCCGAGGATCACATTCATTCAGTCAGAATCTGATGGAGTGGAAGTGATATTTTACTCAACTAATTTTACTGACTCAGGAAACAAAGTGAATCATCTGGTAAGGAAACACTATCAGGATCTGACTCTGAACCAAAACCTGCTGTGCAAACACTGATTTGAAGTCACTGCGTACCGAGCCTTACGTCAAAGTGACTTTTTGTAGCTACAGAGCTCTGTGTCAACTCTAAAAAGGGCTATTTGGTGGTTTTATTTAACACAAATACCCTGTTTGAGGAAGACTCCAGTTCCAGACCGGTGCCAAGCTGTGCTTCCCCAGGCCCCGGTCCAAGGCCAGTCCAGCAGAGCGGTGCCAGCACCTGCAGCT
This sequence comes from Oriolus oriolus, assembly GCA_013400235.1. Lineage (NCBI taxonomy): Eukaryota > Metazoa > Chordata > Aves > Passeriformes > Corvidae > Oriolus > Oriolus oriolus. The sequence goes on along the minus strand of VXBT01002221.1, from coordinate 570,337 downwards.
GGCCCCGAGCGCGGCTCGCGCTGGCAACGCAACCGGACAGGTAAGGTGCCTTCCATGGGAAGCAGATTAAGCCATAAATCCAAGCATCATCAATCTAAAATTATGCACTTAAAATTGCTTCTTCTCCTGTTTCTGCATTGCACTGTGTTGGGCCATTAGTTTTTATTAAAATGTGACAGTGCTGTTGAGTAGGCTCCTAACTGGCTTTTACCAGCCAAAGAGACAGAGACAGAAGACCATAAACTTCTCCTGCAGAATGTGATCTGGCCATAAATACAATTATATGTCCTGGTGGTTTGACTTGTCTTTCTGTTCTATGCAGCTGGAGAAGAGGGAGCTGGAAATCACATCCAAACAACCTCAGGAAAAATTGAAATTATTATCTGATGCAGCAAGAACGCCACTGAAAAGGGAGGTGTAGGAAATCCCCTGATCTGAGGGAGAGAAGAGCTAAGAGGGTATTTTTGATACTGCACTGGATTTCATGAAGAGTCAGAAGGAAAGGTCCAGTTTCAACCAGAAAGCCTTATTCAAAAAAGGACGTAAGTCATCAACAAATAGTTCTTTCATTTTGTCGGTGCTCAGAGCCTTAACAGGTGGTTAGCTAACTCACTATTTCACGGAGGCTTTTTACCTACCTTTGTTTCTGAAGGCAGAAAAGACTCTTTTATTGCTACATGTTTTCTGGTAATGCAGCAGCTGCTGTTTATGCTAATTCCTGCTTACTTGCAAATAGACCTGTGTTTATTTTGTGCCACGCCAGCTGTCAACAAAGGCATTTGAAGAATAATTTCCATGCTCAAAGGAAAGGCTCTGCTTCCCCTTCCTACTGCTCATTTCTTTCTTCTGCATTTCCGATCCAAGGGGTGTTGAACTGGGGAAGTGTCTAATGGTGAATTATGGGATGAACTGAACCTGAGACGCCCACAGGAACCCATCTCTTACCCTGGATATTTGCAGGGCCCACTCTGAACTCCTCCTCTCCAGTGCTGCCCTGAACTTGTCCTCCAAGCCCTCTCCAGAACGCTGCTGGGGCACTGTGACAGTCACACTCCCCGGGGACGAGGCTTGGCTGCTGCAGGGAAGGGCCTGGCAGGCTTTGGTTCTCACCTGGGTTTGAGCTGGCTCGCTCTGTTCAGCCGGATTATCCAAAATTCCAGGTGCAAGCCTCCCTGCACGGAGCTTGTCACTGGACTGGGAGGAGATTCACACAACCACAGCAGACTTGGGGCCCAGTCCTGACTTCACCACCAAGAAACTGCTCCTATAAACAGCTTCTTGTACCAGCCACCTGTATTTTCTCAACGAGCTAATCTTGGTGGAACTGACACTGAAAGTCTGGCTCGTGACGTTTTCCAGCATCTCAATCTCAGACTTTTCACCAGCTCGATTTTCCCAGAGTATCTGGAACTGCCTGCATTTTCTCCTGAGCTGTGAAGCTGCCAGTGCCTCATTCCTTCAGACAGCGTGTTACTACCCATCAGCATTTAGTGCATCTAGCAGTGAGATCAGAGAGCCCCTGAGGACAAAGCGCTCTCCCATCAGTCACTCAGGGACCCTCAGCCCTCATCCCCTATAGCTTCTGTCGGGGAAGAAAATCCATCTCCTGCTCCCACAGAGCCATGGCCTGGCTGTTCAGTGAGCAGAGCACTGATGGAGCACTGATTTACTGCTCAAACCGTGGCGAGGTCTCGGTGCCAGCTCCTGCTCCAGGCACAGCCGTGCCCAGGGGCTGGGGGCTCTGGGGGGAGCCTGGAGCTGCTCCAGGCTGGTCCCAGCGGATCCAGCACAGCCAGGCTGATGGGGCCATGGGAAAGGACATTTCACAACAGGCAAAACCTGCAGGGATGAGGAAAAACCTGTGGGAAACATCCCTGAGACCACCCAGGTCTGAGCTGGGGAAGGAGGAGCTGCAGGTGACAGGCAGAGTCCTGTGCCATGCTGGAGAGGCTGTGAGGGGGATGGAGCTGGTAGGGACTGACCACAGCCCCCTGTTCCCATGAGTTTTAAGTCATTTCTCTGCCCATATATTGAACCCCACGGTTTTTCTCTTTTCTCCACTGCCCTGTAGAGGATGGGAAGTGAGAGAATGGCTGGCTGGGCATCCAGCAGCTGGGCAATGTCACGCCCCCAAAAAGCAGATGCACTTTTGTTGGTTTGTGGCTGTGGTGGGATCCTGCCATCACACAGCAAAACTGTTTCCTGCATCTCCTGCAATGACTTTGCACGCTCCCCTTGCTTTCACCCCCAAGCAGCACTTCTTCCCATGGTGTGGGTAAATGTTCTCCTCTGACTGAGAGGCTCCACCTGGGAGGAGGGTGGAACCAAGCTGGGACTGTTGTGCTGTTTTACCCACCACCCATGGCCACGGTGTCCCTGTGCCTCCTGCAGACCTCCCAGGGCATCCTCACAGCTCAGTCTGGCACAGGGCATTAAATGGTTTGTCCTCGCTCAGCCAGCGTCTGTGGCCAACCAGCAACTCAGCTGGGAGCATTTCAGACTGAGTTTGTTACAATAATCGCCAAACCCTCTTAAATTGTTTCCTCCCGTGCCACGGCAGGCCGGGAAACTTCTGGGAACCGCAGCTATTCCATTGTTCTGGAGTGGATTCACAGCAACTCTTTGTGGCCAAATGACACAAGAGGATGTTGTCACCGCCACAGCTCATTCAGGAATAGCTGCCTGAAGTCAGCATTCACTCATTGCCAAGCCTTTGCTGGCCACGGATGCCGACATTTATAGATGCAAGCAGGCAGAAGAACATGCCAGCACAAGTTGGTGATTTCTTCTCTTTCTGCCACAATTACTTCCCAGCCAGCAGACACGAAGAGCAGCACTGAATCCATTCTCACTCAGTGCACTCCATATGTTCCCGAGGACTCAATCTCAGATGATGCCAACAGGAATAGAGTTACACTACTGTGATATATTTCATCCTATGCTGGCTGTCTAAAAGTCACTTATCCATGTTCAATTAGAAGAAACGTTCCCCTAAAAGGCAAGAAGCCCTGTTACAAGTGGTTAATTAACAATAGGGAGTTTGATTCTTCCTGCAGTTTTCTTTGTATTGAGAGGTAGCAAAGGTTTTCCTGTGCTTCCTTTAAAGAGCAAGCATGTTTATAATATCATTTAAATGTTTACAATATCATTTAAATGTTTATAATATCATTTTATGTGCACATACAGACCTCTGCTTGAAGAAGGCACTGTACAAATGAATAAATTGCTACAGAAATCAAAAGCACAGGACTTGTGTATACACCAAGTTAATCAGGGGCCCAAATAATTCTTAGAACTGCTATTGGCTGAAACATTCAATTGAGGGATGTTTTACACAGTGAGAGCTCCAAAAGGAAAGGATCTGTGCACGTCCCACATGTCCCCACCGCACCCAGCACTGTGCTGGACAGGGACACATCTTTCCAACCACAGCTCTTTGTGTTGGCTTCCCCTTGAACTGGCCAGCCAGAGAGGAAAGAGGAAAAAGGAGATATGACAAGGGGACGTGCCACAGTTAAAACAATCCTGGCACGTGGGAATTTCCACGCCATTTCTGTCTTCCACTCAGCCAGGGCTTATTTTCAAAGCTGTGCTGGCAGAGAGAAGTGCAGGTGAATCAGGACAAAGCGAGAGTGGGAAGGAGGTACAAGACCCAGTCCCAGATGGACAGACTTTGTTAAATCCCCATTTCAGAGCTCTGTAGTGCCTTGAACTGGAAAGGCTTTCAGCAGGCAGGAGATTCCATGGGCTGGTGCTGCTCAGATCCCCAGCCCCGGGCTGGGCTGGCTGCTCCCAGGCCAGCAGCTGGCAGTGCCCTTTGAAACCACCAAAAGGGTGTCAAGAATGACAAGCTCCCAGCACAGACATCCCCAGCCTTCAGGTCTGAACTCTACTTTTGGGAAATGTTCTGGATTTCCATGCAGTAAGTGAGAAAGAGGGAAAAGGGGATGGAGGAGGGAGAGCGACTGCATTGAAGCAGGGAGGCTCCAGAAAAATTTGCCTTGCCCTGTCTCTGGGAGCAGCTGATGTGTAGTCAAGGGGTAAAAGGGAATGCCACCTTTCTGTTTGAACGTCTTCAAGTGTTTTGCTTTAATAACTCATCAGTTCTTGGTGAAAAGAGCTTCCCCAGCAGCGATTTGTGGTGCTAATTCTACCAGTAGGAAACACTGTTGGATTATGAAAAATAAAACCCTGCTGTGCTACTGGGTCACAGAATCTGTGTCAGCTGAGAGGAAGAATGAGCAGAACTGGGCAGGAAAGAACTTCTATCTGTCTGAGAGGTGTCTGCCAGGAAGCAGCTCCCACGTGGGATCTGAGGAGGTGATGAATGACCTGTGGGCAGTGACACTCCCAGGCAGGATGTGTGTGTGAGAGCAGGGCCCCTCCGGGACCCCTTTTCCAGGGATCCAGGCAGCATTAGGGAAGCCAAGCACAGATCTTTCATCTTTCCAAGCTTAAGTGCTCAGCATCTCAACCTGCAGTTAAAGCTGCCACTGGAATCTGAGTTTGTGGTGCTGAGCTGCTCACCATTCGCCCCAAATAAAGGTGAATATTAAAGGTCTGCAGCTGGTGGGGCGCAGAGTTTGCTCCCAGGGGTTTAAAAGAACTCAGATGTGCACGTGCAGTGCCTGGCCAGGTGTGCATGGCTGGACAAGGCAGGCCTGTGTTGCTTGTGGACTTCTGCACGTCCATTTGGCCTCGATGAAAATAAAAATCCCCATTTTTGAAAGATACCTGGTGAATTTTCAACGTTTGCTTGTAAAACAGTAAATGTTTTCTCAGAAAACGTTTCCTGAAAGATAAATTGCTTTCTGGCCATCTCTTTTTCCTTGAGAACCTCTGCAAAGCAATTCAGTGAGAATGAGGGCTCTGCCCTAGAAAACAGGGGTGGTGCAGTCCTGGAGGGGACTTTCATTTAACAGGTTTGAATTTTTGGAAGGAGTTCCTATATGCTATTAACGAGATGCCCCATCTGCAAATGGAGTAATGAATAAATTATCATGAATAAACACAAACATCCAAAGTCAGCAACAGCAAGAAAGTGAAAATAATGAAACTATGAAGGAAACCTTGCCTTTTTTGAAGAGGTATTCCTAACACACAGGTTGTCAGGGTGGGAATCAGTCCATCAGAACGGAAAAGTTTAGATACTTTTGCTGAATGTTCTCTGTTAAAAACTGGTCTAAGGGTAAGGAAGCTTCAAATTCCTCAGCACAAGCTGTTTACAGAGATTCTGCAGGCACCACACTTGGACAGATTGGCACAATATAGGCAGGCAGATAACTGTGGAGGCATTCACATGGATTCAGTATCCTGAGAAAAATCTTGACAGCCCTCACAGATACCAATCGACAGTATTGGAAATACAGGAGCCAAGCTGTACATCTCTGAATTATGCAACTGGTATTTCTTTCTCCTACAGCCATCAAACTCAATAAAATTTTAAAGTCCTATAAATCCCCTTAGAAGTGCTCCATCTAGTCACTGTTTTCAGCCAGGAATAAATGTATTGGAGGAATATAATCTGTGGATCTCAGTGATTTAAATGCACTCTGGTGAGGAATGCAGACATGGGCACTGCTGGACACACAGGGCTGGTCTTACAGGCTGAACGAAATCCCTGAAGGGATTTGGAGCTGGGTGGATCCAGCAAACGGGGTGAAGCACAGCAAAAACAACCCAGGAAAGGATCTTCGTGACAGAATCCTTCCCATCAAAGCACAGGAGCTGGTGGGGAACAGACCCACAAACACAGGGATGCTGAGAAAGTGCAAAGCTCCATCTGAGCTGGGTTCGGACAGCGGGAGTGCCCAGAGCCGCGGCCCCGCGGGGCCGGGGATGCTCCTGGCTGGCCCCCGTGCCCCGAGCTGCGTGTGCTCCAGAGCCCAGGAGCCCCTCCGAGCAGCTGCCTGCTGCTGCCAGTTAGTGGTGGAACAATACCTCAGGACAGGGAAAACGCCGCAAAGCTGTGAACTCTCTCTGTTGCTGTTGTCTAGAGATGGGATCAGGAAAAAGCCTTCAGGCAGAACATCTGTAACGTGGACAGCCAGATGTTTGCACCTGCAGTTCTGTGCTGTAGCTGTTTCTCCCAGGAATTAACATATATTCATGGAATTTCTGTTCCCGTCGTGGTGGAGAAGAGGTAATCCCCCCTTAGAGCACTTCTATTTTCTGCTTTACTGTAAATGGGGAGGTGGGTGACATTTATTTGTTAAACATTGCCATAAATATTTAGCAGAGCAGGGCTCAGTTGAGGAGAGGACACCTAAACAGATTGCTGGTGAGCTAACCCTTGGAGATTTTCCAGATTTCTCTCTCTTCCTCCCCGTTTTGTGGGTTTTTTTCTTTATGGAGAAACTAAATAAACATTTGAAAGGAGACACACGACTGGAACAAAACCCCCATAAATAATTCAAAAGAAAATTAATAGCATTCAAGATACACTTTCTGATTATCAGCACAGGATTCTACTCTTTATTTTATTTTTTTACAGGAGCACCCAGCTGGTACAGTGCATCATGCTAATCAGGGAGTGTCTTTCACATTCCTGCAGCTCCTTGGAAACGCATCTCCATCAAACCGCTTTGAAGTTCAATTTTAATTTAGATGCAAACTATCCCAAAAGTACTGATAGTCTAAAAAGCGCCTCTGGCAGTCCATAATTATGAGGCACTGGAGCTGTCAGGTTTGATTAGGGGGTGGCTGCAGTCACTCAGGCCATGCAGCCCTGCTCAGCCCCTCCTGATCGTTCCAAGTTTCCTCCCCAGCACTCAGTGCTCACCCAGCACTGGGGCGAGGGGGATATTTTTATTTATTCCCTGCTTTTCAATCAGCCAGACCCTCCAGAGCACTGCAGTGATAAAGCTGTGCAGGAGAGCATCCCCCGGTCCCCTCCTCACCCAGACATCCCTGCTGCAGCATTTCATCTGCAAGAGATTCACAGCAGGAGGCTTAAAACAATCTGCTGGTATTAGGGCTTAATAAAAGAGCAATATTGTGTCACAACGCTGGGGTTTGAGCAGTATCACTGCAGCTGAACCGACCAATTCCCACCAAAATAAACAATATTTGGAGGATGAGAATAATTCTTTTGAGAAGAATTTCTGTGCTTCTGAATCCATCGTGTATCCCACGTTTAGCTGATTTCAGTGGGGTTACCCTGGATGGGAACCTGCACCAGGAAATGTAATTAATATTTACAGTTCCTGCTGCTGTCAGTACATGCCATGGACAGGGAAAACAGAGAATGTGCATTCCAGAAAACACAGGCAGCTCAAACAGCACCTCTGACCTCAGATATCCAAAAGAACAGCCCAGAGAAGCCCTCCCGGCCCTGAGCTGGCTCCCGGAAGGGCCCTGGGAGGTGCAGTGCTGTGGAGCAGGATCACAGCAGGAATATCAAAACCCCCATGTCTCCCCCAGGAAGGACACCCATTTCCCTCTGTCTGAGGGGTTTATTCTGTGTGCTCTTTCTCTGCTGCAGGCCCAGAGCCAGCATGGTGCCTCCCCACTCTCCCTGGGGCTTCATTTTTATAGGAAATTCTTGGAATTTCCTATCTGAAACAGACACTGCCTGTAATGCCTGAAGAGAAAGAGACTTCTAAAATCTTGGGCCATGCTCTTCCTTCAGCTCCACTGTCTCACTTTAGAGAGGTGAAGAGAATCTGGCAACACTTGAGATTTAGCGACGCTGGCCAACATTACCCTTTGTGATCCTGTCTCCTCTAGATGCTTTTCAGAAGCAAAGATAAAAAATAATAATTACAGTTCTGAGGGCTCATCCTTCAGACAGCCCAAGTGCTCTAAATGCCACAGGCCACCTAAGTCCTCCCTACGGAAGCTTTTCCTCCTGCCCACCCATGAAATAAGATCTCATTCTCATCTGAAGCTCTCATTCCAAGCCAGGTCTGAAGGTCACAGCAGCAGCCCCGCTGATTCCAGTACCCAGGAAATGTTTCTCTTCCCATCCCTTTCGCTGTGTGCCTCAGACACGCTGAGAGTGCTTTGGGTCTCCTCAGGGGCACACTGAAAAATAAGCCTATTAATACAGAAGGGTCTCAAAACACTTGAAGAGCTCATTCAGCAGAGTTTGCATCCCTGGTGCAGGCTCCGCTGGAGCCAGCCTTCCTCACTCTGCACTCGGTCACTCTCAATATCCGTCAGGACGCTTCACTCAGCCATTAAGGAACTGCAAGCAGAGATGAATCTCATCCTGTCTCCTTTCAGATAGCTCAGGAAGCCACCAGCCTCCCGTTTTTAGCCTAACTACAGAAGACAGACCAGAAGACAGCTTAACGAGGCTCGGGGAAGATCACCTTGAACGTTAGCCAACAGCCCATGGCCGCGAGAAGAGCTCCTTGCATCAAAACCCGTACAGCCCTTGAATAAATCCCTTTGATTCTGCTTTCAGTGGGGCTGTGCTCGTTCCTGCTCCCTCAGCTGTGGGAGGTGTGAGTGTGTGTGGGATGCTTGGGGTGAGAAGGACAAGGGGATCATACTGGAATTCTGGTTGTAATCATTAATTTAGGAAAATTATAGCAAGAAGTGAAGAAGGAAGAGAGAGAGACAGCATCTTTCATTCATTTATGTCTGTAACAGAGGCAGACAACAGCAATGGAGAGCCCTGCACATGTGCACAGACACTCAGCTTCTGCTGCCTTGGGAAACTTCCCCATGTTTGCCTGCATGCCCAAATATTCACCTTCTCATCCTGCCTCCAGTCTGGGAAACATGAGGAAATGAGGAGCGAATAAAAGTCACATCACTGTAAGAAAATGTATTTTCACACAAGCAGGGAATATATCAAGATTCCTCTTTCCCTGACAGCAGATGAATAGACCAGAAAATGAATTCTTCAAAAACTACTGCTAATGCTGACCTTAAAATGGCCCAGAAATAATTTCAAAGGTTTCAGCCTGATTGTTTAAATACACCTTACAGCATTTTCTGCCTGCCGTTAATCAGACATTTATTACTAATAACTCCTTATCTCTCAAACATTCACCTATAAAGCAATCATTATAATTAGGGGGTGCTTTGGCCACTGCTTAATGTGTGGAGTACAGAAGTCTCATCTCCACCCTGAATCCTCTCCTCTGCTTGTTGCAGTGCTTGCTGTCCTTTCACATGCAGAAGCTGTTGCAGGCAGAGGGAAATCTTTCTCGTTGTGTTCTTGCAGAGCACCCACCACACTGGGGTTCAGCTGTCACCACAATGAACCTTCTGGTCTTGCTGTATTAACTGGTTTTGATATGAAAATCACGGCATAAAGGAAACGTGCAACTGTGAAGCGGTCTGCATCAGGGAAAAAAAAATGGTTTTCTTCTTTTTTCTTAACAAATCATGCAAGTTTTCTCATTTCTCTCATGGATTAAGAATGTACTTAGTCAAGGGAAAACATCTGTCCAAGTGGTGAGGAAGGAGAGAGCCATATGCCTGAATGAACTGCTGCTCAGGATAAGGAAAGGAAATCTAGAGGGCTGGCTTGGGAGTTAGCTCTCTGGAGGGGAAAAAAAGCAAAAAATTCCCTGCAATCTGTTCGTGTAGGAGAGAGGGACGGAGGCGAGGATGGGAGGGCATAACGACAGCAACATCTGCAGGAGTAACACCGCTGAACAGCAAGCAGCACACGCTGGTCCAGGACAAACATCTGTGCTGGGAAACCCCCACGCTGGTGCCAGCACGGCCCCAGTCCCAGCGCTGGCACGGGAACGTGGGAAGGGCAGGGCAGAGTGGGAACAGGCGAGGGCCCGGTACTCCATCCCACGGCACAGCATCCATCTCCTTCCCCCAGCTCAGCCTAAGGCTCTGCTGATAAAGGGAGCTGGAGGCAGCCAAATTACCTGCCAGGTGCCGGGGCTGCTAATGAAGAAGGATTCAAAGAGAGGGGTAAACACGGCCAGCGAAGCAGCTCTGAATGCAGAACGAATGAGTGCTTGGCACAGCGCAGCTCCTCCTTCAGCCTGCAAACAGGGCCTGGAGGAGCCTGGTAAACACCCCAGTAAGCGAGCTGCTCTGCTGCCGGGGGTACAGGGCAGGACATCCCAGGGAAGTGGAGGTTGTGATGGTCGCTGTAGGGGTGCTCTGGAATGCAGGGAGACAACGACGAATTGTTAAGGTTGGAAAGCGCCTTTAAGATCATCAAATCCAACTTTTCACCCCACACTGTCACAACAGTCCTGTTCTCCAGGGCGGATCGGACTGGCAAAGTGGGGAAAGGAAAATTCAAAATTCAACCGAGTAGTCAAATTAAACCACTCCATGACGGGATTTGTAAATGGCATTATCCCTAAACTGCAGTCCTGGAGACCTTGTTTTAATCGTGCAGATCCCTTTGATCCCCACATCACTCTCTGAACTCCAGGTGTTTGTGTGAGCTGCCCAGGCTACCTCCACAAGACAGATGAAACCTCTTGAAATAAGTAAAATAAATCATCCCCTGAAAGTCCCTTTCTATTTACTGAATGTAGAGGGAGTCTAGTTTATTTAGACCAGAAATCTATTTTTCATGTGTCCAAAGTTACGTGAGATGAGACTCACCATTTTTCTCCCTTTTTTCTGAAATCTGTCAGCAAACTGGGAAAAACATCTGCAGTGACACTGTTGAACACTGAAGACATCACCCATTCCTGTTTCAGAGCAGCCACATGGAATTGTACTAACAACAGCTCTGGAAGAATATAAACAGATTTTTTAAAGGCAGAGGGTTGTTTTTTCATTATTATTATTATTGTTGTTGTTATTATTTATTTGTGGTCTAGGTTTCAACACTAGCTTTATTTTTCCAATCAGAACTTAAAGGTTCATGTGAACTGCAGCTCTAAAGGGAGCTCTATACAGTATCAAAGGCAATCCCACAAAGCTACGATTTTATTTGGCTGGTTTTGAAATAAACAAAAGGAGAGGATTTTGATCTACATTCCAATGGTCTCAATCCTGTGAAGTTTGACAGGAGTACTCCTGAAACACTCTTGTCAGTCAAGGTCCATTTCTATATTGGGCAGATGAAAAAGTCTGCAGCTTCACAGAGCTGACTGCACTTCTAAATGCCTGAAAACACAGATCTGACAGGATTGAAGCTCTTCACAAACAGATATTGATCTCTCTGAGACTGTAGATAAAAATCGGTTGAATAAGGTTGAAACATTTGTTTGTCTTGAAGCATGAACTAAATGTTTTAGGTAGCTCTGATTTTTAGATTATATGCTGAATGACACCTGTCAAAAAGATACAGCTGGAATATGTCAGAAAGACCAAAATTAAATGTTTCAGCAAAGTTAATTATAAGATCTCTGAGACTTCAAAGAAATTCCAGCTTGGTTAAGGTTTTTTTTGCTCCACTTGGAACAAACCCAGAGTAAGAGATGGCACATCCTCAAGGAGCTCAAATCCCATTGCAGAGCCAGCTCCATCCAGGGTATCACTACAACCACTAAATGCTGTTATCTGTCAGTCCTACAAGGGTCGTGTCTTGGAGGAGCATCAGAGTGAAGACATTACAACATTTCAAGAGATTGTTTCTTGTCTTATTCATCTAATTTGCCATCCAGTTGCATTGTGAGTATGAGTAAGACACAGCAGTAGGAAGCCATTTAACCATGGTGTTCATTTGAAGGTGTCCAAGCTCTTGAGTCACCCAGATTTCCAAGGAATTATTTGTTATTTCACTCCTGAAAATTACAATAATATCATGCAAGCAGTCCTTAATGCTACTTTTCCACATTAAATCCACCACTTCTCAGGAGGGCTCGGCCACCAGGTGCTATTTTGATTTAAAATGTACACAGGAGAGATTAAAATGAGTCGAGTATATTATCTCTGCACGCATTTGTCGCTGACAAAACGTATTAATTGCACATGGAAATCAATGCAGAGCAGTGTAGCTTTGAAGCAAGCTACAGAATTAAATACAGGCCCTATCAAAGCTGATAATCCCTTATTGAATCAAGCACATTGCCAAGGTCACCCAAAATGAGCAGCCTGTGAAATGTATCGGAGCAGAGTAAATCACACACACGACTGTGGGCACTGTACTGCACCTGTCAGTGAATGCACCCACAACCCCGATATTACCATCGAAAAGAAATATTTTCCCTTAGAAATGGGCGGCCTTGAGGAAGGAGGGAATGCTCACGTGGGACTCATGGAATCAAAGCCCAGTTCTTGGCTTAGTCTTAGCTTCGAACTGGTGCCAATTACCTCACATTTGTGTGCTTTGGCTCCACCGCTGGAAGTCACCCTGAGTCACAATCCCTGCCTCCCCCATGGAGCCACCGAACCTGGAGCACCCTGAGCACCCTGAGCACCCTGAGCACCGAGTGTCAGGGCCTGGCTGACACCTGGCACCAAAAGGGGCTGGCTCAGCGCTGCAGCTGCCACATGGGGATGTCAGTGATTGACACTGAGGGAAGACTTTGAGCACAAAAAGATTTTGGCTGGTGACTGCCCGTTACCCAAAACACCAGGCTGCTCCAGCTGAGCGGAGCTTTTACATCTCAGTGTGCAGCAGCTCAGCACTGATGGGTGCTGATGGGGTCACCGCCTGCTCCCTGCACCCCTTCTCACTCCACATCCTCTGCCCTTTGCTCTTTCCTGCAGCATCCTCCCTCTTCTCTGCTTGCGAAGCTCTATCACCTTCCTACCTCGAGCCCAAAGACTGAAACTGCACAAGGGCCCCACCCCAGAGTGAAAAGGACATTTGCAGACGTGGCATTGTGTGCTCATCAGCACCTGCTGCTCCTTCTCCTCACCCTTTATCCACCCTGTCTCTGGATTTAGAAGGTCTTTGGGTCGGGGATTGGTTTTTGCTCTCTGGGCTAGGGGAAATAAGGAGCTGTTTGCTAATCCTCAGTCATTCCCACTCCCACAGGAATGTCACATTAGAGCTCATCAGTAGCTGATTATCAAGTCCACACCACACCTAAAACAATGCCCAAATGTATCACTTTTAAAACAATGCACAGCTATTCCTTCAGTAATTCTGGCTGTTGCATTCTCAAGTGTTCCTTTGATTTATTAGCCCAGTGTGTTATTAAAATAATGAATTATGTGTTGGTACATTGCATTTAACGCAGCATACACAGGGGCAAGTACATCTGCTACCGATTAATCAAATATTCACTAACAAAGGTTGATTAACAGCATTTTACATATTTACAGCAAGAGTGAAAAGCATAATAGAGCTGCACTGAAGATAAATGATAATAAATTATTAAAATGCATTTATCTGTGCACTGATTAGTGCGTGGGATAGACAGAACTGCAGGTATGGTTTTGTTCATCACACAATGCCAGTTTTCTACTGAAGCAGACATTTATTTAACACCTTATTTTCAGCTTTTTGGGGGGAAAAAGAATCCCCCCAAAACACTGTAGAGCTGTGCACGTTCCCAGTCCAGTTCAAAGCCAGTCCCCTCAGATGGGATTTCCATGTCCAGCAGTCCCCTGGTTTGACCCTTCCCATCGCCCATGGTGAGGATGTGCAGCTCAGAGCCTGATGTGCACAGCCCCAAGCCAAGGCCTGAGGTGTTTGGGTGACTCCCTTCCAGCCCTCCAGCCTTCCGGACTCTCTGGAAGCAAAAACTTGCCAAGGAAGCGTCAACAAAATCCAAGGCCTCTTAAATGGATATTTCAAAACTTCTTTCTGCTAAGAGTTGAAATCACAAAATCATACTCTTATATTCCCCAGGTGGAGAAAAGGCCGGGAGCATTTTCCTTTCACTGGAGCTGAGCTGATTTGCACAGAGCTAAGCTTAATTCTCTCGCCTAGGCCCAGCTCCCAGCTATGACAACGGATTAAAGACGTGGAGTCCATGGACCCCTCGAAATCCTGCTGAAATCAGTCAGAAATCCGAGGGCTTCCAGGCACCAGGATTGTTCTCCCTTGTTAATTATTGGCAGTTTCTTTAACCAGACTTCAGAGAAAATTCCTAAATTGCCTTTTTATTGATTTTCGACATAACAGTATCCCAGAAAGCAAACATGGACTAAAAATGAGAGCTTAAACATGCAGCGCACATAGTGTGGAACAGGGGAGAAAAATGTAGTATGTTAATAAACCCAGCTAAAAGAATACAAACCAGAAAGTAAATAAACAGATGCAGGAATTACGGGAGCTCAGAATCTGAGTTCAGGGACAAGAAATTAGGGTTTGCATTAAGAGAAAATTACAGTACAAGGAAAAATATTATGGGAAAAATACCTGCAGCTGGTGTAAATCAATATTGACTGTTAATTTACTCCAGCTGAGAATCTGGTCCCTGCATCTTCACGTTAGTATGGAGAAAAACAACCCAATTTTTCTCTGTGGAAAATAATTCCACATGAAAAAAACCCACTTCTTCCTGATCATTTATCTAAGAGCTCACTTGTAAACCATTCTGCTGAGAGTAAATCACTTATCAATCTTTTCCATAAAACAAAGGCAGAGATCGAGTCCTGGGTTTAATCTGCTGTGAGTGGCACTGTGTGGCCAAGAAAGCAATTTATAAACAGTGCAATTAAAATGACCTTCAAAGTTTTGCAGTAGAGTCTAAAGAAGCACAAACTTGAGAAATTTAAACAATGAAGAGCATATAAAATATGAACTGCACGTGTCTTACAGGCTCTTCTAGAGCCTGAACTCACTTCCCAGGGGGGAGCACTGGATGTGTGGGAGAAGGGGTAGCACTGGGGGTTTCCCAGTGCTTAAAAGTCTTGACCTGGGGGTGTTGGGATGAGTTGGAGGTGGAACAAAAGTCCACACGAAACCAGGCTTGGTCAGCTTGACCCTCACAGAACAACTTGGTTAATTTTTTTTGATGACAAATCAGGGTTCCTTATCAGATGCAGGGATGGTTCAGAGATTGAGGGGTCAGCAGCCCTTCATGGGAGGGATCAGAGCTCAAAATGATCTGGGTAGCCAGAAAAACAGACCAAGCTCCATAGGATGAAAGTCAGTGAAGAAGGAATCAAATGCCAAGTACAAAATAGGGAATTACTGCCTAGGCAAAAGCATTGCTGCTCATTGCAAGCCATCACTGAAGATGTATGAGAGTTTAGTGGGACACCAAACACATATGTGCTATTCTAGAATACATTTTCTGATTATTTTGTTATTAGAAATATGCACCACACTGTGCTGATGACGACAGGTTATTTTTTTAAATTTAAACCAGAACTGGATTATAATATCTGCTAGAAGCTTTTTTCATAATAGGAATTGCTCTTTTTTCTGTACTCCTAACACAGAATTCTCTTTGTCAGCTTTATCTTAAACATATAAAAAACAAGTTCAAGTCTGCTTCTGGAAATACACAGCCATCAGTGGCTGAGGGAATAGTTTTGATCAAGCAGCTGCTAGCTAAGCTGAAGAACAAATACTCGCTCTGAAAGTTTTACTCTGTTTTGGACATACAAATATGCCATTATGTGACAAGCCATGTGCTGGGGCTGCTGAAATGCAGGAGCAGTCTCTGCTGGAGATCACCCACCCTGCAGCTGCTGGCTGGAGGCTGTGGCAGGAGGGAACCAGGGAGGGCACAGCAGTGCCCGGGTACTCCCCAGGTAAAGCTGTCCCCTCCTGAGCACCACCCACTGGAACGCGACCCCCCCATGCCTGCCATGCACAGAGCACCACTGCAGAGTGCCCTGTGACGTGCCAGTGCCAGGGAGGGAAAGGAGCACTCCTCACAGACAGCCCTGAGCCAGGATAAAACCACCCATCCTCTGTCAGAGGGATTTACCAGCACGTTTTGTCTCATCTTGCAGTAACGCTTTCTTAACGTGCTCAGCTCAGCTGAGTGACTGCAGCACAGCAACCATTTTGCAGTGACTGTCAAGCTCTTAAAGCTACTGCCTGTGATTTGCACACAGAATTACTGTGCCTCGTCCCTTCCAACCATCAACACAGGTAACTCACACTTGTCAAGAGCCCTGCATCAAATTCATCCTTAGTGCAGCTCGGTGGGAATCCAGTGAAGTTTGTGTTAGAGATGGATTTGGTCCACTGTCTCTTGATTGCTGATATATTGGGATCAAAGCCTTGCCAGAGATCCCACTGTGTATGAAATGGTTGCATTTGTCAGCGTTCAGGCATCCAGCAAAATACTCCCTGTGTTTCCTCCATTCCAGAAAGAAACAAAACATATTCAGTAATGAAAACCTAAACTGAGAAGAGAAGGAACTGCAAATACAGAAAAGGGGGCTTGATCGTCACCTGAAATGAGTGAAAATCTCACAGAACACTTCTGAATGGATTGCTTTGCTGGTAATAGTTTTTGATTGTATTTTCCTTGCATGGAGCTAGACTGGGATACTCTAAACTCATTTTTAGCTTTGCAAGTAAAGTATAAAAATGATCAGTATTATTTCCAGTGCAGTCCTAACCACGCAGGGAACAGAGGGTTATGCTGGCTCGACAGTAATTAATTTTCCAAGGCCAGGTTCCATCTCGTGTGAGTAACAGCACCAGGGGTATCAGTGTTTTTGAACACCTGCCACCTCCCCGAGCCGTCTGTGGTCAGAAGTAATTGCAGCACTCTCCCTGAACCCCAGTTACACCAACGCCTTTTACCTTGTTCAACGTTAGCAAAGCTCACATGGGGGTTTGGCCGTACCAGTCCTCTCAAAGCAAGCAAAAAGCCCAGGGAAGGCCAAGAACACACTTGTGTTTCCTTGCCTACACCCACCAAACCTTGCAATGAGCCTGTAGGAACATTCACCCCCTGCTCCAGTGCACTGGCAGCACTCAGAGCTTCGCGGGCTCTCCCACCACACACACACACACATGCACAAGAGATGTAGGTTAAAATTACACCTAAAAGCGGGCATTGATTTGGCTTTTTGTTTTGAAGAGCAGCGAGTTTGACACATCTGGTACAAGGTCCCTGACTCCCAACGTTTGTACCAGGAGACATATGGCAAAAGTGTGGTTTCTCCTTTTAAAAAGAGAATTTTCTTTCTGGATTTCTTCGAAGAAAACGAACTTCTTTTAAACCATATGTCTTCTCTGTGTATGTACTGGAGCTGGAACTGTGTGGTAGCTCACACGAGAAGGAGACATATGTTAAAAGCTGTTCTCTTTTCTCTGTTCTAGAAAATAAAAAGAAATAGCAGTTGCTCCAACAGACACTGAAGTCAAAGTAAAGCCTCGCACTGATTACAGCAGTAATCGAGTCAGAGCCACGCTATTCCTCACGGCGATTGTTTGCTTCTTTTCCTAAAATGAGGACACCGTGCAGTGTCCTGGCATTGCACAGAGAGCAGCGGGGGGATGAGGGAAGGGGATGCAGCAGAAGTGAAAAGGGGGAAACAATCCACGTCAACATAGTTATAAAAGTCATATCAATGATTTAAACAACTCAAAAATATCCGTAAAAAACCCACAGTGCTGTGAATTAAACAAAAATTACAGATTGCAAAAAAAAAAAAAAAAAAAAAAAAAGGCATTAAAACAATGTTTTGAATGAACCTGTCACTCGTGGTGACATGACTATAATTTCCCAGACACTTAACTTCTGCTCTTCTCCTGTGCAGCACACACACCCCAGCGCAGCTCTGTGCTGAGCGAGGTTACAATAATAGCTATTTCCCCGAATTAGTGCGGGAACGGTTATTTTAGGAACCCCACCTATCTGAATCCAGGCTCCAGGCAGCATAATTACACAGCCTGTGAAAGGATTAGCAATCCTTAATTGCCCTTTCCTCTCACGCTGGCTCACAGGGAAGGCCAGACCTGTCCCAGCCCAGCCCTCCTGTAGGAGACCACTGCAAGGATGGCACTGGCCACAGGCTCTCTGGTATTGTCTCTCCTTCCCTTCAGAAAATGCTGATGTTTCACTGGGAAATTGTTTTCTACTGGGTTATGGCCCCTCAAAACCACCACTTTCAAAAAATGAGAAGTAAGCAATAACCTCTGTTTGTTTTCAGATACAGCCTTGTCATCACTGCACTGTGATCTTCTTGTGAAACATTCAAATTCTTCAGGAAAGCACTCCTTTATCCACACACAAAAAATGATCATTTTTCAATTTTAAAAATTAGAACAGAAAGAATTTCAATATTCCACATGGCTCTGAAAGTTAAACACTATCCTTTCACTTTTTTTACTTAAATAATGGACAGAAATATCAAATAAACGTGAAAAAACCCAGAAGGCAGGAGTACATTTTGCAATTTCCCATAGAAAAACGGATTGGTTCTGTGGTCAGCCAGCTCTGAACACCTGCATTCATCTTGCTTTTACTTGAAATTGTGCGTTTGTCCAGGGCCAAGACACACTGTGACCTCTGGAACAGCCCCCATCACTCCTGCTTGGCAATGCTCAACTGGCAAGTCCTGCAGGCAATTTTTTTAATCTTCCAGCTACTGAAATATTTAATTTAAGGTATAACTTTTCCATTAATGAAATCAAAGGGGCTTGGTGGAAGTATTCTGGAGACTTTTTATCATTAGGCCATTTAAAGAAAGCAGTGAGAGGAAAATCAAAACTCTGTGATGTCTGGAGGGGAAAAGTAAGTGAGGAATAATTCAGAGAGAAGATGAGACAAAGGGAAAGGAAAATAAAGGAAGTAATGTAAATTTTATTCTGGTTTGCTTTCACAGCTCCTAAGTAATTTCTCCCACTTGCGCCCCAAATTATATTGTCTGTGCCCTTAAAAAGCAAATTAACATTTACAGGCTTCTTTTCTCTGGATGTAATAATTTATATCCCTTTCATAACTGTCTCTGTCAGTTAAACAACAAAAAGTAGTAACAAACTGCATCATCCACAGCTTCCTCTGTCATTTCCCACTGCCCATCCTGAGCCCCCATCACCCACAGTGAAAAGAAGCTTCTGACACCAGGCTGCATCCAAACAGCTCCAATGGCTGTGACACGGGAACTCAGAATAATGGGCGTTTTGCTGGCATATTTTATTAAAAATGAAGATCCTTAAGAGGAAACCCCCCAAAGCTTTTCTGGTAGGTGGCTGATGGCTCTGCAAAGCTGAGCAGGGGAAGGACAGTGAATGTCACACTCCCACAAGAAGTGGGGGGCACAGAGGACTCCAAACACCCAGCCAGCGCTGGAGAAAATCTCTCTGGATTGCATAAGGAATGGAGCACGGTAAGGGTCCGATTCCTTGAAAATAATGAGGGAGAGCCTAATAATTGACTCTAATTTTTCATTTGGGTCCTGAGCTGCTTTTGCTGCTGCTCTACAGAACCATAACAGCCACATTGAGAGAAGTGTTCCCAGGCTGCCCTGCTCCGAGTCTGGTGAAATCTGTGAGCCCTGTCCAGGCTGGAGGAAACTTTACCAGAAGAAGACCTGCAGCAGTGAGAAATGAGAGGACATAGGGGGATGATTCTGTGGAAGATTTTCCTAATTAATGAGTTGGTTGCTACCTTCCTACGAGGTGACTTCTTGTCATTTCCTTTGACTTGTCAGAAGTCTGTTTTATTGCCTTGGTTGGGTTCTAAAACTTCTCTGTTTCACTGTGTTTATTGAAACCAACAGCAAAGAGTTCGGCCATGTCCAAATGTAGACTTAATAACCTTTATTTACACCAAGTGGGCCCTGAAAGACTCAGATCATTCATGTTTGTATAGGCTTCAATACCATCAAGCAAATCAGAGTGGAGAACGCAATAATCAAAGAAATGATTGTCTGCGCCCACTCCAGTCTAGGCTGCAATAAGAAATACACAGAGGGGTCTCCACTAAGGCTAATTTTGGGCCCAGAAGGCTGCTCTCTGTAAGCACTCTCTGTAATCAATAGAAAGAGACAGGGACCTTCAGAGGGCAGTTCAGAGCAGCAGCTAATTTAAGTGCTCTGAATTGCACTCCTGAAGCCCCCATCTCTCTGAGGTTTATATATTGGAGGTGTTCCTCCAGCACTGACACAGAAAGAGCACAAGAGGAGTAAATCACCAGTGTTTGGTGCCAGAGTCGTGACACCTGTAAACCGAGGGCACGTCAGGCGCCAGAACAAGACAAAGCGCAGGGAGGCCCAATTCCACCCTGGTGGGAGCTGGTGAGCCCAAAAACCCTTCTGGAGAGGTGTCCCAGCCTCCCCTGGCACAGGGAGAGAGGCTGAGCAGTGTCAGGATGCAGCACTCCCCAGCCCGTGGCAGCCCAGCCACACCTGCCCCAGGCACTCAGCTTTTCCTGCCTCCGACTCCCAAGGGACCTGGTCCTGCTTGGCTTTCCCCCCTTTTTGCAGAACAGTGTCCCCTGGGCTTCTCCAAAATCAGAATGAAGTGTGAGAGACACAGAAGTGCTAGGGATCCTCCCAGCAGGAAACAAGGCTGATTTTGGGACAGATCAGCAGTGAAAGTAGGACACGTCAGACACACACGTTACGTGAGGTGATACCTATTCATGTCTACTTTTAAACAGAGGCCTTCCTGACAACTTTGAACAAACTTTTGTTATTGCCAAAGCACAAAACAGAATAAATACATATTCAAAATCAGTAATGAACTCATGGGCAAACTCTATTCTTTAAGAGACGTCTCTTATTTTTGTGTTGTGACAATAATGGGGCTACTGCATCTCGTCTGCAAAGGGTGGCGTTCTCTGAAAATCCTTTCGGCAGAAACATCCCAGTCAGCAGGTCAAATTCATCCACCACGTAAATCAGCTGGAATAATGGGATTTCCAGCCTTGAACCCAGAGACAGCCACCTTACAGCCTGTCAGGCAGCCTCTGTCATCTGCTCGGGTTTGTTATTTGTGAGTGAAGTGCAGCAAACACCCACCCCACCTCCTCGACTCACTCCCCTGCTATGGGAAGCGAGTTATTCCACAGCCATGTGCTACCTGCAGGAGAGGAACTGAGGGCTCAGCTTGAACTCAGTAATCTTCCAGGTCTTTTCCAACCTAAAGGATTCTATGAAAAGAAAGGAACAGAAGCTTTTCCCTGTCTTCTGCCACCGCCTGTCTCTGGCTTGCAACGAAAGGAGCATACGAGGTGCTGTTAATGCCTTAGCACACCCTCTTCTTCCTACAAACCCTCCTGAAGGTATTTATAATTTACCTGAGGCTGGAGCTAGCAGTAGGAAAGAGAAACAGAAGCTGAGTTACTTAAAGCACTCTCAGAAAAGAACCCAGGACCAGATAGGAAGGAAAGGAAATCAATATGTGAGATTGCTCTTCTCCATCCACTGTAAACATGTCGGTGAGGGACATGATTCATCTCTGCTGGTGAAAATCGGATTGTAAGTGTTGTTGAAGCAGAAGGGGAATTTCAAAAGGAAAATGAGTTCCTGCATTCATGGCTAAGCACTCTGCAGAAAGACTTTTCATTGGATACGTGACAAATCCAGGGACAAGAGAGTAGCCCAGGCTAGAACCTTGAGGAGCAGGAGTCAGAAGCTGTCCCACAGCCTGGCCCTCCTTTATGGAGCAGGACAGCCCTCGGGTTTGCCGTGACGCCCTCCAGTGGGAAAGGCTCACAAGCCAATGCTCCTCTCAACGCTCCCATCAGAAAGGAGGTAGATATTAACAGAAAAGTTCTCCATTTACCTGACTTCTTCCATTCAACACCATTAACAGCTTCAGAAATAATTTGCAACAAAGACTTACAGTGTGTCTGAGAAGTGAGATAAAGTAGCAAGGACATGACAAATGAGGAGAGCTCCTTGAAGGACCACAGTGATTTTAGCTTTCAATGATTTTAGATTTTTTTTTCTCAGGGAGACCTCAATATAAATGAACCCACACTGCTGAAGGATGGAATTGATGGATTTAGTTACATTGCTTGACCTGTATTCTTCTTAGTTAATGGTGAGAACAGACAAGGAAGGTTTCATTTAGCTAATTAAGCTCGAGCATAGGAGAGAAATATCAGAAAATCTATTTCTTGCTGCGTTCAGAGAAGACAATGACTGGTTAGACAATTAAGCAACCTCATCACAGGCAATGTGAGCAGTTCCCTGTGTCTCGTTTGTCATCTCTGCCAGTGACTCCTGGCTGATGTGGATCAAGTCCCTCCGGGTGCAGGTCTCCTGTCCCTGGCCGTGTCAGGCACTGCTCACCTGGGCCCAACCTCACTGGGGGCAGCCCCAGCACCCAGGAGCCCTTCAAAGCCTCCCTGAGCGATTCTGCTGCAGAACTGCTGCTGCTTCTGCAGCCCAGTGCAAACCCAGCAGAACTCAAACCCATTAAAACCACTTCCAGCTTGCAGTTAGCAGGGCACAGGCTCCAGCTCCAGGTGGGAGCCTCCAGGACAGCAGCGCTGCGAGGAGAAGCAGCCAGGCTGCTCCTTCCAAGGAGAGAGCAGCAGCTGCACTGTCGCTGTTGTCATGAAAGCTTTTCCCATTCTGAACCAGTCTAAACAAAAATAAATTTTCAGCAGCTCTGCAAAGTCGCAATAATCAATATTTAAAGGGTTGTGGAACGTTGTAACAAAGGGGTTTGATTTTAGTCCCTGACAACTAGAGAGGTAACTTGATTTAATACGGGAATGCAGCAGCAGCCACGCTCCTGAGCCATTATGGCTAATTCTAAAGACCCCATAGTGATAGAAGAACAATAATGACTGAGGACTAATAAAAACAAAATCAGTGAGGGTTTAATCATCAGCAGAAGGACATGAATTGAGTGTTAGAAAACATCTTCTGTTTAGAGAGTTAAGCTGTTATGCACACTGAAGCATAATTTGCTGTCACTCTTTTATTGTCATGCAATATATATTGTAGAGTAATCATTTTAATCTGCATGCAGATTATTAATTAGGGAAATAATAATTTAGCCCAGAGTGAAAGCACAGGCAGGATGAGGAAGCAGCTGGTTATTTCCCCGACCTTTTCCATTTCAAAAGCTACTCCATAATGACCCAGCTGCTGTTTGGGGACAATTTTTATGTTAACTTTGTTGTAAAAAATCTGTATTATGTGTAAGGCTGCATTATGAAAATACAAAGATTTAGATACACATCTATTCTTCGTGCCAGGCTAACAAACTACACCTCACCATTCATTTCAGGGGACACCTACTGCTGAAAAGTGTCTTTGTCTCCCCAAACTTCCAGGCAGGTCAGGCCTCAGGGGAAGGGGGTTTGCCAGAGCCTGCTGAAGCAGTACTGGCAAGAAATCAGGACAAAAAGATGTTCCAGTTCACAAAACTGCTAACAAAATATTAATGCAACTTCATGTACCTCCTTCTACTTGAGCTCAAGCCTAAACCAGAGTGCCCCAAAACAAAAACCACGACCAGCAGCTCTTCTCTTCCTCTGGTTTTCCTTAGGGAAGCTGTGGCTCTTTGGGCCATGGTGGCATTCAGAACATGGCATGAAAAGTCCATTTAATGCAGAACCCCAAATGCAGGTAGCTAAGAACAATGAACATTTTCTGGCAATTCCTTTCACAGGAGCTTGTGAGTAAAGACAGCATGCACAGTGCAATCTGCAACACAGCTCCTCTGAAAGATTTCTTATTCAGCCCCACCAGAGTCAATTTATGTGTCCAGAGGTGACACTGCCCAGCCCAGCCTGTCCTCTGCCACCCCAGTGTGTTTCTGAGGCTCCCCCTTTGCAGCAAACCTGAATCCTTCGCGTCACGACAGACAGCTGTGGGCAGCTAGGAGCAGCAAAGTAATTAAGGGATTTGCTGACTTGAGTGAAAGCAAAATGAAATGAAAACCGAATATGAATATATGTGGGAAAATCAATGCACGGTAGGCAGTGGGGCTTAAAAAGGCTTAAAGGAAGGATTCCCAAAGCTTGTGGCGTCTCAGAAAGCTTTCATGTTCACCTGAGTCAATACTATAACACATTTTGAGAGGGAGAAAAGAGTGATCTTGGAGGTTGTTGCTGTATCTCAATCTGAGATTTTTGAGGAATGTATTTTGACTTCCAAGCAGCCAGTCTGTTCCATCACTGGGAATTGTGCCTGGCTGGTACTTAGCAATGAGATTTCTTTTAATCTGCATGTTCCAAAGGAGACAAGATGTGTAGAAGGCTTAGGTGAAAAAATACCCACCTTCTTGAGGCCTCCTGCATTGTACATATTTTAATGTGCCTTCTCTCAAAGGCTTTTTTCTTCATCCAAGTAGGCTGAGATTATGAGGGCTCTGGATATCTTTGAAAACTGCAGCGCTCACCCACGCTCAGCCAGCACTTTTCTAATTATATCAGCAGGTCTTTGAATTATTGCTGGTTAAACTCTATATAAACACCTCTGAACAGAGGTGAGCGGGGATTGTGCTCCACCTTCATTAGACAACCCGCACAAAGCAGCCAATTTTTGATGGTCTAAAAATAAAAGCGTTCCTTTCCTTCGTAAAGGAAGTATTAAGAGCTCTGCTGCTTCAGGGCAGAGCAGCAGCAACTGAGGGGGAGAAGGATTGAGAGTTGTTAACATCAGAAGTTTGTTTTTAATATATATGGAAAAATAAGGTGGGCTCACACAGCTGCCTGGAGTGGTAAGTGTCCAGGAAAACAAGATACCTTGGGAGTTGCTCTCTTTTTCTTCCAGAGTAAAGCAAAGATTTTCCTACTTGAGTCCCAAAAATCTTATTCACAGGACTGTCATTAATTCAAAGCAGAGTCTTTTCTATAGTCAAGGAAATAATCTAAAAATAAAAGTAAACCCATGACAGCTTATGTCTTATTCTTTACAACTTTCTAATTTATGGAAGTTTAATGAGTCTTTGGCTTCCCCATACTCATTTATATGTGGGAATTAACCCTGTATTGTCAGAGAATGCCACTGGATTCAACACATTTGTATTTGAACAGTTAGCAGCAGCTCACTTTTTAAAGAGAGCACACATTGCACAGCTGAGTTGTGCCCAGAAGAGCGCTCCAGGATAACGTCAGGAGCCGGTGGCTCAGGGTGTGCCCCTCCATTGCTGGGTGCAGGCTGTCACTGAGCCCGGAGCACAGAAAAGGGCATGTTTGCTCTGATCCCAGCCAGCCAGGGCTGTCTTTCTGCCAGTCCTCTGCTTGCTCCTTCCAGCACACAAACACATTCACCACTGGGATTGGTGCCTTCTCAGCTGCTTGCCCACCTCTCCTGTGAGCCTGTAACACGTCCTGAGCTCAGTGCCATTCACCCTTCTAAGGTTCATCCGTGCCGGGGATCCTGGCTGAGCCTCGCTCACCGGCCCCAGGTGACCCTGGCTGGGGCTGTGCTGCTCAGGAGGGGCACTGATGCACATCCAAACGCTCCAGGGGGAGCTGGATCTCTGCTCTGGCACCAGCACAGGGAAGCTGCTCGATACCAGCTCTTCAGAAGGGCATAAGTTACTCTAAACCCCCATATTTAAAATTTATAGACAAAACAGTTCATGTAACTGTCATACTTAAAAATTAGCAAAACTCCATTAATGTTCCCCTAACTTAAGGGGGAAGTAGACAGAATATTTGAGCACATCTGAGAATCTGACAGCTCAGTGCTATAGATCAGGAATGCACCTTGCTAAGCCAGACATAAATTCCCCCAGTGTTTCAAACAAGAAGATAAATAAGCTATACCATCAGATTTTTTTTTTGGCAATTCTCCTTGCTTGGGATGATATGTAGACAGAGCTTCTTCATCTCCAGAATTTTAAGAAGGGTTTCAAATAAATGACCACATCAGCCAAATACTCTTTATGCTGAGCTTCTAGCAGCTTCTTTCTGAGTTTGAGCACATTGTTGCTGCTGTATTGTGATGTTCAAGTAAAATTTGGGGGGCATAATGGACCAGCACCTTCAATCAGGTGAGAATTTGGTTTTCTAGATAGGTATAGAAGATATAGAAACGTCATTCACTGCTGAAATGTACCCACACATAAAAAGGAACATCAAAATACTCGTACAATTTAGGCCAAACAAGACCAGAGTTTCCAAAGGCATGATCAGACATTCATTTATGGCTTTACTTTCAGGCCATGGGGATGCTGCTCAGCAAGAGCACATGGAGCTTTGCATCCTGCAACCTGGAGCACCTGAAACTCTCTCTCCCCTGAAATAAGCCACAGTTTCCATTCACTAAATACCTACAGAAAATGGCTGCAGAAAGGGGGTGAAGGATTGGAAGAGAATATATCATGAAGGAGGAGTGTTAACTGTGCAAAAACAGGATTAAAAGTAAAATAAATATAGAGAGCTTTTACTGACCCAGAAAAGGGCCTTGGACCTGGTTGAACTGATGGAGGTACAGCTCCTGTCATTTAGACACACACCCAGAGATCTGAATCCACAGCAAATCCTCTCTGTGAGTCTGTCACACATCCCTGTGCCCTTTGCAGGGACACGGAGCCAAAGGTCTCTGTTATCTTATATTCCTGTTAAACAAAAAGAACCCACCTAGTTAGGATTCTGCCCAGGAGCTGGATTAAACTAGAACTGACATGGAGGCAGGGAAGAAAAGAACAATCAGCCACAGAGAGTTTCTGCCTGGTTTGAAATGTTCAGCCCACATCCCATTCCGGAGGCACTGCGGCCTCTGGCACGGGACAGATCAGGTGCTGCAATCCAGCCCCATAGGCTGAACCAGAATCCTCCTGAAACAGCAAGGGCTGCAAACATCCTGCAACAGGAGAAGCTGATATTTTCCCCTTTTTTTCCCAGCACTTTTTATGCTTTCAGCAGAATTACTCTTTGACTCTTCATTTCACAAATCAGTGCATGCAAGAGCAGGCTGCCAGAGCTGCCCTCCCAGGCAACTGGATTGTTGGAAACCACAAAGTTTTCCTCAAAACAACAGCCCAGACAGCTGTTCTGAAAGCTGCAGGAGAAGAATCCTACCTGGGAAGCTGAAAAGGTAAAAACTGCTGAGAAAATGAGGAGCCAAGCTGATACAGAGATTTAGGGGCTATTGTTTTTAATCTCTCTCTCTCCAATAAATGCTTCTTCCTACACAGAGTTGCCATAGTTTCAGATTTCTGTGGCTCCCTGGCTGCTGGTTACCAGGGCGTTTTTATAAGCCCTGATGATTTTATGGTGTGTACAGAGCTGATTTGGTTTTGCACTGTATATGGCATCACACCTTACATATTAAACCAGCTGTAATTATTCTTTACTCTTAAAATAATCTCTTTTCAGTGTCCCTTTGCAACCCGAAATCTGAAAAAAAAAAAGGACCTCAAATTCCTTTTTTAGTTCAAAATCTAGCTTTCAAAAATCTCTTTGAAAACTGTGGCTTAAAGAAAGAAGTAATTAAGTTTATTATCAGAGTTTTCTCCAATACTGCATACTAGAGGGAGCCAGTAGTTAATACTAATACAGTCCTGTGCTGTCAGTGGGAAAAAAGCTGCTGGGAGCTCTGGAGTAAAACTTCTTTTCCTGTTATCAATCCATGTTCTAGAGAGATGCTTAATTATTGGGGTTTTTATCCTTTTTACAGTTAATCTGGGTATTGCAGGCATGAAACCAGTAACAGGTATTTACGGTTTGTTTGATTTTTAGCAATTCAACTTCCACTCTTGTAGGTGTTAAAACATGGGATTTAAAAACTCCCTCAACCTTGGTACTTTTCAGCCAATTCCACATTTGGATTGGCACTCTGAGCTGGGTTCTGTTACAGAACATTTGCTTCCCCTGATCTGTGTGTCTGTACAATAATCCTTCCATCTTCATTCAAATTATTCTTTCCAAGCCTCTTTTTCCAGGTCTCCTTTCTTTGTATCTGGTCTTGGCAAGATCTCTTTGCACTTCTTTCCCAGTAAGGCCAGGTTTTAGCTTTTTCTCCGCCTCATTTATTTTGCAGCTGCTTTGTTCTCATGCCCAGGCTATTTAGCAACATGTCCTGTGGAAATGTAAAAAAAAAAAACCCAACAACCCAACATCTCATCCCTGAAATGTGTTTGAATCAAATGCCAGTGCTGCTGCTTGAATCAGATTCCCAGGCATTTTCACTGATTTATTCCATCCCCCTAAGAAAAAACCGAAGCAAACCAGGAAGACCTGGCCAGTTTGGACTGGAAGCACTCGGAGCTGGAGAGCCAAGCATCACTCCTGGTATTCAAGAAGCTGCAGAGAGCAGCCACTGCTGTCAGAAACAGGCTGTGCTCCTCTGCAAAATGTTTATTTCAAATCTTGCTTTTCCTGCTGGATTTTTTTCTCCCTGTGGGTTGATGCTATCCACCAGCCACTCTCTCTTGCTGCAGAGCCCTGCCATGCCCCGATAAAAGATCTGCAGGCAGCATCCTGAGGAGGCAGCTCTGCCCTTTCACTGGATCCTTTCTGTACCATCCACCCTCAATTCTTCCTGCCACAGTCCCAGGCAGCAGAGCCCAGAGCCAGGGACCAGGATCATGTCAGAGTGCAGGAGGATGCTCCTTCCTCTTGGCTTTGCTGCTCGGGCACTGGAATGCTCAAACACCCGGAGGGAGTGTGAAACCTCCAGGGCAGAAGCCTTTTTGCTTGACTGGTCCAGGAGCAGTGAGCAGCTGCTGAGTTACATTAATGCTCTGTTATTTACCTCTGGCTTTGTGGGTTGGGTTTATGTTTCTGAACTGGCAGTCCATAGGGATGCTGAGCCCTTCCCATGATAATCCCGCCAGGAGCTGCTGCTCTCCTTGCACAGAGATGACTGGCTGGTCATTACTGGATGCACAATTTCATCTTCTTATACCCGGGGTCTGTCGCTAATAGGAAATTCTGAAGGGCCACTAACCAGGGGGATGAAGATAAATCACCTCTGCTTAGCACCAGCGTGAATGCCACTCTTTCTGCAGCCTGATGGCACAACTTTTCCCCTGAATTGTGTGATTGAGATTCGGAGAGTGAAGGATACCACGGGAGGGTAAAGGAAGGCATTGTATGTTTATAAAGACTGATTTTACTCCAGAAATAAATCTGCAGTGCATCACTGTCTTATTATATCCTTTCCTTACATATGGAAATTATTGCATTTCTTTTGCCTCATTTAATTCTTTTTAATCCCTTTTCTCTTTTTTTGCCTTCTGGTGATAGCTTTTGCTTACTAATTGTCCAAGGCTGACACCCAATGGGAAGCATTATGCTCTGATGCTCACAGAGCCACATCCACTTCCCAAGAGCTGCTGGAGCAGGAAACCTCAATTATGGAAAATAATTTTCTTTTCTCCTTCTGTGCTGCTGGCAGGCCTAGGGCATCAGCTCATCTTATTTTAGGGCAAGTGAAATGGGATTAAGATTTGCTTGCTTTCAACTATTTTGTAGAATTTTGGCATGGGCGGGTGCTCAGTCCAATCCCACACAAAATAACTTTGAGAGTAAATCTGGAGTGCTGTGGTCTGACCCCACACAGAACACGCAGTTCCCAGGAATTTATGTTCACCCAGCTACAAACAAACTCCATGCACAACTTGTGTGAAGAGTCATCTGCTGGAATAAGTATTTCCACCACTGCCCCAAGGTAATTCTGACTCAGTTTGATTGTGAAGTGGAACATGAACTCCACAAACTAAATATGCATTACAGGCACAAGAAGAACAGAGAAGCCCACTTGCAAAATGTGTGGATTATTACCATCTGAAAATCCCAGCAGTGCATTATGCAGCAGACTTGATGGCAAAATGTGAGATAAAGTACAGGAACCTAAAAGATGCTATTAATGTAATTAATTAGTTTTTGTTTCTTTGTGCAGTGTTTGAAAAAAAAAAAAAGCCACACAGAACCTTTAATATAAAAGAGATCCTCCAGGAGACAAATTAATCAGCATTATGATACCCAAAGTGATTAAGATAAAACACAGGGAGGCATAATGAGAATGTCAGAATTAGTGAAGTCAAAATTTCGCACTCCAACTCCGAATGTTATTAAAAATGTTAAAATACATTCGTGTATTTTATTTCAAGGACTTACAGTCCAGATCTAAATATCTTAAAAATTTGGGTTTTCTTCTCTGACTTGTGTTGTTGATTTCAAAATATTTTCCTATGTTCAGAAATTAAGTTTCCTCCTGACAAAGAGCAGAGAATGAAGGTCTGATAGACACCCTTTGAAGTGAAAAGGCAGATTATCTTCAGTTTCTGAGCTGCTTTATCAGATGGTAAAAGCTGAAAACCCAGAGTTCCATAAGAAAAAAGAAATTCAAATACATCACTACTCCACTGGGTAGAAACGGTGTGCTAAGGCAGGGCCCACAGCCTCCAGAAGCCCAAATGTGAGCGCAGCGGTGCCCTTGAGCTGAAAGCAGAGGCACGGCTGCACTCAGGGCTGGCACCTCCAGCCAGGGGAGCACCAAACAGGGAGGGCCAGAGACGAGGGGCTGGGAAGGGACACAGAGCTCCTTTCACTGAGCACGGCCAGGGGGACAGGCACAGCCCTGCCCAGGCACCCGAACAAACCACGCACTCAAACATCTCGCTCCGTTATGGCAAAGCACACACACAGCAAGTTTTTGTAACCCAGAGAGCAAGCCAAAATAGGCAGAGAGATAAAGCAGATATGTTATTTTAATGGAGAGCAAGAAGGGGAGGAAAAAAAGCTCCGCTCCACGCTTAAGCTGAGCCTTGCAGAGGTTGATTTTCATTAAACCCCTTGGATGTTACTGATGTTCTCCCCGAAACAACACCGAACGTTTGGCTTCTGCAGAAATGGCAGAAACTGCAGCAGGTTAAACACGAGGCTATCCTCTACCTCTGGAAAACTGCCACACAATAACAAAGGAGAAAAGAGCTCTGCAGCCGCCTTTAAGAGTCTGATAACAGAGGAGGACTCCTCATAACACATCTTTTTAACCCGAACACCCAGGTGGGAGAACTGCCATGTGATCCCATTCTGACCTTTACTGCCAAATGTGAATGATCTCCACAGAGCACTGATCTGTTCACTACAGTTATTGCACTTTTTTTTTAAACAAATCACTTTGTGGGTGTTTTTTTTTTTTTTTTTTAACTTATTAATGCTTTTGAAGAAGAATTGTGAGCTCTTAGGATGATCTCGTACATCTCTCACCCCTCAACACTGACAATCAGTCACTGGCAGAGTCAAAATACTGGGCTAAATTAAAATATTTCTCTTTTTGAGGTGAATTATATTTATTACTAAACTGATCCTATACATACTGACGCTACTTATAAAGGCATCTTTGGGGCTGGGTGCTCTGGTGTGCAGGGAACTGCTCTGTGTTCAGCCTTCTCTGTAAAATTGTGAAGCCTCAGCAGCAAAACTCTTGTCTGGCCACTCAACCAGGAGTTAAACTAGGGATTAGTTCCAACAGAGCATCATCTTAAAATTCTGAAGGTGAACTGAACAAGCAAAGTAGCAGTTTTTGTGCCCCAAAAGGCCACACAGATCATCTTTTATTGGAACACTTTCATTAAAAAAAGAACATGCATAAGAGAAGCACTAAGCATGCATCATAGCTGGTGTTTCAGAGGGCCAGAGTTAAGCTGAGCCTTGTACCGAGCACTGCTGACTGTTGGAGGCTGCACTTCACCCACGGGCCTGATTAATTGGTTTCCTGCTCTGTTTATTGTTTGCATCCAAATTATATTAAGATAGGAGTGGAAACAGCAAGAACGGTATTACAAGAATGCCTGGCCGTGAGAACAGCAAAAATAACTCAAGCAGTTGTGATCACTGATTATTACATTTTCAGTGCTGCTGAAGGGAATTTTTGAAGTATGTTTACAATCATCTCCAAGTTCTATAAATATTGCTTTATTATTGACTTTGTGCCATGAATCCAGTACTGATGAAAATATTCCCCTTCCCCCTGCCAATGGCAAATCAGCACTCCTGCTTTGCTTGGCCTTTGTGCAGCTCTAGAATTTGCAGGAATGAGAGTCCAATGGCTTCAAAATAATGAAAAGAGTGTGAAGAAAACAACTTCTGCCAGAATGAAAGAATAGTACAAGATTTAAGTGCTAGGTTGTGTTTACATAAAAGCGAAGAAAGAACACAGCTCCCAGTATTGCAGCTGTTTGAAAACTGCCACTTCTGAAGAGAGAACCTTGTTAAATATGGCCAGGCAGAAAAAAATCTTTAGCTGTCCATCAAAATCACACACAAAAAAATTAAAAATACCTCTTATAATGCATTGAAATGCTCAGTTGATGTTACTTTTAAAGAAGGAATGCAAAATATAAAATAAAAAGGTTTTATGAACAGAGGGTGGCAATGTATTGCCAAATCCACATTTCCCCTTAACCAATGGAATGCCATAAAACCCTCTGGGACAGGAACTGATAATATTCCAAATAACTCCACAGGAGTGAGCACCACTGGCGGGGCTGAACGCTGGGATTACAGGAACTCAGAGACACAAACTCCTGAAACTGCGGCTGTGCTAGGGACCCCTTTAAGGCAGTCAAATATTAACTGCAGTTACAGTCACCTTCTTTTGCTCTAAATTCTGAGCCCTAACAGTTACAGATCAAACATATCAGAAAGTATAATAATTAGAGAAATCATGAATGGCCAAAGTCTTTAAAACCATTTAAGTCATTTCATTTCCATATGGAACTGAATAGGGATGGAATTACTAAGAACTTCTGCAGTTTTGTAAATTGATCTGAAAAGAAACAATTTCTTTCGCAATGACAGGACTTCACTGGAGAAGCAAAGATCAGTTGTTAGAACTGCTGAGCTCTGATGACAAAAACTGCTGTATCTCTTGCTTACAGGTGGTCCAAGCCCCACAGCCCCCTGGTGCAGGCAGGGAATCCCATCTTTCTTCCATAACCAGCAGAGTTTCTCTGGAAGAGCTTAGGCCAGCAGTTGTGCCCAAGGTGACGGGAAGGCATGGTGCCAGCAGACCATTATCCCAGCCTAGGGAAGCTGATGTCGAGGCGGTAGCAACTGGAATAAGAACCATAAGGTGAATTTGAGAAGGTTGGAGCTGAATATTCTGTTATATTCTTGCTCATTACTTCATTAACAAAGTCAAGCCCAGCAAAGAGGGTGTGCTGATAATGCTGTGCTGAGCATGGCTCCATGAGCTACCCTGGAAAGACATTTATTATCCCTGCTACAATTTGAATTTTATTGACTAACTCCTACAGGCTGTATTTCCCTTGCCAGAGTGACTGTGGCGTTACGACAGAATCCCACCCCTGAGAATCCTCAGTCTCAGTATAAAACACAGCAAAGAGGACAGAAGAGACACTGGGAAGGCGCTTACTCTGCTGTTTCTACCCT
Organism: Oriolus oriolus; assembly: GCA_013400235.1. Classification (NCBI taxonomy): domain Eukaryota; kingdom Metazoa; phylum Chordata; class Aves; order Passeriformes; family Corvidae; genus Oriolus; species Oriolus oriolus. The sequence continues at coordinate 537,317 of VXBT01002221.1, read as the reverse complement.
CAATCCAGCAGACTGCAGTTCTGCAGGGATAGCAACGAGGGTAGGAAGGATCTGGGGGAGGAAAAAGTGCTTTGCAGTGCCTGTGTCTCCCTCCCTTCCCCAGCCTGGATTTCCAGCATGCACTCAGCTTTACGTGGGGCTCAGACATTAGGAGCAAACGCTTCCAAGCAGTTTAGTGCCAACACAAGGCAAACAGAGACGAAGGCAGAGCCAGAAAACTTTGGGCTTGGCTCGTAGATTATTCAGTGCATGAAGCTGAGGCTCAACTGAGCTTGGAATAAATGTGAGAGGCAGTTCAAGGACAAAATGCTGTGTGCAGTGGCCTGGCTCCAGTTAACCCTTCCCCTCCAGGAGAAGCATTCCTGGCTGTTGGAGTGTTGCAGCAGATCTGCAGTGGACAGTGGACTTCTCACCATGGACTTAATGAAAATACGGCCAAGTTATATTTGGAGACTCTTGGGGGGAGAGGCTTTTATTTTTTAAAGAATTCTTTTCTCATGGGAAGGTTTCTGGAGGTCACTCTGAATTTCTTATTTCTTGCCCAGGAGCAGAGAGCAGCAGAGCAAAGCACAAGTAGTTTAAAGCAGAGTTTTGGTGAAGTTGAGAGGTTAACGTCAATTTGATGCTAAGCTTGTTACCATTTACTTTAATTGTCCCTCTAAATATGAATTTGAACGACCTAATTGCCAGCTTGCTAGGAACTTGCACAATTCCCTGCCTTTCCTCAGAGCCATGTCACCACACACATCCCACTGCGGGAGAGAAGGAAAACAATGATTATCCTCAGTCACTCGCCTGTCCTTGCACTCACCACTGGATCCATCAAACGACATTTAAACCAAGCCCCGAGACATCAGGACAGGGCAGAGTGCCCTTGAGTCAGAAGCAAAGGTGGGGATTTAACGTTTTTTTTTTCCAGTTGCAGTGTCTGTTTGGACCAACACTGCTGGATAAGGCTCTGCCCCACCATCCCAAGAATCCTCTTTTCCTGAGCGCCTCCACACACCTCCCCAGCCCAGGAATCCCCCTGGTTCATCTCTTTAACATGCATCTTGTCTGCTTTTTGCTACGTTTATTGGCATTTAGCTCAAGCCTGCATGCATCCCAAAAGATTTCCTGTTTCTGTGGCAATACATCTTCATCTGGCAGTTCTGCCTTTGACCTCGCCCCTGTCTCTTCCAAGAGCTTGGCAGGCACCAGCAGCACCCCAGATCCTTTATCACACCCCCAACTTGTGCAATCACCTACCACTGGGTTTTTGTAGGATTCACCTCTGTCATCTTGAATATTAACCTTCATTCAGTAACTAAAAAAAGAAATCAGTTGAAAGATCAAAAATGGCTTGGCTGCCTCAAATCACAGCACAAAAAAAAAAGCCCAGCTTCATAATTTAGCTTTATGCAATAAAGATTTCCAATCATTGTTTATAAAGAAGAATGTTACCAAATATTTTTAGGAGCTTATAAAATATACTGAATTTAAGCAACCACCAGTGAAAATTCAATGGAGCAATCAGAATAATGTAAAATGAGGGAATAATATTAGAAAACAAACCAGTGCATATGAAAATCATGGTTGTGTAAGTGGTTGGTCATATTCCCCTCTGGGTTGTGTCACAGGATTATGGCTTGTACTGAAGACAGATGAACCTCTGAACTCTGAGAAACCTGAACCAACTTTTTAAAGCTGACTCCTCATTAATTGTGACAAAGCCATAGCAAGAAAAAAAAAATTCACAGCAGAAAGAGAAGAGTTTTCATAGAAGAATAACGCGAAAAACCTCATTGTATGACAACAAAAAAATAGCAATCTGTGATTGAGCTGAGTGGCTTAGAGAAACAGAGGGAAGCTGCTGACAGATCAGCCTGATATTTGCAGGATGCACAGCCCAGTTTGATGGCAGATGGGAAAGTGGAAAGTTAATGACAGACGAGATGGATGCAGCTCTTGGTTGGGGAGCTGCTGTTTACATCATGTGAGAGACTGAAGTTCCCAGCCAAGGATAAGCAGGAAAAAACACTTGATAAGGGAAAAAAAGAAAAAGCCACTCAATGTGTGAGAAAATTACTTTAATAGATTTCTGTGATTGCTCTCTGCTCATTCAAAGGGGATGATCTGAGTTTTTACCTCGAAGACCATTTTGCCAGAGGTCTAACACAACTCCCCACTCCTCTCCCTTACAAAACACTGCTCCTGGTAATCACTGCAATCAGCTAAGCAACAGGAAAATGAATGAGATAAGCCTTTTAGGGAGTCCAGGATGGGTAATTGCTGACTGATACAAACCCATCTCGTGTCCCCAGGAGTCCCAACTGATGAACATGCAAACTACACATGATGTCAAGAATTAAAACTTGCCTTTTAAGATTGTTGAATTCCACTGATTTCAAACTGGTTTGCAATTTCCCAGCGTTTTTAACACTTGCTTTATGAAATGACCCAGTGGGGCAAGTTTAATGTGCATCATGCTGATAGACACAGCCCTGTTTTGACTTGATAATGTCAAGGTCTGTGCAAAAGCAGCAGTAACGTTGTGCACAACACATTCCTGAGCTGTTTTCATGAGGCATTTTGGTCTCTGCATGGTAAGAGCATCCTTTTAGAGAGTGCAACATTACAGCTCAGGGCAAGCCCTTTGAGGGGGTTTGTTAGAGAAAAGCATTACCTGGCTCTTGCCTAAAATAGCTCAGAGAGGAAAGGCAAAGGCAGCCTGGGGAGCTGCACTGCTCCAGGGCAGCAGGGACACGGGGAGGCTGGAATTTCACAGTGACACTTCCAAATGCTTCTTCATAAAACCTTATTGCTGAGCTTTGGGGAGGAACAGAGCAGGTCAAAGTTTGCAGCAGGTTTCTGGAGTTTGAACTCGTTCCTGAACTATGTCCTTACACCAACATTAATTAGAAAATGGTGGTGTAGGAAATATAAAAACAATTTGTCAGACATACCAAATAGTGAAAGTTTTTATGGAAAAATGTGCCTCACAAAGAATTCAGGACAGCATGGTTTGTTTCCTTCCTCCCCTGCCCATCCAGTTTCGTTTGTGCCTGTGCTCTGAGGCCTGACTCAGTTATTATAGAAAACAAGAAAGAAACTGGTCCTGGATATACTTTTCCAAATTTTCTTATTTATACATATTTTTTTAGATTTCTACAATATTCCAAGTGGTTTGTAGAGAGACTGTGCTTGTTGTCCCTTGTGTTCCTGCAGCCATTCAATGCCCGAAATGGGGAGTGTGCAGAGCAGCAGTTTCACATCTAATAAATACAAAATTCTCAAACACAGGCTGTCTACACAATGCTGACAGATCATGAATGTGAAATAACACTCAAGAGATCACTCAGAAATCAATAAACTCAATCAGCTGGAATCTTAGCACTACCTACAATGATAATACAGGGAAAGCGATGAACACTGCAAGGTTATTTGGTGATCTTAAAGGGAAAACAGGAAAGATCCCCCAAATGTTTTCCATGGGCTGGGGAATGGAGGGGAAGGTAAAAACCAATAGAAAAACCTAAACTAACTCAGTCACAAATTATGTGGCCTTAGAAGTGTGGAGAGACAGAGAATGGCACTTCACCTCACAGCCTGGCTGAAATGGTTTCTCACTGTCAGTGACCAGTCCCAGGTGGTTCAGGAAAAGTGAAAGGAAGATCTTTTTAACCTACTAAGTAAGGATGGAGCAATGAAAATGAGATTCAGGTCTGGCAGCTTCAGTCAGCTGGGTCTGGCTTACAGAAAACCAGACTCAAGACATTTCACCCAAGGTACCAACATGAGAAAACAGATGAAAGCTGTGGGTTGATGGTATTTGCTAATTTCAGCAGAATGCAATGACCCAAAAGAAATTCAGAAGTGGGACTTGTTAATAAAAACACTGAGCTTTCTTTGAATCACTGATCACAACAGGAGCAGCACCTGACCAGAACCATCCCAAGGAATTCTCAAACCCATTTGCTCTTCTGCACAAAAACAACCGGCACCAACAAAAGTTAAAATGTCCCAAAACAAACTCCCTCACACCATTCATCTTCCAGATGTTCAGAGGGATTGCACCCTGATCCGGGAGGCACTTGGGGCAGGCAGTGGCACTTCAGGTACCCAAAGAAAAGTGTCAGAAACACGAGGAGAGGGAACGGGGCAGCTGCTCCTGGCAGGGATGACAGGTAGGAGACAAATCTGTCCCCTGGATCTTTGGGAAGACCAGAAATATCAATTTACAGTGAGAAGTTTGAAGGACTGCCCCACAGCACATCTTCATGCCACGTGCATCAGCCCAGCTGTCTGATTCCACTGCAGTCACTCCTTTCAAACACGTTTTTACAGCAGCCTCGGCTCCTCCATCAGGACATTACCCAGGCATCCACGGCTCCTTCCAGTGCCTCCCTCTCCATTGTACATTGGAAAGGGCTGCAGCACAGGAACAAGGAATGTGCTACTACAGAAAGCCTACAAAAGAACAGAGCCTTGAAAGCAGCCTCGCCAGTCTCCCCAAGGTGCTGCCCACGCTCCCAGCCTTGTTCTTTCCCAGCATCACACAGCTATAGATAAAGTTTCCCCAGTGCTGGTGACTTAAAGACAGCCCCATCATTTACCAAAGGAATAATTTTATAGACGTTATAAGAAGCTTCTCAAACTGGTAGAGTTACCAAGTGGCCTGGTTTCAGTTCTGGAGTTTTTCAATTCCATATGTTCTTAATAATTGCATTTCTACACCAGCTGATATTTGGTTGCTGCAACTCATTTGCAAACATGATTAAAAATTCAGCCAAGATTAATCTTTATTTTTCACTCAACCACCTTCAAACAAAATCACCTAGAGCAATGTGTATGGTAATCAGCCCATGCTAAAAAGCTTAGAAATGGGGAAAAACCACATGAGTAAAAGGTAAAGTTATTAAAATTTGAATTATTTCTTTTCTACAAAGTTTTGAGATAGTGCTCTTTAACTTTGGACATGGCAGTTCCTCTGCATCTGCTCCACCTGAGGTGAATAAACAACTGACAGTTATTTGACAGCCTTTTAGAAATGGCACATGAAATGTATAAATAAGATGTTCCAGGACAATGGCAAGCCTCCATACCACAGACATGAAAGAGAATTTGCTTGCAATCTGGATTGTAGAGGCTCAGCTGTGTTTGAAATCACTTCAGGGAAATACTGGGAACAGCCAAGTTCCCCAGGGGAACGCAGATCCCTGGGGGCTGCAGGCAGAGCCAGCAGTCACTGCCTGGGGTGCAGCCTTCCCCCCGAGAGCCCTGCAGCCACAGCCACCTCCCAGGGGTGCCCCGAGACAGGAGCGGGGCCAGAGCCCTCTCAGGCACATGTGCAGTTCTCAGAGCAGCCATGAAAGGCCATGGTTTGCACTGTAGGCCAGTGCTGCACTCTCAGATGCCTTTTCACATCACACGGGGGACTGAACTCCTCCACATCCACCTGCCTGGCTACAGACAGCAGCCCAGGGCAAGCCACAGCCCAAAGAGAGCGCTGGGGAGGGTGGGGAGATGGTCCTGTGCTCCACAGAGATGGTGGTGGGAAGCACCAGGAGCATCTGTTGGTTCCTAGGGATTGGGATATGGATGTGGCAATCCTGCAGAGCAGCATCTGCGCAGTGCCAACACTGATCACAGCACAGGGATCACTCTGTGGCACTGGGTGCTGGCTCTGGCCTGGGAAACGCTGGGAGAATCCCGGATGAAATAAAATACTTTGGAAGGACGCTCACTGTTCTGAGCACTGCGTTCCTTTTTTTAGCGTGGCACACCCAGGTATTCAGAAAAGGCAAAGGTGAACATGCAGGGTTTCATTCCCTCCGTGGGAGCTTCCCTGGGTTCAGGAAAGTTTATTTCCTTGGTTCTTAAGGCCACTCCTAGTCCTGACCAGGATTCTTGTTGCTACCAATCAGTTCCAATTTACATCACCAATCTTTGGTCCTACAACAGTAGGGAGAAGCCCCTAAAATATGTTTCCAATTGTGGGAGTGACAGAGAATTAAACCTTCCTGGAGCTTTCCTCCCTGGTTCCCAGGGGTGTGCAGGCTGACTGAGGGGATAAGTGGCTCAGATAAAACAACAGGCGAAATGAGAAGGCACAAGCACATTCACTGCAGGCAGAACCAGAGGTGCTCGTCCCAAACAGAATGCTACAATCAAGGAGACTGCTCAGTGACACTAACAAGAGTTGATTTGAAGCTACAGAGCCAAACACTTTCTTCCTAAAGCTGTCTGAAGAGCATCAGGGCTGCCACTCAAACGTGGGAGAGTGAAGAGTGTCTGCAGATCATCAGTGGAGGGGGGAAAACAGTGACGGAGAGCTCACTGTTCAGAGGCTGAGATCCATTCTGTCAGCTCAGCAGGGTTTGTACCTGCTTCACCTGGCAGGAAACATTCCATGGAGCAGGAATGTTGGGGGCCTTGCTTCCCCTGCACTCCTGTCACAGGGTTCTGCTTCCTTCCCTGCAGCAGAACTCGGCCTGAATGTCCACCCTGAGCCCAACCAAAACACGCTCGGGGTTTTGTTCCCTCTGACCCAGCTCCAGGGGAGCTCTCCTGGCCAGATCCCACCCTCACAGCTATCCTGCTGTAGGAAGAGGACTTCTTGTTTTAAATCTCCCTGAATTATACCTCAGACACTGGCAAACACAGCGTGCAGGGATCTGATGTGCCACGTGAGCTCTCTCAGCAGTGCCTGTGACCCAGCAACACCTGCAGGGCACCAAGACACAGCGCCAGGATGGCTCTGCCAACAAGGTGGACTGGGAAAATGTTTCTTTTCCTTTGGATGTGAACTGAACATGATGTTATTTCAGAAATTATAAAGATCAGAGAGCTGCAGCATCAGGAAGATGAGATCTGACTCCCTGACTTATTCAGGCTGGAATCTCCTATTGATTCCCCCTTTCATCACAGACAGCCCATCTGTGCTCAGCTGAGTTTGGGTCACAGCATCTCCAACTGTTTCATTATTTAGACAAGTTAACCTACTTAAACAAAAACATGATCAGCCATCGCAGGGTGATTTGAGACTACGTAAATCCTCCAAACACTGCACAAACAATGACAAAAAGCAGACCCTGCTGGTAATGAGTAGGCAGCATCAAAAGGCTTTCAACAGCAGCCACCATTTACTTATAAATTATTTGTTCCAGCATCTACTAATGTGGGTAGGAACACATCATCAGCAGTTGCTGCCTTGGGAGCTCAGAAACTCCTGTGTCTTCCAATTTGCAAACCTCAGAGTTTTGCAGCTGTGGAGCAGAGGCTGAGATGATGAATCTCAGCCTGCCAGTGACGGCCCAGTTGTTGTGTGTGTCTCACGCACCCACTGTGACCTGCAGAGCAGGCTGGGAACCTGCCCGGCTTACTGGTTCTGACTAAACTTGACAAGGAAAGGGAATTTCTATTTCCAGGGAAAAAAACTAATTTTCAAGTCTGTTCTGTAGATGTGTAAAGCACAAGAATAAGTTTCAATTGTTTTAGTTAAATCAAAATATTTTATGATAATTTTGACTTTTTTTAATATAGAAAAAATTATCCATTGGAAGGTCATTTCAAAACAAAAACTTACAATGCTGTTTTCCAATATATCTACAACTCTCCCTTTGATCTGTGAGTAATCACAACAAAATAAAAAATAAAATAGGTGTTCCATGAAACACCCTAATTCTGGAAAAAGGGAGAGTCTGGCAGCTGCTAGAAAAAGATCTTTAATGAGTTCTGATCCACTAAGTAAAAATCACCTTTTCGCAGCCAACTAAGCCAGCAACTGTAGAGAGGATGAATTTGTAGAAATATGAAAGCTTCCAAAAAGAACTGAAGCAGGACACCCAGAAAACATCCATAAATCCTGCTTACAAATCCCACTGTGGAATCCCAGAGCAAACATTGATGGACAAGCTACTGAGAGTTGGGGTCTTGTGAAGAAACGGGGATTCGGATAGAAACCAATTAAGGTTTGCAGAATTGAGAGAAAAGTTTTGTCACTACTGAACCTCAGATATATAATTGCAGAAAGTGATAATGGCTTACTTTAATGTAATAAAGAGCATAAAGGTTCCTACTAATTGAGTAAGAAGAGCAATTAACCTCGTGGTGCATCAATACATCAGCCCTGAATTATTTGTAAATTAGGTAATTAGGATGCTTTAGGTTTAATACACCAGCCAAGTAAGCCTGGGTTTCCCAGGAGTCTGGAAAAGGGCAGAATCTTGAGGAATTTTTTTAAGTTCACGGATATTATATAAAAATGAGGCACTCATATTAGCCAGCAAAGTAACACACACAACCAATTAGAGCAGCTTGCAAATGCACATGACAATCTGGATTTGCAGAGCTTTTCTTGTCAAAGGTGTATCTTCTTAATGCTATTTTTTTCAGTGTACACTAGTTCCCCTAACAGAAGTAAGTTTTATTCAATAGAAGGAAAATCCAAGTATAGAAAAGCTATTTAACAAGCCAATTACTAGCTTGACCTTGTTCTACCTGGGAAAAATGGCCAGGTACAAAGAAATCCAAATCTATCTCTGTTAGAGGAACATTCTTCATCAAGCCTGCTGTGGTCCACAGCCACCCTGGCATCCTTTCTGCCCTGCTGGACTTGTCCTTTGCATGGTAAATAGGCAGGAGCACCAGGAAAAAATTCACTGATATTTTCTGATAGTTGAAGAGGACTTTGCACAAGTTATGTGCCTCAGAATAGCTCAGTGGATACAAGAAAATGATTTAAGGGCTATGGATTTAAAGGCCACAGGGGAATGGTTCTATCTGAATACCAGTCTTGATATTTCACTTAGATATAATCACTTTGTATTTAACTCTGATAGCTAAGGTGACTTTTTTCCTCCCTTATCCAACTCAGTGAAAGGGTCCCTGGGGTATTTTTATATTCCCAGGTGCCTTTGTTAATTGGGCAATTCACGTGCTATTGTTGCTCCAGCACCATTGCTGGCACTTGTGGTTATGCAAAAGCATTTAAACATTCAACCATTGCTGCAGGAACTGCTTCTGGAGGTTGCTGGGAGCACCCCAAGCAAAGCCACCGAGCTCCTCTCCCGCAGCACAGAGCGAGCACAGCCCAGCCGGGCTGGGGGATCCCCCCCGGCCAGAGCAGAGGGAGCCCCAGGAGCCACCACCTCCACTCCTGCTCCTGGGGCTCGGGGTGAGGCTTTCCAGCACAGGTGCTGCTGACAGAACCCGCACCCAGCACTGGGAGAGGACACCCCGCTGGCAGTGCAGACTCAGATCAAACCCGTGGGTTGGTGCTGAGGGGAAGCATCAGCCCAGCCAGGCTGGAGCCGGCTCCCTGCGGGCGCTGGGCACCGTTCCTGCACCACGCTCAGCAGCACGTCCTTCATCATCTTATCCCTGTCCAGATTTTCTCCAGCGGGTCCCAGATAGCAGATCTGAATGTGAAAACTATCAGATCATTGCTTTCCTGACAAATGGAACAGCAGATAACTTTCTAAATATAGAAGAGGCATCGGTGTAGTACAGACCAGCCCGCTACACATGCCTTATAAAATTTCCATGGTGCAGAGATGATGTGAAGGAAAAATTATGGCCAGCACTGGGCTGGATTTGTTGGTCCAGTTATCTCTGCATGGTCAGCTGAGGCAACTGACTCAAAATTTTGGCTCCTCATCACCATCACCCAGCAGATCCTTTGCCCTTTGAATCCCAAAAACCTGCGTGATTTCCCAGCTTTTGAACTGGGAGTGCTCCTGAGGCAGGGCAAGAGAAAAGAAAAATAGGTTTAGTTCAGAGAAGTTTTTCAGAAAGAATGGACAAAAAAAGGAAATGTCATTGCCACGAGCTGGCAGAGTGCGTTTAACACGACACCTAATCCCAGGGGTCAGGTAAACCTGCTGTTCTACCAAAAAACCCATTAGCAGAAAGGAGACATCCCCTCAATCCATCCACAGAGAGGGTTAATGAGGTTCCTTAATTAGGTACAATGGAGAGGGGATTCTGGAATTTCATATTTCAGCTCTGCAGTCAAACAAGGCCTAACCACCCTCAGGGCATTGTCTCTAACAAGACACAGCAATGTGAATAAATCCACAGCCACAGAATCTAACAGGGAGAAACCAGACCCGGCCGGTTTGGAAGCCACCACCACCGAGACCGTTTACAAGCTGCAGCCCGAGGTTTGCCAGACTTAATCTTCTTCACATCACTGTCAGCACTGAATTCCCCTCATTGGGCTGCACGTTGCCAGCCTGGCAGGAATCCGTGTCCAGGTGCCAGCAGGAAACTGCTGGATGCGGAAAACCTGCCACGGGAGGGAGTTGGATGGCTGGGAGAGGGAAAACATCCCACTCTCCTGGCCTGAGGGCCCACGCTGCAGCTGAGCTGAACAGAAAGATGTGAATGCTTTGGATCCTCACTGGAATCAAAGCAGAGCTCTCTCAGACCATGGGATCTGCAGCCTTCAGCAGGACAAAGGTGCAAGAGCTCGCTGTCAAATCTCCTGTTCGGGGTTTCCGTGCTCCACCTCTCATTAGGAGTGAGAAAACTCCTGTTCACGTATGTAAGAACAGTGGTTGGAAAGAGCATTTTCAACAGTTCAGAGTATATTCTCTGCTGTCCTAAAATCACTAGAGTTTCTAATTGTCTTTGACCTAGATCCTACATTGATGTTTCTCAACTCACTTTCAAAAGAAAAGAGATCTGAGAGCAGTCAAGCACCTCAGAAAATGAGGGTGAATTCTTAACTGTTGCCTTGACCAGGGCTCAGGCATCATCCTGCTTCTGAGGCACGCAGATGGAGGCACTCTCTTATAATATGAAGGTAAAAGGATTTTCTTTTCACAAAACTATGCAATAAATAAAACAAAGGAAGGGCAGAGTATGATGTAGAAAAAGAATCCTACTGAAGGTGAAGCATATGGAAAAGTTGGAAATGGGGAACAGGAAAAAAGGTTTTGTATGAACTCATATTCTATTAAAATTAAGTGAAAAAAACCCCAAAACCCAAGAAGGGTGTGATACAATCTTAATTTTTAATAAACCCCACATCAACCTAGGTCTACCTGTTCTTTGCTCCATTTGGGCTGGCATTTCAAATTCGGCTAGACCCTCCCATTTCTTCCTACAGTGAGCAGAGGAGTGAATGCAGAGTCAGCCTGACCACCAAACTGCCAGCACAGGAATAAAGATAAGTTTGTGTTCTTTAGGACTCTGCAGTGCTTAAATGATGATAAATGTAATGCCATAATACTGCAACTAGTTGAATGTAATTGCTTTGACTAAGTCTAGAAAGAAATTCATTTACTCCAAATCAAATCATTCTGAGGACTTTAGGAGAGTGTTTTTAACTACTGTTGAATCCCAGTCTTGCAGTGCCTCTATTACTCTGGAGCTGGAGCACACCAGCATTTGGCACATGAGTGGCTCAGCCCTGGGACTGCAGCAGGAATCGCCCGGCACCTGGAACACGCAGCATTTATTTCAGAAACTACTACAGCTACAAACATAGAAAACCAAGTTTCTGCACAATTTATCCCAACAGATTTGCAGGGTACAAGACTCTTAGCAACCAAGTAAACTGTTCCGTGAGGTGGTCACAAGGAGAAGAATTTGCCTGGCTGACTGCAGATTCAGGATCTCGTAGATAATTTTCCTATCAGGCTTATTAGTTAAAACCTCCTGCTCCAGGTATCTGCTTCAGATCCCTGTTCCTGTGAATAAATCATCTCGCCTCAGTGTGGGACCAGCGTTCAGTGACAGTCAGGTTTCTGTGAGAAAGCAAGAGGCTGTCAGCAACAAGCCTCAAGTGGCTTTTTCTCCTAATCTTGCCAGGAAGTTTGAAGCTTTAGTGTCTTCTAATCTCATTCAGCAGTGATTTTTAAATATGCTTGAGTGGACAACAATTAACCTGAAGGTATTTCCTTTGATCAACAACCACAGTCCTCCTATGCTGAATCAAAAATTTCAAATGTATTCCAAAGCCTTCATAAATAACAAGGAAAAAACAAACCAACCACAGAAAACCCCAAACACAAACCACCACTGCCTTCTTGAGAACATGCAAAACAATCCAAGTGGAAGAGTTGGTAATTGATGTAGGAAATCTAATCCTCCATGAGCCTCCTTTGTGTGTATATTATATATGTGCACACACACAGAGTATATGTAAATTACTCTGCTGTTAAGGACTATTAGCAGATTTCTAGAAAAAATAATTTAAAGGTCTGACGCAAACATAAATTTTCAGAAGTTTCCAAACATGATGTGATCTAATGAGAAAAAAACACCCAGCACAACTTGGAAATGAGATGGCATCCACAAAGCTGTCCCAAAGCATCAATAATGTGACAAAACACAAGCAGAGTATGGACAATGCTTCCCTCTGCTCCTCTAAATGAATATCTGATAGCCTTGAGGGGTTTTCTAGTACAGTTCATCAATTCTTATCATATTTAATTCAGTTTCTCTCAAGAGAACTGCAGGCAGAAGTGGTGATAGCTCAGCAGATAATTCCCCAAAGTAAGAAACCAACATCTCTCTCAATCACAGGCCATGTTTAGGGAGAATATCCCGAGCTCTGGGCAAAGCTCAGATAAACACAGAAAAGCTGCGAAGATCCCAGGGCTTGCTCTGAGTTTTGGATCTCAAGGATCTCATGGGCACGGGGATAAGTTATTTCTGATGCTGTTCTGCCAGGAGCCTGTGAGCAGCTGACAGGTCTGCAGCAAACTGGAGAGCACGGCTGAGATGGTGTTTGATTCCCAGAAGGTGATGATGACATGGATGCCTCTGGAAGAACGAAAGCATGATAGGGAGATGTCCACAGAAGAAATAACATTGCTGCCCTCATTCCCAGATACCACCTGCCACAATGTTTGCTTGCCAATGAAAGATGTAAAATGATTTATAGAGTTTAAATTATGATAAATTAGATTGAATTCTGAACCATATAGTGGGAAAAATACCCTGGTACAACACAGATATAGATCAGAAGTAATGAAAAATACCCTAAATCTTCAGGGTTTTTCTGTAAACCAGATCAGCCTGAGCTTTTGTTCAGTTCTGACCAGCCTGGCTTAAGTTTGCCTTTGCTTCATCTCCAAGGAACCAGACTGCTTCCTCCTCATCTCACAGGATGTCGTGGTGGAGCCTGGGACAAGCACCAGGCACAAGTGAATTCAAACAGGGAGCTGCAATAAATGAAAAGCTCCTCACAGCGAGGGCTGAGCTGAGAGGGCGCCGGAACTTACACGGAAATCAAGAGGATCACAAAGTGCAATGAATTCCAGCAAGGTCAAAAAGCATTAGCAAACTTCAGAGGAGCTTCTGTGCTTCCAGCTGCTAGCATTCCTTCCTTCATCCCCGCTCCTTGATGTGCCCATCACCCTCGGACAGGCTGCTCCTAGCGCTGAACCTGTTTGAAGTTTGCCTTTCACAAATACTAACATGGCAAAGGTGAATAACAGGGCTGTTGCATTGGCTGTTTCTCTGTACAAATGGGCTTTGAGAAACATTTATAGCTACTCTCTAGCCCCTAGCACCTCCTTCTTCTTCAATAACTCTCTGAAATATAACTCTCTTTTAATTAAGGTCTCAGCCTTTGCTTCTTGCTTTCATCATATCTCAGTCTGATACTTAAAACTAAATCCTGTTCTTGTGCTACAAAGATCCACAGGCCCTAAAGGAAAGTCTGTAATGATGAACACAAAGTACTTAATGCTGTATTATCAATTAGATTAAAACTCAGCAAAACTTTGCAAAAGCAACAGCTAACAGTGTGTTACTATAAATCAATCTTTTCCACAGACATGAACTCAGAGCATGGCTGTTCCCTGAACTGGAAATGTATTCTTTACAAATGACAGTTCTGCTGTTACCCTTGCAGGATCAAGCACTGTGATTCAAGGAATATAAATATTTAGAGTACTGCAAGAGTGTTAGGCAGCCTGAACTGCTGCCTTCGTTTGTGCAGGTGCAATTCCTGTCCCCAGGGAGCCCCTCTCCAGTGCAGGGGCACTGCTGGGGCTGGGTCCCCCTCTTGGCTCCCCTGGCCAGCGCTCAGCCAGTGACACTTGGTGAGCACCACAGACACAAACTCGGCCCGAGGGAGGGTCCCTGCAGCCAACCACCAGCACAACCCCTCAGCATTCCCCACCTCTGAGCTGCAGGAAGGTCCCCACACCTGAACCACTGCAAAGCGAACATCTGCCACCAGGGAGGATTTGCTGGCAAATACGGTTCCTCAGAAAGTTCCTGCACTAATCCTGGAGTAAGCACATCAAAATCCCAAATTCCACCCGCTTTCTACCCAAGCATTTGCAAACGCTCCCATTGCTGTTTCAGAGAGCCATCCCTTACTTCCTACGAGTCTCAAACGTGAAGGTAGGAAGGGCCACAGAGCTGCCCGGTGGCTCTCACAGGTGCTGCTCGCTCCTTACCAGTTAATTGCCACAATGAGCAGGAGCTGGCCTGCTGTTCTGTGGGCCACGTCAAGGAGAGTATCCTACTACATGAGGGCTCTTGCCCTCAGGATCTGCTTGTCTGCTGACTGACAGCCAAGAAAAGCACATTAAGGCTTTTCAAATTCCAAAAATTGTGTGACAGGCTCTGGAGATTTCAGAAAGTTACGCCTTTTTTACTAACTATTGCAGACTAACATATAGAAAGACTGATTCTTCTGGATGCATAGTTCCCTTTGTTCTCTGGAGAACTTGCCACCTCAAAAAACAAACCAAAGGGAGAAAGTGAGGCACATATTTTGAAAATGGCAAAATAAAATCATTAGAGATTGGAAGGCCATCCCTGAATATTCAACTTTCTGGTGTTCGTAAGTTCTTCTCTCCAGCGTCATAGCATGGCTTGTGGGCAGGAACAGAGCTCAGCTGGACACCTGAACGCTGGGAATGAACTGCACTCCAGTGAGACTTGATTAAAATATAGAGCAGTGGAATGCCCTTCAGGTGCAGGTGAAAGGAGATCAGAAGTCAGCACAGAGTGAGAAAAGTATTCAGAAAATACCAACTAATCAGCAGGTTGCTGATGGGGCGATAAAACAACCGTGATCGCGGCCCCTGGAAATAGGAGAGGGAGCAAAGACAGTGACCTTGTAAAATGGGTGAGGTTTAAAGCAACGCCACCTGTCTAATAGAGGTGTCTTTGGTGATGCATTGGCTTCAGGCTGTGTTTGGACATAATTGAGATTCATGGAGCGAGAAGGGAGGGCTCCATTCTGCTGCAGGGATTTCATTTTCAGGGGGAGCAGAACGGGAGTGAATCGCTCACTCGGGCAGGTGTAACCAACCTGCCGGGCCCGGCAGGCAGGGGAGGGCTGCGGATTAATTGGGCCCATTAAACTCCATCTCTGAGCCCCGACCACTCAAACCTCACAAAACTCTTATTAAGCCCTGGATTTTCTCCCGGGCAAACAGTGAGCTTGCACTGAAAACTTTCAGTTCAACTTTGGGCCTTAGGAATTGAGCCCAGGACCAGGCAGAGAGCCCTGGACATCAGCTTTTCACCGAGGCTCAGGCTGCAGAGCAACCACCTGAAGCCTGCTGCAGCTGCAGGAACGAGCGGGCAGGTAACCACTGCCCTTCCCCACCTCCCAGTCCTCACAGAAACCTCAGCACCTGGCAATCCAATCCATCCTCACTTTACCCAGAAAGCTTTTTGCAGCTGGGGATGATGGTGAACTCTTTGTGCCAGGCTACAAACATCATTTCTACCAAAAAAAGTGAGAAGTACGTGAACTCAGTGGATGAATAGACTCATCACGATGCATTGTCTTTGATACCTGAGTAACTGGCCCAGTCCTGACTGTATTTTAATTTTTAATGTGCTAGCTATATTAAAATCCTAAACAGAGTCCTGTAAATCTATTTAGAAGCGTAATGAAGCAATTTTCAACTTAGTAGAATTGAATAGAGAATGAATGAATAGAGAATGCATTGATTTTCTATGTCAGAAATGAAGCAATTTAGTATTTCTTTCACTAAAGGTGCTACTGTTCTGTGCCAGCACTAATTAAATCTAATGTTTTCTGAGCACAGAAATGATGTTGCCTCATAGTAAAGTAACTATATCAAACTGAGGGCAGAGGCATTAATGGCCAATCGGTTTCATTGACATAACCCAGCACTCCCTGTAATAGCACAAGTAAGTTTTTCATTAGAATTTATACTTTTCCTGATGTTTTTAAAAATAGGCTACTAAATTGAGGGGTTAGGAGATATTAAGTATTTTGCAACTCCAGAATTAGAACCTGCTGAAAAAAAACCTGAAAATTGTTTGGAGGTTTAAAACTAAATTAAAAGCTAATTCATAGGACAAAAAAAAGTTAATTGAGCTTCGCACGTGCAACTGGCTGCACATAAGTCCTACAAAAGTGAAGGAGCTTCTCCCCTTCTGGAGGAGTGACAAAGTCATTCTAAAGCTGGTTCTGACTGTGCTGCCCTGGCCAGGACTGCTGTGCTGTTAACACTCACAACAGCAGCACAAGCTGCCCAGGTCCTGTATTGCAAATTACCAAGGAGTGGAAATCAGAAGTGCTGAAGGTAAAGAGCCAATTTCATTGAATTCATCAATTTGAAGAACATCTGCACTTGTTAGAATCTCCCAATTGAGATGCTCTAAATTAAAAAATTTAGCATGAAGGGTTATTTGCAGAACAGAAAGCATTGAATTTAAACATAATTATTTCAACTGGCTATGTTCTTTTAGTTCCTTTAATAAAAATACAAATCCAGAGAGAACAGGATTAGGATTTGTATTCATTACTTCTCTTCTTGATTGAGGGTAAGAAAAATAATGAAATGTGAGAATTTTCCACATGACAAAAAAAACTATTCCCGCTTGGGTTTTATTAATAGCCAGCACCAGCTCCCTAAAGGTGTGGTCAGAAGGATTAGATCACTTTTAATTAGTTGTGAGTTGGTCTGTGTGTAAGAAACATTCCTGCCTTACCTTGGGTAAAGCCTCTCCCTGGTGAATGAAACCTGTGGGGCCCCTCTTGGCCTTTTTTTGATTCCAGAAGGCCAAAGTGACAAAGGAAGGAGACAGGGAGGTAAATCACTCCTTTGGGAAAATGCTCCTGCTTTCCCCCTGGGGTTCAGATCCAGCTAACACCCAAATCCCAGCAGAAGGCTTGTTCCAGGGTGTGCCCCGACCTGTGCCACAAAGGGATTTTGTGCAAAATTCAGAAAATGTTTACGCAGATGGAATTTTCATCTCCTTCTCACCAGCTGAGCCAGCTTTGTCCTGCTACAACAGAGATGCTGTGCCTTTATAACTTCTGCTAAGAGCCCAGAGTGCCCTGCCACAGATCCATGCAATGCCCAGCCAAGGGCTGCCAGGATCCCAGCACGGTTCTCTGTCTGGGGAACAGCACAAGGTGAGGAGACCTGGGCCAGGGGATAGAAGAGATTCTTCAAAATCCTTCAAAAGAAGTTTTTCAGCTCTTGCTTTCAGTGGGAAATGGGGGTTTGGTGACTGGAACCAGCATTCCTCATTGCAAAGGCTAAGTCTGCTTTAACAGCTTATTTTGGATATCATGAGCCTGTGCCTCAGTTTACCTGTTTGTAAATTCGAGTAATACTTAACTTACAGGGCTCTGCCAGCTCCTAAAATTAATATACTTGAACTACATGTTCCTTGACCAAAATTAGCTGTAGATGTGCGTGGCAGCAGCTGATGAGGAAACTGGTGGAGATTGACATGAGCAGAGCTGGTGTGCAAAGGGACACTCGTGTCACATCAGCCAGATGGGCTCTGCCAGCAGCAACGTGTCCTGGCTGTCACACATCCCCAACTCTCCAGCCACCTCCACAGCACACAGCCACACATGTGAGCACCCACAGAAACTAACATGGATATCAGACTTCACCATTCATTATCCTGTCAGCAGTTTAAAGCCCAATTCTGAGGTGAGAGGACACATCTCAGCTTTTTAATTACCACTTGCCCCAGCTACTGCAATCACAGACCCATAAAGGAATCCCAGCAAAAATTGGTTTTGGCTAATAAATATCAGTCAGGGATAAATAATGAACCAGAGCTCTTTCACCTCTTTATGAATCTATGATATTTGCTGTGAAAATCTCTGCCCTCACAAGCAATGAGGTGCAAAGGAACGCAGCGAGTTCCTTGGATCTGCTGGGATTGGGGCTTCCAGCCATGACTGATGGGGTGTCTCTGCTCTAAGTGTGAGGTGCAAGGTACAGAACCTGTCTCGCTGCCAGTGTGTGCAGGATCCATAAGCACTGATGGATTTTAAGTTTTGCAGGGTTCATTTCAAATGGAAGCAGGTGTGGAGGGGGAGGAGCGTGGCTGTGCCTGCAGCACTCGGCACTGGGCTGGCAGAGCCGGGCAGTTTGCACTGGCACATCTGTGTGCTCGACAGACCAAACCTTAACCTCATCACATCAAGAACATTCTACCAGAAAAATGAGCCATTTGCTTGGCTGGTGTCCATCTGAGCAAGGGGATGAGCCCCCTCCTGACCAAGGTGAAAACACAGACATTTGTGGGAGCAAGAGCTCTGCAGCAAAGGGCGGAGGGGCCCTGGCACAGGGTGCCCAGAGAAGCTGTGGCTGCCCCTGGATCCCCAGAACTGTCCCAGGCCAGGCTGGACAGGGCTTGGAGTACCCTGGGATGGTGACACTTGGAAACAGGATGTGACAGGGTAGAGCCTGAGCTATGACCTAGAGCTGAAAGACTTCTGAGTGTTTGTCAGACAGCAAAGAGAATTGAAGAATGAAGCTGTAAATCAGTACCTGCTTTTATACAGGGATTACACAATACAGTTCATGGAAATGGGACTTATTTCCCTTTAATCCTTAAAACCTTTGGAGGATCCCATATTCCCACTACCCACACTTCATTGTGGCACCTGTACCTCACCCACACCCCACAAAGAAGGACAAGCTTTCCTTTTCAACCTTCTACATTTCTACCTTTCCTCAACACTCATCACCATGAAGCTGCACAGACAGCAACTTCCTAAGGTGCTGAAGTAACTGGGGGTTAAACTTTCTGGAATCTTTCATCTCTTCCTTTCTGGTTTTACTCACTTAAAAAGAAAAAAAAAAATCCATCCAAGTTCTCTGTCTTGTTGAGGATATAATTTTGCCTTGGGTCTAGAGGCAGTCACAGCTCATGGCACTTTCTGACTCGCAGTAGAGGATTTTGGTCCTCCAAGCAGCACGTCTTCCTCCTGTCTCCTCCGAGAAACAACCTTGAAATTTTTTAACTCCAAAATTAGAATTCTGAACTTGCTCTAGAGCGCCTCAAAAAAGCTCTATGTGAAATAGCTGTTTCTTGTCAGGCTCCTAAAATCCCTTGCGGTTAAACATAATTTTTTAAAGGCTTTATTTGCTATCAAGCACCTGAATCCTGTATATTTTACAAGTTAATGAGCTCGTTTTTGAGGAGAAAATGTAGCTGTTAGGAATATTAACTGAAGTTATGCTTACTGCCGGAGTGTGTGTAGGGTGTGTGTGTAAAAATCCTGCTTTAATGTCTAATCTTGGAGCAAGTCCCAGAAGAGATTGATTCGATTTCCATTCATTATGGGAGCAAAACTCAAAATTACTCCGATGTATAGACACTCACTGCTGGCAGCATCTTCCAGGCAGTGGAGACCAGTGGTGTGTGAGAGCCTCACCACGAAGGTGCAGGGTGATTACTGGGAGAGCTCAAGGACTGGGCTTGGGTTACAGCGTGGGCTCTGCAAGTGGCAGCTTCCATTAGCAGCTCCCCAAGCCACGGAGGCTCCAGCTGCTCCTCCCTTTCCTATGAAAGGCTACTTAGCTCTAAATGATAAGTCCTGCTTTGTGTTGCCTTGGGAACTAAAGCACAAGTTTTGAATAAGAAATGTTATCACTTAAAATGTATATTTTTATACAATGCTTAGGACATTTACACATCAGCTGGTTTCATGTTTGCCTTGGAGGTCCTTCTCTATCCCTGACCTTTGTGTGGTTGAGGCAAGTTCTATAAACCAAAAGAACTACAATGGCTGGGAAATAAGCTGATCTTTAATAAGCTTGATAGACTTAGTCAGGGGCTAAGTTCTTCAGCCACAAAGAGACAAAACCAAAACCTCTTGGAAGTGTTTATGAAAATCATCTTGCTAAATTGTGATATTATGATTGTATGTGGTAATGATCGCATTTCCTGGTTTTAACAGAGTTTTAATAACCGAAGAAATTAATTGTTCTATGTGGTGACCAACCCATGGGCGAGATCAAATATATACAATATCAAATAAGCATAACTGAAAATACAGTTTAACAGCATAATTGAAAATAGAGTTTCAGCTCAGTTCATGCATCAGAGTAGCAGTGGGAAAGGACCAAAGTCAGGGCTGGGCTCACTAACCACGGGCACCTCTCTGTGCACGTTCAGAAGTTCATTCTGCATTTAATGCAGAATATTTGTCCCTCAGTCAAATTTACTTCTCAACGTCAGTTTGCACTTTGCCTGTTTCACAGCTACTTCTGTGCCACAGTCTTGATGAGCCTTTTTGCTAAAGATTCTGAATTTCTCGCTAATGTTACTGTAATTTTTTTAGATAAGGGCTGGAACATCATTGCATCAACGAGAAGAGCCCTGAGAGCCCCAGCTCCTTCCCTTGCTGTGACTCTGTGCTGTCAAAATGCAAATACTTTAAGGGGTAAGCCGTAAGAGGAGACATCACTGCAGTTGTGTGTGATTTACAAGAGTGTCAGGACACATTACAGCTCAGATTTACTTCCATGCTAATTTATTCTGAGTGATAAAATACTTGTCCTGTCTATTAGTGCCACACAGACTCAATTGTCACTCTTGCTTGGCCAAAGGAAAACAAAGGCTCTGCAGGAAGGCAGGAGGTGACTTTGTTTAACCCCAACATTTATCTGCTAAATTAAGTTTTAAATGCCTAAACCCCCTCAGAACACTGACATTTTGTTTTACCTATTTTATAAAAGCATTTTGCAGAGAATGCAGACGTTTCACACGATGTTCCCAAGTGACAGACACAGTTTGGGTTAAAATGCCCAAATGCAGGATTTAGTCATCCCCCCATGTCACGGGTATTCCATCTTCAGCACTACAGTGTGTTATACCTGTACTCATCCTCCATTCCTAATCTCTGTCAACACTCTCACAGGAAATACACGTCCTGTAAAACCTTAGAAACTGATACAAATTCCAGTGACACAAAGTGTAACAGAACACACAGTGAGGGCTGCGCGAAGCACCTCCAAACAGGAAACATCCTCTGTCTCATTAAATCATGAACTGGACAGGAATGTCTGACTCTGATGAGTTTATTACCCTAAATGCTATTGATTAGTAGTAAAACACTGCATTTCTTAATTTCCAGTGAAGTGAGTCAGTTCCTAACCTGTTACACAGCACTAGGAGAGCCTGGCAGGTGTGGCAGAGCCTGGGATACCCCACAAGGCTGGCCCCTGTCATTCAAGTTTTCGTGGGAGCATTTTTCCCAGTTCCCAGGACATCTCTGACAGAAATCTGCTTGAACACCAGTTGGTACTCCTGCCACATTAACTGTTCTCACAGTTTTGGGAGTTTTTCCACCCATTCCCCAAATTACTTGTTCAGACTCCACACACATCCTTTAGTTTCAGCTGGGCTAACCAGGAAAGGGAGGAATTCCTGCTCCTGGCTGTGTCTGCTTTGCTGCTGGTGCCTTGAGAACATCTGGGGTCAGTTCATTAACAAATCTATCCCCTCTTGTCAGCTCTCTGCTCACACTGCACATCACAAATCTAACAGCTCGGGTTTGGGGTAGGGAAAGCTGCTTTGTGCTCCCTGTTACATTTGCAGTTGATAGAACCAGTTAGATGGGAGAGTTGCTTACTCACAGGATTTTTGCTGATTGGCATCAAGTCCTACCACACAGGAGGAAATGTTATCAATCCTACTATTGACAAGATTGTAAAGGAAGACTAAAGACATGAGAGCCAATGAAGTAACCTGAGAATCTCCTAATTGCAAGAGTATTAGGTGGAATCCCAAGCAAAGATAAAGGATTAAGAATTTAATGCCACAAGGTTGTTTTCCTTATATCTTATTTACTTTCTTCAGCCCCAGAGGAGCAATTTGTGTCAGTGGGGTATTGTACATCCTCAGATCCCACCTGGGAAAGTGATTTTAAAAATAATTTCCCTGCTTCCAGTTTGCAGGAGTCCAACCATTGTTTGCAGATTTACTGCAAACACTATGATTACAAAAGAAAGCGTTGCCTGTAAAGCAAGGCTAAATAAGCAGTACCAGGGTAGCCGTGGACAACTGAATTAAGTGTTCATCTTTTGGTTATCACATGCTTTGTTCACAAGGAGATTATTTTTTCAGCACAGTCTAACACAATTACTCCACATAATAATCATCACCATTTGCCTACTGCGTCAGAATTTCATGCTGTGCTCTAAAAACCATCATCTTGCAAGAGAACCTGCACCCATCTGAACAAGCCTCACATGGAGATGCATTTACTCCATCCTTGGTGGATTTCTGAGCAATAGAAATCTGTATTTTTCAGTCAAACCTAACATTATATCTCGAGTTAAGGCAGAGCCTTGCTGAGCTCCTGACTTTTGTTGTGCACAATGTAATGGAGTTATTTGAGCAGGGCTGGATGGGCTTCCTCTGCTTGTGCTGGGAAGATCCAGGTTTAATAACCAGAAGTTTATTACATTTTTGGCAGGCCAGAGACCTGGAGGCCGAAGTCAGCCCAAATGAGAGGCAGTGACTTTTCAAGGCACTTTGTGCCCCGTGCAAACTCTGCCTTGCTCCACTGAGCGTGACTGAGCAGAGCTCCTTTAATGTGGGTTTAACAGCCAGCAACACCAAAGGGGCCATCATCAAATCTAGAAAGCAAAGATATTTATCTGAGATCCAGAGGTGAAACACCAGCTCACAAGTTAATTCTTTTGCAGTTTTTTCTTGGACATTACTCAATGCTTGGGTGTAACACACGACTGTAGCAATTTTTTTAAGGTTAGAAAGAAGCCCTACTGATTTCTTATTTAAAACAAGTCAATTTCTAAAGAATTTTAAAACCAGAATTAATTCTTAATTAAAATTCTAGGGTGCAAATCAAGCACTCAGACTCTAGGAGACTTCAAATACCTTGAGTTTTCTTCAGTTCTATGAAAACTCAGCTGCAATGCAAATGGTGTTTATTGATGTCCTAAACACTCAGAATTAGGCAATTGGAATGTGTCTCTCAATACAGAAATTAGAGGATGAGCTGCTTTATTATCCAACCCTGCTGCCTAAGCCCTGAGGGCCTCCTTCCCAAGGCCTCTGGAGTCACAATCCCTGCAGGTCCTTCCCTGCCCTCCCTTCCTGGGTGTCCATGCTTTGCCACGGGCTGGGGCAGTGGGGAAGGTGTGAAACACAACACATCGGCCTGTTTAACACAGGAAACATTCGCTAAAGAAAACAAACAAAAGCACAAACACAAGCTGACAGGTTTCCCACACAGCTTGAGCTACAGATTTGTCTTGGTTTGTTTTTTTTTTTTTTTTTTTTTTTTTTAATCTAAAATTTCTGGAGAGCCCACAGAGACATCTTGTGCCTGGATAACAAATAGCAAGTCAGCAGTGCAGCAGAGGGGTCACGGTCCTTCTGCTTCCTCCAGGCCTGTGGGGACACCAGGAGCGCGCAGAGCTGGCGCTGGGCAGCGTCACCGCTGGGGTTAGCATCTCCCTTGGCTGTAGGGGGATCAAGGGAAGGTGGTGGAGGAAGCTCCTGGCACTGTGAGATCGGCCATGGCAGGGAATTTTGTCAAGTGGCATCTTTCAATATCTTTGAGTCTCATTGCAAAAGGTATTTTATCCAATAGCTACTGGTGGCCATTGCTTCATCAACCAAACTCCTGTGTGTTACCCACTGGTAACTGCACTGCAGCAGGGAAACCTTCAGATGGTATCACCGAGCTTTGAAACCACTCAGAACCCTGAGTGCTCTTTTTTCCAGTGGAATTCTTGGGTTTAGGTACAAACCAGGAGCTAAACAGCATTCCAGAGTTTAAATATTTCAGGTAGTGACAGAGGGATGGAGTACAAGTGTTGTGAGCTGACACGAGCACCCCGAGAGTGGTATTGCCATAGGCAGCAAGAGAGGCTGGAGGCAGCCTCAGGGAGGGCAGAGCCAGACTGAGATTGATTCCCATTAAACCAATTCCTCAGAGCATGAAAAAGTTTCCCACTTCCCCATGTTAAACACCTTTCTCCCACTCAAAGCCACGCACTGTCCCATAAAATGGGTATTTATACTGTGTTGGGAACCCAGGGTCACATTATGCTGCCATTTATTTTTCAGCAAACCTTTTAGATGATGGCCTGGTTCCATCTGAATAATTGAGGTGTTGGTTATTTCACTGCAGCAGTGCCGTGGCTGCCTCTGTGCGAGGCTGGGAGGGAAGGGAGCGAGAGGGGCAGGGGGACACGGCCCCAGACTGCTCCCACCGAGGCTGCAGGGCCAGAGGCAGCAGGGGAATTAGCCCCGAGGACAGAACGCTGCCTGCTGGCACTGCCCGCCTGGGAGAGGCAGCTCAGGGTGCTGCAGCAGCAGCTGGGTGCTCAGAGCACTCGTTAGATTTCTGAGTGCTGCTTGGAGAGGACCTTCAGAGCACAGCTCTGTGGGGCAGCAGCAGCAGCACCCACAACAAACCACTGCCCCATTTGCCTCAGGGTTATTCATGTCGGGCAGACAAGAAGAGAAGCTTTTGGCTTGCTTAGGGTTTTTTTTTTTTGTTGTGTTTTTAAAGGACTCAACCCCACCTGGAACAGGATAAAGACAACTGCTTGGACAGCACGAACCCTGGGCTAGCTCAGGCTCTCCAGGACACAGGGAACACCAGGATTCTGCTGCCCTCTCGCCAAGGGAGAGAGCACCAGAGACGGCTGCCACCACCCTACTCCATGGCACTGCCGTGCCAAGGCTTGGAGGAGCTATCTCAGTGTTGCTGCTACACGGGATGATAATTAAGCATGCACTAGACTGGAAGAAAATGTGTAAGAAGCTCTGGAAAAGTAGCCCTGAAGCTATACTAGCAATGGAAATGAAGTTCTGTTACTCAGAGCCAAAAAGTGAGGTCATGGAAGGCGAGGTTGGCACAGAATTTACTCATCCCCGCTCTCAACAGAGGAGGCTCCTCAAGTTTATCACTGGCTCAAAGGCACGTTAATCTTTCAGAGATGAGAGCAATCAGAGTAACTGATTTTTAAAGGCAGGCACATGAAGTAATTTCAAGTTTGCCTGGACAAGAAGATGCCACACTTGCTCTCCCTCTCTCTCTTGAAAAGCACAAGGAAAATACCAGGCTCCTGAGTGAATCTGGCATGGGACAATTTCAGAATGGTTCTTGGCCTCCCTGGTAAAAGTAGGTGAACTGCCAGAGGAGAAAAAGAAGTAGGAGAGATACTGGATAATGTCAGGGAGTTCCAGCTTGGGGGCTTGTGACAATGCAGCCAGCATTCAGGAGAGGAATGAAAATAATGAAAATACAAAAATCTCCACCACAGAAAAAAAATCCCAGCACAAACACACACAAAAATCCCCCACCCATAAACTGAAAAATACTTGCACAGTTGGCATCGGACAGATACAGAACACAACAGGTCCCAAGCTCTTAGAAAAGGCACTGTAATATTCACCTTTCTGTGATCCAACCAAAAGCTCTTTAGAAAGGGAATTGTGTCCCCCTGCCAGTGAACGGAGCAGATAAAACCCTCTGCCAATTTGTTTAGTTTATGACTCGATTTCAGAGTGCCACATGTCAAGCTGACCATCCATTTCTTTCTCTGAAAGAAGACAGTCAAGTTCTTTTGGGATTTGTGTCTTTACCCAGACTCTAGTCCGCAGGATTCCAGTGGTCAGGCACCTACTCCGGGTAATGTTTTTGTCTACCTTTAATGGATATTCATGATAGAAAATTATGCCCTTCTGTCAGCAGATAGAAGTGCTGCTTGTGTGGATTGTCAGGCAGGTTCAGCCCTGTGTAGCACTTCCCTTCCCAGGACAATGTATTCATCACCAGGCAGAGCAAAAGGAATCTGAGTAATAGCCAAACAGGCAAGAAGGGAAAATAATTTAGCTTTAAATTTAATTGTTTCCACACTTGCACAATATTTACACAAGGCCAATTTTATTAGGCTTGATTTTCTCCTAGGACATTTCTGTCTGCTGGAGCAATTTCAACAAAGGGAATTTGGAGAGACATTCAAGTGTGACTCTGGTTCATTCCCATTTGACACAGGGGAATTGCCAGCCAGAATGCAGTGCCATGGGCTTTACCTAACACTGAGGTTATTCCTGATGTGCAAACCAGAAACCCTCTGAGATTACACTGATGCTAAGTTTGCAGAAGGTCAGAATCAGGCATTTTGTTATTGGAGAAATTTAGATTTTTTTTTTGCTCCCTAAAAAGTGTTGATAGAGACAACAGTCTCTATTTCCAGCAGTGCTTCACCTTTAAAATGTCACACTTAAACTTGAAACAGGATGGGGCAAGGCGTCTTTGGACTCATACAGAACTCTGCTTTCTTGATATAAATTAGCTGTACGCAACCAAAGCTCCACTGAAAAAAATGGGGTTTTTTACTTTCTTAAAAAAGGTATTTCTTAAAGGATAAAGTAATTTATATAGGGTGAAGGACAGAAAATTGGGTTTTCTTCAGAAAACCACTGAGGTGTTACAGGTAACTTTTTTCAAATGAGAACCCTAACGAAATTATTGCTTTATCAAACAGTCTCATTTGGTCTGGGTTGTTACATCAGCTGATCTCTCCTCACTGATCTCTGTCAGTCCCATCTTGCAAACCATAATTCTGCAACCTTGAGAGAACTGCTAAGGAGCTGAGAATTACAAGAATACAGTTTATAATGCAAATCTCTCCCTGGCTGTCACAGGTGCTCCAGGGCTGGCTTGACACTCCACACACACACTTATCAGTGGAAACTGGTGACAGATTAATGGAACAAATTACACCTGAGCACTGACGAGCACAGAGCACATAATCACATCAAAGTCAGCGGGACACGCCGAACAGGACAGCAGCTAAACACGCCTTTATTGCAGGCGATGTCAAGTATTGAAACCTCACTGTGGTGCACGCTGTTGTACCATGAAAACCATCCAGCATCTCATCTAGGAACCCACTCGAGTGTAAGGAAAATAAGGGAAAAAAATTCTGTACTCTTTAAGCAATTCACTTCAGGAGCAGATCAAGTCACCTGCTCCTCTCTGAACAGGAAAACCCCATCCTTACAGGAAAATATCAGTGCTGTGAGCCAGCAAAGCTCTGGGTACTTGAGCAGCTCTGCTTATTTGCCACTTGTCTTTTCAGTACTGTCCCAATGCTGATGCAGAAGGGGAGGACCCAAAAATCTGACAGCTTGTCTCTGCAGATTGTTTTGCTCTTGTCCTTGGGCACCGAAAGCCTGCTCTGCACCCAACAATAAAATCTCTGGGCCAGCCCAGGTATTCTCCTTGCAGCACTTTACATCAGTGAAGTGCTCTGGCTGTAGGAGAACGTTCTGGCCACGAACCTGCCTGAATATCCCACGTGCAGCCACCGTGTGCCTGCCCCCCGGCTGGCCCAGGGACCTCGAGGGGCTGGGCAGGGGAGCTCCTGCAGCTGCCAGCAGTCCCACCCAGCGAGGACTTGGGGCTGCAAGGAGACACTTTCCACCTTGGAAAAGGCCAGTGTTTCACTGCTCCCTGGCAAACAGCTCCCACAGCATTTGCTGCAAGTAGGGCACTCTTGAAATATCTCAGAAGCTACAACAGGCAAGGTGGGAAACTCATAACACGATGAGAAACGGCTTTGGAATGAGGTACGCGGCTATTTTAGGCAAGTAACCAAGGGGAGAGCCAAGTAAGAACCCACCAGGCTGCTGTTGTCAGGAGCAACCCCACTTCCCCCACAGGCAGCCGTGCCCCAGGTCTCCCAGCTTCTCTCCCCGCTCCTGTGTGTGTCCCACACTCGCTGCTCCCTGGCACTACAGAGATCACGCAATGTGCTGACATACGTAAAGTTATGTTTTCCAAAAACAGAATTCCAAAATTTACAAATCCAAGAGACATAATTCTGAGGATGGGAATCTCAGAAAGAGATGGAAAACAAGTTCTCATGGCAGATCCTAGCTCTGTTTAGACCCCAAATTTTAGAGTTCTGGTCTATTAATGTTCCTTGATTCCCTATTGTTAATAGCCACATGCTCCCATACTCCATTCATGATAAGAGACTTTAATGTCTACATTATGCAATCCCTAAGAACCTATCCCCCAGAATTCAGGGGAAATCAGCAGATATTAAATTAGCTGACACTCCTGTTTATTCCTTCAGCCACACATTCCTTGGAGCCATAGGTACCTGATGTTCTGATGCTCGATGCATTCTTCTCCATTACTTTCCACCGATTGCACATGGAACAAAAGGCTACAAAGTGCAGACATCAAGGGGAAAAAAATCCCAGTTCCACTACATTAACTAAAGCTGTCTACTATTGAAAACAGTGATAGGTAATCTATAAAATAATTTCCACAACCCCACCATAAAAGAATCCCATTAGCAGTGCAATCCAACAGGACTGGTGGCTGGAAGAGAATTTATTCTACTTTCTAATTAGTTACTCCACATGAAAAAAAAAAGATGTTTTTGCAATGTAAACCACATGTGTTTATGATGGATAGAGCAGCATCTTTGGAAATCACTGTGCATGAATTAAGGAAGTTTCAACCAAGATCAAAATTTGGGTGACTTCACAAAGATATGAAGACTGTAACTCTCTGTCAGCAGAAGGAACACTGGTGAAACCATTTAATCAGAGTTTGACAAACACTCTGGACAAGGAGCCCAACTTAACCTACTGCATATTTAGGATAAAAAATAAGTTTCCAAGCCATCCTCCAAAACAGGTCAGATGTTTTATTCTCTCTGATAAAACACAACCAGAAATCCCAAACTCAATTCTCTGTCCCTGGTAACTGCTGTAGCAGAAAAATCTCCCAATCTCTCCACCTTTTCAGGTGTGGTGCTCAGGCTCAGTGGGTCAGGAGCCAGCCCCCGAGGCTGGGTAGGCAGAGGCAGGACAGATGTGCCTCTTGTGCTTCCAAATCAGAGAATATCAAGTGTCAGCTCTGTGCTGCCCGGTTTCCCTTCTGGCAGCACACTCCCAGGTCAGAGGTGCCACACGGATTATTTGGGATGCAGAACCAATACAGAAACCTTCACACAGAGCACCAAACCCTGCCCTCCCTTTCTGTTTTTTGGTAAACTGGGATTTCTTCTGAGTGCTGACACAATCTCTTGGATTAAAGGGACTGCAACAGCCTTTATTGTAAATCTTGCAACTCACATTCATGATCAAGCCTGTTATCAGGGATTTTGAAGTAAAGTAAGGATTTGCAGTGTTAGTTTTACAGCTGGACTTGATCTTAAGAGTCTTTTCCACACAAAATGATTCCATGATCCCCCATACACCTTCCAGAGAAGCCCACACACAGCAGTAATTAATTATGTCATTGCAGGGAATCACAGCAAAGAGAAGATGCAGAGGCTGGAGGTGTCCTCTGGTCTCGTGAAGGACTCATTTCTTGGCCTCCCACAGTGTTACCCACTGTCAGAAACACAACATTTTAGGAAGCTTTTTTCCCCCTCAAACTGCAAAGAACATTTTTATGCTGCTCTAAATTGGGAACTAATATGAAGTGGAATGAGTGAAGTGAGAAAGTTTGGTGTCAGATATTTTAACTATGGCTTCCTAGAAAACCAGAAAGTTTTCTGCAATTTAATGCAATTAATTCAATAGATAGACTCAGAGAACTTCATGTGGTAGCTATAAAGGAGGCATCTTGTTAATCCAGACTGAGATGAATTTGCCCTTTAAATATTATTAAAATTCTTTTAAATAATTTTTCTTACTCACAGCTGTATTTCCATTCTTTAGTTAAACACACTGGCAAAGTATGAAAATAGAAGGTCCTTTTTTTTGGTAATAATTAGAATGATGTCTTTTCGTCATTTGAGTCAAGATAGTTTCTCCAGAGTATTAGACATGATTTTTCTCCAATTGCAGATAAATTCCAAAAGGACCCACCCGGGGTGTTCCCAGTCCGGGGCTGCTGAGCTCAGTGGGACTCGTGGAGGAGGACGCTGCACTGCAGGGTGCAAGCTCAGCCTGCCGGTGTCTAATGGCCCAGCTGCCTCTCTGACCCACTCCAAAGCTCTGGGCAGCCAAATTCAGCGACACAGCCTGACTCCAGCTGAGAGGGAGCTGTGGCCCAGCCTCCCATCCCGAGCCTGTTCCGCGCTCTGCCCGCTCCCATCTGCTTTCCTCGAACGTCCTCAGCTCCGGGCAGCGCGGGTTTGGTGGGGCTGGGGAGAGGGGAGGCATGGAAAAGCAATAACAAGCACCTCAGGTAACAGAAATGGGAAGCTTACGGAGACTTGATCTGGCCAAATCTATTCCATTTACAGCAAAACAGCCAATTCAACAGCTGGTCCAGCTGAGCAGGCCGAGGGATGCAGCCCTTTGATTCCCCAGCCGAGGCTCTGCAGACTCAAACATTAAAATGATTCAAGGCAGAGATAACACAGTTCCAGTCCCTGGCAAAACCTCTTCAGCTGCTCATCATTCAGATGTATTTTTGAATTCCTGAGCAGTGTAGGAAGCAGCAGTAAAGCTTGTAGTTTATGCCTGGCCCAGCTACAAATGCACACAAGCTATTACTTTCTCTTTCCAAGAATTCATTCAGTTGAATCCAATTCTGAAAGCTTTGGAGAATAATTTGAAATATAAGGAATGCTGGGTTCCTTCTGAGCCTTCACAGTGCCTTGACACTTGTCAGTGGCTTGGAGGCTACAAATTCAAGCAGAACTAATGGCAAAACAGCTTCTTTGATTACATTGGGAAGGTGTAGCTTGTGTAAGCAAATATCTGCCAAACATTCCCACTTCTGTGAAGCTCTTGCAGACACTTACTTCAAGTGGAAGTATTTTTAGTATAATTGCCATTAAATGAATTATAGGAAGCCAATAAAATTTTATAACTGATGAAAAATATTGCCACTTTACATCATTAAAATGATTTTTAGAACTGCTGCGATCGCATTTTTGCTTATATATCGTCTGTCAATACATCTGAGATGCATAAAAGCAGGCCAGTTTCACAGAACACTTGAAATCCAGTTTATGTGCAGCCAGAGACATTTTATACTCTGCAATATGCGCTTTCCATCCTTCAGTTGTGCCACGCACACACAGTTTGGGAGCCCAGAGCTCCCAGCGATGTCACCCAGCAGTGACGCTGCACCAGCCACTCACTCAGCGTTAAACACCTCTCAGCCCCCGCAGGGTGCCTGTGCAGCTGCAGCAGAGCTCCTGGGAGGTCAGCACGGAGCGACACCTGGAGATGCTGTCCCCAGCAGCCACAGGTTATTTTCCCCATCACAAACACCATTTGTGTTTTCGGGGAGGGCAGAGTAGGAACTCCACCCCCAGCCTGTCCCTGCCTTCCCACTCACTCAGGCAAGAGCCAACCCCTCAGAATGACCAGGACAAAGAGGTGGCAGAGAACCCCCCCATAACCCAATGTCCACAGCTCCCTGTCACCCAGAGCTGACCCACAGCTCTGTTTATAAACCATGCAGAACTTACTCTCTTCAGTATTTTTAGGCTGCTCATGGACTGTTGGCTCAATAACTAGACAGTTTAATACCCAGGAGAATGGAGTGGGGGGCAGAGGAGCCATCCCAGAACAGTAACAAGTGCAGGGAGACACAAGGTTTGGATGAGTGGCCCATCATTGGTTTTGCCACACTGGCCAAGGGCAATCTCAACAAACAAGTAAAAACCAATCCACAGCCCTAAACATAGCAAGAAAATGAAACCTGTCAGTGTTATTTTGCACAAGAAACAACCAACTTTAATATCTAAACTCAGCAGTGATGGCTGGGTTTGCATTTGGACTCTGTTTCAGTGGGGAGAAACCTTTCTCTTGGTTGAGCAGAGAGAGAATTGACCACTGTCACTGCTGGTGTAAATGACCAGCAAAGACTGTAAAATGCAAAAAAGAGGGACATCAGCAGAAGAGGAAAGGCCCAAGCCATGTCCATGGAATCAACAGCCAAAACAATCCCAAACAAACAAACACCCAGCATCCTCCCCCGAAAACAAGTCCCTGAGAAGAAGCACAGTTTTTAAATGAATTAATTCTCTTCTCTGCTCCTGATTTTCCTCTTTGGCTCTGCAGTGATTCTGTTATCAGACTTCCCTAATGACACAGAAAAATAAATTCTAGTTTGCCACTCTTTCCCTTCAGATAATCTGCTCTAATTGAGTGTTTTACTGAGCAATCAATTGTACTGCACTCAGTTTCCTGGGCTTGAATTACAGAATTAGATAGGGAAAAAAGCTTTCTTGTTAAGACCACATTGCTTTGAGCCTAGTGCTAGGATGGAGTTCACCGTGGGCAAAGGATTCCTTAGCAACATTTAAGCCCTATCCTGAGCAGGTGAAAGGAGACCTTGTGCTCATCTTCTGCACAGGATTGGAGCCAGCGCTTCTTCACAGGCAGTTCTGGAGAAGTCAGCAGCATCCCCACAGGAATGGCAGCTCCCACAGAAGCTCTGAGGGCTGCCCCCTTCCAGCCTGGATGTGCCTCTTTCCCTTGCTGCAGCCAAAGGCAGCTGCTCTAAAACCCCTGGGGAAGCACAGTGCAAACGAGAGAGTGAAGGAATAGCCGGAGTCAGACCGAGCATTGCTGTGTGATTTATACACAACAGGCATCACACCAAAGATGCCATATTTATGATTTAATGGCCTGCTATGTAAAAGTTAGAATTAGCTTCCAGTGCATCCTATTAGTGAGGCTGCAATGTGTTAAGTTAATGTGTGAAGGCATTTTTAATATTAGCTCTGGCTACAATTTCCCATCTAATTGAATGGAGAGTAGGGAAAAAAAGGAGTTTGTAAATCTGCCACCACAATGGCCAGTTACAAGGTTTTTTATGGCGCTGTTGTAATGGAAACATCAAGTCCATGGGTAAGCACTGTAACTGTGGGTAAAAGACATCAGTTTATTAGAGTATGTAAAGAACCAGAATAAGCTCCTTGGTCTCAGATCCATCCCAGTTCTTTACTGTACCAGAGCAGCAGAAAGGGATGACTTTGGCCTTTATGGAGTGTGCAGTACAGTCTGATAAATGGAATTTGTCTCTCACTGCTGCTGAGAGACAGCCAGCTTTGGGAATGCCAGCTCAAACATTTGCCTGAAAAATCCATGTAAAGCACAATGTTGGGCTGTGTTGGCAGCTATCAGAGCAAGTGCCCCTGTGTGACTGGATGATCAGAAGTTAAAAATGTATTCATATAAGAAGGTTGCGGGATTTTTGTATTGGTTGAAGTAAAATCTACTGAAAGACAGGCTCAGAGAAGTAATTATTCTGTAAAATTTACCAGCGTGAGGTTCAGCTTGGGATGCCCATCATTCTGATGATGAAGCTGTGTACTCGCCCTCACCTGAGAGATGCAGTGCCCTGTTTATTGTCTGACTGTCAGCTCTGGAACGTACTGGAACACAGTAATCAAGCAGACTTGAAACCGCTGCCTCTCATTATGCATTTTCCATTACAGGGAAAGAATATTTAATTGCTTTCATTTAGTCCATTTGCTTCAGGATCTTTGAAAGTCCAAGTGAATGTGAAAGTCCAAGAGTGACAGTATTTGCTTTGCAGACAGCAGATTTGAATGGTGAAATGGCCTGAGAATAATTTACAGTACAATTTTTCTCTTTCTGCCTGTAACTGGAAGTTCTTTCAGACATGGACTGTTTCTCATCATGGGGTCCACTGCGAAATAACAGAGGTGGAAAAGGCAAGGCACCTGATGCAGCAGGCGCTCCAACAGACTGTCCACTCTTCTTGGGTTTTCAGTCTCCAGGGCAGTGAGCTGAATGTCTCTAATAAATAGTATTTAAAGGTAGAGGTAAGGAGGAACAAAATCAGGAGGGATTTTGCTTGAGAGACAGGAAAGGACAATACCCTCCTTTTTAAAGCAGGTATATTGAAATGATACCTGCTCTGGCTTTGTACCAAGCTGCTCACAGACTTATTTAAAAGGAACAAGCCATTTTAATTAGCTCTCCCTGGACTCAGGAACATGTGGGTCCCAGGTGGGGGGGGGAGTGGAGAGAAATAAATATATATATACTTAAATGAAGAGCAGGCTGGCCTTGTTGCCAGCTCTCTCAGCTCTGCCTTAATCACTTTGAAGAATACAAGTCCACAGTGACCTCTGTTGTTCCTTTCATATTGGAGATTAAAAGATGAAGCCCTGGTTCTGCAGCTGGTGAACATGCTGCGAGCAAGGAAATCAATGACTCTTTCAGACAGGTCTCCGTGCAAAAAGGGTTATCAGACATGAAATAATTAATTTTAATTCAACTGTTTAAAAATAGACACTACAAAAAGAGAAATGGCCTTTCGTTCTAAAAAAACAAGGCAAATGGATTTTTTTTTTAAAAGCCAGAAAATCAGATGCCTCTCATTTTAGAATAGACCTTCAATTATATATATTTTTTCCACTTCTCTTCTGTACATGTAGTTCTTTCAGGCACTAAATCTGCTGTAGGAGAATGTCAGGTAGTCCCCTGCACACTCTGATGCTCTACACATTCTCAAGGGTCCCTATCACCATATCACACAAAGCCTGTGAGCAGCAGGGGCTCAGGCACAGGAACCCATGCAAAGGCAGCTCCACAGGGTGGAGAAGGATTAGAACAGATACTTCTGATATGTTGAACAGCCACATATTGCATCAGCACCTGCAGCTTCTCCTGAGGTTTCAGCTGAGGGCTGTCAGAAAAACGCAGCATTTCCCAAACTGCAGGCACAGGCCTGGGGCAGTGCAAGTCCCACACCACACCGAGTGTCCTGGCCCAGCCAGGAGGGGATAGATGGCAATGGATCTGCATAAACTGAAATCTGCATCGCCTGCACACCCCACTAGCCACGCACAGGCTGCAGCCTGCACGGGTGGGACACCAGCGCTGGCCTCAGCACTGGGGCTGGAACGCTGCTTTTCCTCCAGCCTGACACCTTCTGAGCGGCTGAGGTTTAAAAGTCAGCACCATCTGAACTTGGAGCTGGACCAAAGTCATTTGAATGCTCCAGCCACGCTCCCTGCAAGGGGAGCCTTTGAAGGCTTGTTTGCCTTCTGTGCCATCCCAAGCTGCTCGGGAGTGATAAGCAACTCCGCGTGAAAAGGAGCTCAAGACACTATTTATTTTTCCTTCATCTGTAACAATAACAAACCGTATATTGATCCCTTTTTCTGGAAAATAGCCCCCATTTGTGACTCAGGAATTGCAGCCAGGTTAATTGCACAGTGCAGTTCGCTGTTTGACCTTCTATTTTTATCTTTCCTGGCCATTTCTACAATTCCTCCAGGGAGCACCAGATGTTTGAGTAGATGACACCACACAACTGGATAGAGAGGGGCAAACAGCAATGAACTTCTGTAAACACTGAGCAAAACTGAGCGATGGAAGAATTTAGCAGCAGTCCTCAGGCTGGATCTCACGTGTTCCACATGGATATGGACCGATTTATTTATTTATTTATGCACAGAAACAAAGACAAGCTCAGCAAAGCACCATCCATAACTCACGGTATGAATGAGAGTCACACTGAACACAACCAGACCCCAGGAGCGTGAGTGGGGTTCCTGCTGTTCATGCCTGGAGTGGAAAACAGCCCTGCTGTTCCTAACACAGGGCCTGGAGCTCCACCAGGACAGCTGGGATACAGCACTTGCAGGGGAAGGCATCGATAGATCCGGCAGACACTCCTTAAAACACATCAACACTGCACCTTACAACTCCAACCTGCGTGTTGGGTGTATTTACCAGTGCACTTCTTCCCATTTGGAAGTTATCCAAAGGTTTGGATTTTCTTATGCATGCTCTCACTGCTCAGGAGTCTCCAACCCCCTTTTCCCTGCAGCTTTTGCAGCTCTAGATGTGATGCTTGTTGCCCGACCCCCTCTCTGGGGCACAAACTGTTCTGTGAACACGAGGAGAGAGCTGATGGAGCACTGTAACTGATTATGTGAGATTGTCTGGCATCAACTATTGCTCAAATCCAGTTACATAAGACTCTGAAGTATTTAGAATCACTAAAAATACCCCCTCCTCCAGCTGGTTCCTCTCTGAACCCTTGTCATCTGGCACCACGAAGACAATGGTGGGGCAGAGGCTGCTGTCAGATACAGCCTGGGTGGAGAGGGAGGCTGTAAAACCACCTCCCATCAGCACTGCTGCACGCTGCAGTGAACAGACCACTCAGGAAATTATATATACATGTATCAAATTATCAATTCATTGCTGGGCTTTGCAGGCTGATTGACAAAGGCAACGAATGCTTGGCACTGCCTTGGACTGCTCCTGCTCTGGGATACAACACTCCCAGTTACTCATTCCTGTGTGCCAGCAGGGCAAATCCTCCAGGAATTAATGGTACCACAGCTTGCAGGAATGGCAGCCAAGGTCCTTCAGTCTCCAAGAAAGTTAAAATCACTAAAGAATCCAGGCACAGGATCCTTGTTTGTCTTTCCCCCCCAACACTGCTGCCATGCTTGAGTCCTACCCTGCCTTTATGGAAGTTGGGAGCTCCTGTCCCAGGAACCCGTGCTGGGGCTCAGGTGACAGCTCTGACGCTGATCTGGGCAGGTCTCCGTGGGCAGTTTCACCTGGAAGGCCACAGCTCACCCCCAGGAGCTTCTCCTTTTCCCTGCACAGCTCCGAACCCAGCAGGGCAGCCGAGCTCAAGAGAGGCTCTGGGCACCACCAGCACCCGAAGGCAGCGGTGGCAGACGGATCCCACTCCTGATTTCCCAGCAAAGGAGGAATCTCACAGCATCCCAGGCCAATCCAGCAGTGAGGCACAGCAGTGACTCTGCCTTCCCTCCCATAATTGTCCCACAGCATAACCACACCTCTAAGCCAGCAGGAGCAATGTTTGCCTGAATATTTTCCAGAACGTGCATTGGGGCAAAAGCTGCAGCTGTGATGGGAACAATTTAAATATTCCCCCCCATGCAGGGATAGAGGGCAAAGCTTTATGCACCAGATATCTCCTACTATTTTGAATTTCTGAGCTGAAGCAGGTCTGTTCCACCACAATGAACTGCAGATCACTGGGAAGTGAGGAACTGTTTGATTATTTAAATGGTGGGAGCCAAACAGATATACCCAAAGTTAGGGAAAAACGCGTGTTCCTTTTGATAATAGTTTTATTTATTAATGAAAGTCATCATGCTGTAATGTCATCTAAATTAACCTCAATTAATTTGTGAATTAATCAGGTGTGTTCCTGGTAATTTCTTCCTCCTCTTTTATACTTTTCAAGAATCTTTAAATGATGAAAGGAATTTTAGTACAAAGAAATGGAGAGGTCTCCATATAACAGACATTCAAGATAAGAATAGAACACATCCAGAAGACAGGAGGGTAAATCTCATCAAACTGCTTTGAAACCATATATTTAAAGTCAATTATTATATCAAAGTCACTAAAAATCATCAAGTATCCTCATTAGCCACTATTTTAGTTTTGATTTTCAAAAGTGATAAAGGCTAATGGAATCTCAAGTTTTTCACCCCAACTCCAAGCCATCCCCAGCACCAAATTAGAATATCTGGACACTGAAAGGGATTTATGACTGGGGAAATATTTCTATAAATATTGTGTGTGTGCCTGGGCCTCAATTACACAACAAACCTTTGAAGACAAATTGAGCCTCTTCTAATTTTATGTAGAACTTTGTTTGCACCTGAAGCAGATCAGACCCGTGGGGATTAAGGGCTGTTGGTGTTTTGGAGCAGGGTGGATTTGAGTCACCAACAAAAAGGAACAAAACCCTGTGCAACCAAAAGTCTCAGAGCGGCTCCTCAGGGTGCTGCACATCCCATCAGTGCCCAGGGTGACCCCAGGGCAGGGCCACACAGGGGACACTCCTCCCCCAAATGACTTTTGGGGTGTGTGTGGGGGGGGGGGCGGTTCACACAGAATTGCTGCATTTGATCATCAGAACGAGCACAACAAGAAGTCTGCAGATTTTCCAGGTGGGGTATGAAGGGGAGAACAGGAAATGCAAAACACTCCTGGAAATGAATAGCTCAAAACTGCATTTCTCTCTCCACCTTCCAAGGATTGCCAGAGGAGTCTTTGGGGCTGCAGCTGATGGGTACAGTGAGGCTGCTTTATCTACATCAACTTCCTACAGTGTATTACACATTCTTTACTATTACTTTGATGCTTCTAAAAATACAGCTGTGAAGCTGTATAATCTGATATGAAATTACATCTTATTTTGCCACAGAAGGAGAAAAAAAAGAAGAAAGGAAGGAGAGACTGATGCCACTGACATGTTTGAGAACACATGATCTGTTTTGATAGCACATTGTATTTGCAGAGCCTGTCCCCAGGCAGGCTGTGCTAGAATGAATTTGGAATCAAAAGGCACGTGGTCAGGCTAAGTGGAAATAATTCTGGTACCTTTCTTTCTAGCAGTACAGAAATGACAGAGGATCCAGAACATGCATCCAAATATATATCCTCAGAATTTAATTAGAGAGAATTATTCTTGCCTACCTAGGATAATTGCAACATTATGTTTTGATGGCTGTTAGCATCACATATGCTTGCAGATTAATAGTGTTTCTTCCATGTCTGCTTTTGATTTAATCAGGCCATCACTCATTACAATCATGCATGGCTGGTTCTACAAGATGAGAATGTATAAAAAACAACTTGCCTGGTAACAAACAGACCTGGAGCTCCTCGGCTCTGCAGGCAGCTGCAGCAGGGAACTCACCAGTGCTGCCACCAAAACCCACACCTGAGCTGAAGAGAGCCCCTGGGAGAGGCTCCAGCCCCCCGAGCTGAATCCAGGGGGCATGGCTGGCTCTGCCTGCAGGGAACTGCAGAACTCCCAAAGGAGTTCTTCCCTTCAGGGCCATGCATGCCCCGCTCCTGCAGAGCTCTTTGGGACACGGCTCCCGAGCTGATCCTTGGACACACATGGACAGCCTGGGAATGAGACCTCGTGGTTTGGGAAGTGTTGGCTCACAGCCCAGCCACGGGGCTGTGTTTGTGGTCAGCACCATGCTCTGGCACCCGATTGTCTCTGTGCTGCTGCCACACCATCAAAACCCACCTGGGGACACCTGGGGAGCTTTGTGGGCCTTATATGTATCAAAATGAAAAAAATAAAGTAAAAGCATGTGGCTACTTTGAAGCATGAGTGGTCACAGAGGGACTAGATTTATACATAAAAGTAAAATACACATTTATACATAAAAGCAAAACATACATTTAGGTACTGTGCCAAAACAGAGACTGAACCTATGTTTGATATTAACACTGAAATCCTGACCACAATAGAGCAATTCATAATGGTATTTTTAAAGGCAATAATAACAAAAGATATCTCACCAAGGTAAAGACCCCTGAACAATTCTCCCAGCTCTACATTATCATCAAGATATTGACCTAAGAACCGATCCCAACTCAGATCAAGGCAGCAGACGCAGATCCAGCAGAACACCACAAACCCCATCAAAACCTCAGGGGACTGCACAGTGATGGCTTCTTTCTGTGTGACAGACAGGGAACCCATGATTTTCATGCATTTCCCAAAAAATTTTTAAAAGGGTTTTTTGGGTAATAGTTTAATTTCACAAATACTGGCTGGACAAAGTTGTCTAAGGCTCCCCACTCTGTATTGTTCGGAGCTGGTATTTAATTGGAGAACTTTTTTCTCTTTTCTTTCTCCTCCCTTCATTCTACAGGAATGTAATCCCTTTGAAATTAAGCATCAATGCCTAGGACACACATCTTTTAATGCAGCCCAGAAGCCACGATCATACCCTTAGAAACAAGCAATCCGTAAAGCAAAATACACTCTGTGCCTGAATGCTAATGCAGCAATTAATCATTTTGATATCCTTGCTCTCTCCCCTGCTTATTTTCCCTTGATTTTTTGATGTCAGAACCAACTCAGTAGAACACCACACTTTTAAAAAATCATCTTTCAAGAAGCAACATTAAACACCTCACACTGGAAAGCAAACAAATCAATACATATTATAGCACTCACGGTATAGCAAGCTCTATAGCTACGGTTGCAAAGACACACGTGCCACACTCCCTCTGAAGGGAACAAAAGCCACCTGAAATCCAGCAGCAACTTTCTTCCAAAAACCTGCCCAGCAGAGCTGCTGGGAGAACACAGGGTTACTTCTCCCTGAGCCCCAGAACAGCCACCACACACAGGGGTTTGAGGGGAAACAGGTCCTGTTTGTTCCTCCAAAAGCACTACATGGTCACAAACCCTGGGCCAGGGTGAGCTGGGTGAGGCAAAGCCCTCCCATTAGCACAGCATAAAAAGCACCACTGAGGAGGCCAAAAGCGACTACAAAGCAATAGCAGAGCAAGGACAAGAATAAATTCCAGCACCAGTGTGTATTTTAAGGGCTCTATGCAAGTTCAAAACCATCCCTTACCTTTAGAAGGGCCACAGGAACCCAGCAGAGCAGGAGCCTCCACAGCAGCAGGAGATGGAACATTCCGGTGTTGGGAGTTGTGGGGTTTTGTGGTGGGTTCTGGTTTGTTCCGGTTTGTTCCGGTTGGTTCCAGCACAGGTGGGGCCAATAACGAGGCTCATTAGCTGCACCTGTGCTGGTTCTGGTGGGTTCTGGTTGGTTCCACCAGAGGCGAGGCCAGTAACAAAGCTCGTTAGCTATAATGAGGCTCATTAGCTGTACCTGTGCTGGTTCTGGTTGGTTCCAGCACAGGGAGGCTAATAACAAAGCTCATTAGCTATAATGAGGCTAATTAGCTGCACCTGTGCTGGTTCTGGTGGGTTCTGGTTGGTTCCACCAGAGGCAAGGCCAGTAACAAAGCTCGTTAGCTATAATG
>VXBT01002221.1:192847-496169 GCA_013400235.1 Oriolus oriolus | reverse complement strand
TTAGCTATAATGAGGCTCATTAGCTGTACCTGTGCTGGTTCTGGTTGGTTCCAGCACAGGGAGGCCAATAACAAAGCTCGTTAGCTATAATGAGGCTCATTAGCTGTACCTGTGCTGGTTCTGGTTGGTTCCAGCACAGGGAGGCCAATAACAAAGCTCGTTAGCTATAATGAGGCTCATTAACTGCACTTCTGCAGGTTCTGGTTGGTTCTGGTGGGTTCTGGTTGGTTCCAGCACAGGTGGGGCCAATAATGAGGCTCGTTAGCTATAATGAGGCTCATTAGCTGTACCTGTGCTGGTTCTGGTTGGTTCCAGCACAGGGAGGCCAATAACAAAGCTCATTAGCTATAATGAGGCTCATTAGCTGTACCTGTGCTGGTTCTGGTTGGTTCTGGTTGGTTCCAGCACAGGGAGGCCAATAACAAAGCTCATTAGCTATAATGAGGCTCATTAGCTGTACCTGTGCACCAAGTGCCACTCTCCTGTGCCCAGTGGGAGCCCCCTGCCCTTGGGCGGGTCCAGCCGGAGGAGGTGGCAATTCCCAGCTCGGGTTTTAATGCACGCGGTGTTTGGATCGCACAGGGCAATTAACGTTCATTTACGAGAACAATGGGCTGATTAATCAGCTGGGATTGCGAATGACACGCTTGCGCTTGAGGTGCGTTTTGTTCTGCACCGTGCATGGTATTTAGCTAAACCTGTGATTAAAGGCCAAGTTCTGAGGCCTTGAGGAATAAACTTCAGCTTTGATGTTGCTGATAAAGGCAGTAGTTTTCAGAGAATTAGATTTTGTGGAGGAGTAGAAAGAAATTAGGTGTTTTGCTCTTTGTCAGTGATTATGAAATCCAGGAGCATGTTAAATTCAGTGAAGATTTGTCACGGTGCTGCAGAGGGGACGCAGGACTTTATTAGCAGAGGAGGGAAGAGGGAGAACATAGGGCAAGAACTGGAATGTGGAAATCATGGTGACAGGAAAGCAGTGCTCTGCTGTTCTGGGTCAAAGGAGCTCGTGCCCTGTCTCTTGATCCTAGGGTACCCAGAGAATGCCCATCCAGGTACTGCAGATGGAAGCGATGAATAAAATAATCTGCATTACTCAGTCCTTGCCTGGGATGATATTTGTCACTGTTTTATTATCATGGCTCTCTGATTGTCAGCAAACAGTTCACACTGATTTATGGGCAAGAGGAGGGCAGAAATAGGAAGGCTCCAGTGGCCCCAGCTGGGGCATGCTGTAATTCTCCTCCCAAGTGCCTCTCCCGATGCAATTTGCTGCCTTCTCTCCTTGGCCAAGCCTGACACTTTCTGTCCCACTTTTGATTATTCTCCTGCCTTACTCCTGAGTCATTCTGTCGTGCTTTGCCAGACCTTTGCACCCCAAGTGCTACAGACCCACACAGCAATGCGTTACTACTCGTGTGATTCGCACTCCTGAGCACAGCAGCTGCACAGGAACCCTTGGTATTCAGGTCAGAGCTTGGGGCCGTAATCTAGGCTGAGGAAATGGTGATGCTGCCTTTAAATGACTACAGGTAAATGAATAAAATAATTCTGTAACTGATGTGCTATTAGGCTGCAGTGTTAGAGAATGACCAGGGTTCCCTTCAAGGTTTCCTTCCATTACCTCAGGTCTGTCATGTTTATCACTCTGAATCTTTTGCTCATACCTAGAGGATCAGCTTTAGTAACTGACACTGGGAACTAGGGTGAAATTCCCCTGCTGGGGGCAACCCCAAATCTGTGACCCCCTCTCTCCCTCCCTCACACACAGCTGGCAGCACCTCGCTGCACACTGATATTACCAGGCTCTGCTTTCCCTTGCAGTGCTGCAAAGCTGCTTCACAGGAGTTTCTCTCTGTCAGTCAGAGGAGGTCGAATTGGAAAGATTGATTCTCAAAAAGAATTTTAATAGAAAAATGATAAGGTTCCCAACAGATATTATTTGCATGAGATCACTGAACTGCCGTGTGTGACGTTTGCTCTGCCAACCATCAGTTTGTAGATGAGCAGCAGCCAACAGTCAAGGACTTCATACTTCAGTCTGAGCTTGCTAAGAGTAGTTCTCCTGATAATTAAACACTAATGTTCTTTCATGAGCACATTATAATGAAATAAATTGCTCCAAGGGAACAATAAACTACAGGCAGCATCTGAAGCATTTTAACAGCACAGAGAATTTGGCTGCTGCAGGATTCACTCCAAGAGGAGAAAGGTAATAATAACATCTCAGAAACCATTTAGGAAACAATTTTCTGAACTTTCAGGGTTTGTAGCAACAAACTGGGACACTCCAGTGTGTGATTTTAGTCATTCTCAATGACTCAGTGCCACCTGGAATGGAAACACACTCACGATGCTCATCTGTGAAGCAGGAACAGCACGGTGACCCTGGGGTCAGGGGCAGGCTAGGGCAGGTTTGGGACCTGTGCTGTGCCCTGAGAACATCCCAGAACATTTCTCTTCAGTTTTTCTTGCTTATCTCTTACTGTAGCAAGTGTCTGCTGTATTTTGGATGTGAAGCCTGCCTGTAACTCACCTGGGGAGCCTCTGTGGCCAGGAGGGCTCCCCAGAACTCTCAAGCACTTTACACATCTCTTGGGACACAGCTCACAGCAAATTCAATACAAATTCCAGACAAAAGCCAGGCCCCTCACACAGCAACATTTATTTGCCTCCTAAAGCAGAATAAATGAAATTATCACTGTAGCTTCCTAATACTTAAAGTGTGCTATAGAAATATTTATAAAGAATGGAGAAAGTGTATTGCACATGTGTTTCCAATTAAGTGAAACTGTGCATGTACCTGTCTAATTTAAGATACTATCCTGCCATTTGAAGAGGTAAATAGTGAGCACAGTGGTCCAAAAAAGGTTTAACTGTCTGTTCTCTTGCTGCAGGGCAACAGGA
This sequence comes from Oriolus oriolus, assembly GCA_013400235.1. Taxonomy (NCBI): domain Eukaryota; kingdom Metazoa; phylum Chordata; class Aves; order Passeriformes; family Corvidae; genus Oriolus; species Oriolus oriolus. Next base: position 493,262 of record VXBT01002221.1, on the reverse strand, counting down.
AGGGATTTGTCTTTTTATCTTGGCTTCTTTAACATTTGAAGCTGGTGGAAAATACCTATTTCTGCCATTACACTTTTTTAAAGTAACCAAGTTGAGCTTGCTCTGCTTGAAGAGCTAGCTGCTGCAAAGAGTTGATGCTATGCATGTTTTAAAAGAATAAAGCAAATTCCTTTTTACGGTGCAATTTGCAAGCAGAGATGAACACGCTCACCCTAAGTGTGGCACAGCACTGTGAATGGGAGCTGCTCGTGGTAAGAACTCCCTGGCACCCTGTTCACAAAAGCCATTGTGGCTGTTGCTAGGAATATAAAACTCTACAGAGATCACTCTGAGCCATGTGCAACAAGAAAGAGAAATCTCTCTTCTGCTGCTCCTTCAGCGTGGCACAATTGCCTGTACGTTGGCCTTTATCCAAGACAGATGGATTATCACTAAACAAATTTCAGTAAACCCTCCTTGCATTTACATAATGTAAGTTTGCAACATTTAAGCAATTAAAAGAATTGGTGCTTATAGCTTTAAAGAACTTGTGGGTTAATTACGACTCGTTCTGTGGATATGATGGAAGAGATGAAACGAAGCACTCTGGTACTTGAGGAACTTGCTCACTGCTTTACACTACATGGGGCAAACTGCTCTGTTGAAGGACTTTTTGTTCCTGAGGAAGAATAATAAGGGTTGAATTTCAAATTGTTTTCAATACACAAATCCCCTTCCATAAGATCTATTCTATCAGTGGAAGTCTTTTAGGATGGGATTGATTTTCTTAAAGTTATGAAGATACAGTTTTGTTTTACATGAGGAAGCTAAAGACAGCACTTCTTGGCTGTATTCTAAATTCTACCCTTTTTTTGAACATGTCCTTGCAGTTCAGATACACACAGGTCCTTTGCAAGAGTCTTCAAAGCCTTGTGGAACAGAAATCCTGATTTAAGCAGCATCACAGAGAACGGGACATTGGCTGAACGTGCTGTTTCCAGCAGGGTGATGCCCCATGGAAAGCACCTTTAATGTGCTTTCTGAAAGTGCTGGTTTTCCCCATGTAGGAAAGGGTGGCATTCCATAAAACTGTGGGTACAGCAGGAGATGGCCCCACTGACTGCAATGGCCAAGCAATAAACACAGACACAGCTCCTGTCCTCACACGCCAGCACAAACAAAGGCAGAGCCGTGTTTTGGTTGAAGCTCTGCAACTCAGTACAGAATAAGTTTAAAAAGTATTAAACTTTTTACAATTTTCAATTATCTTGGTTCCCTTTCTTGTTGTGACTCATTTAATTTTGGAGATGCTTTTTCTTTGCAAGGTAAGAAAATAGACATTAAAAGCGGGTTCTGGTACACAGCACTCAACTATAATGAAAAAATACAGGAGGAAACTAAATTGTAGCACAGGAAAGCTGCACTGGATTCTCCCATTTCCACTGGGTGAAGGCTGTGCCAATGTTTGCAAAACCGAGTAAGTGTTTCTTTATTACTATACCAGGGCATGGAGGCTCCAACCATCACCCACTAAAATTCCAAGCAACTCTTGCTGTGTTAGGTCTGCACAAAGATTGGGTCAATGGCCAGTGCTAGTAAAATCAAATAAACATGGAAATCACACTGTGGGGGGAAAAGAGAGAGAGAAAAAAAACCCATGGGGGTTTTGTGATTTATCAGCTGATTTATCCAAGGACATTCAGAAAGTCCTGGATAACTGAAACGAGCATTTAAATCCAGAGCTTTGCAGCCCTGTTCTCTCAGTCCTTAAACAACTTCCTGTCTCAAAGTGCAAAGGAATTTTTTCCAATCTTTTACCTCTTCTGTTCTGCCCAATTTTATTACTTTAAACTATGTTCAGAGGACACTGAGTTTTCCTTTGTGTAAACTAAGTATTAACCAATATTAAAGCCCCATCTTTTGATTTCTCTACATTAGATCAAATTTAAACTGCATGTTACTCAAAATAAAAAAAAAATCCTAATCTTTTTTTATGGAATTCAGCTCTATGTTTACTTACATTTTTATCCTTCTTTTCCTTTCCATTTTGCTGTGTTATATAAAAATAGGCCTCCTGGTAAGTAATACCAGTTAATAGCAATTACTTAAAGTATATTTTGTTTGGTAGAGAAGCAAAAATCATCCTTGATTTCTTGATGTGTTCTGTAATCCGTGTCATATGGATGGCTCTGTAAATCTTTCTAATGTCTAATAAAATACACTACTGAGTAGCACACTCATTACATATTAAACTGAAAATTCTGCTGCCTAAGTGCTGGTGTGTGATTTGAAAACAATAAAACCAGCACGGAGTTATGAATTACAATCAGTTTTCTGCATTTCTGATTCATAAAAATACATTTTTCTGCTCTCTCCTTAGCCAGCATTTGAACTTTTCATCCAGCCTGTGCCAAATGAATGCAGGCAAAACACACTGTCTTTGTTTACTGCTACATAAGAAAACGTCCCATTGTTTCTAAATTTGACCCCACATATATGTTCAGAAGGTTGTTTTTATTTATTCTTGTCACTCTTTGTTTTGTTTTGCTTGTAGGTCAGGGCTCACAAAATTTGAATTTCCTCCTCTAAGTGTTTTCGAATTTCCTGCTAGTTCCCTGTGTACTGCTTTGGTATTCCAAATAAATACATTTGGATTTTACATGTATTTTGGTTTGGTTTGGTATTTACATTCCTCTCCTTCTCTTCCAGTCTCCTAGAAGAGATGATTACATTTGGAACAGCCTGTTTCAAAATAAACCCAGCAACCGCGACTCTATTCTTTTCCATGAATTCAGCATTCCTGAAGTCTCTAGCAGCACAAGCTCTCCGTACACAAATCATTTTCCTTTTGCTCTAAAGAATGTCATTTGTACAACAGCAGTGACTGCAGCCGTGCATTGCGAAGGGGAAGCTATCAGAGAACTGACACCATCTAATGCAGTGGTAAAAGCAGAATTATGAGCATTTATTGTCAGCACTCGGCATTGTTAATCCAGATTAACAGGCAGTGGGCTCAGCACACCGAGAGAGAATAATACAGAGGGAGATTCTGCGCAGTGGGTTGGGATAGGAGCAGGAATTCGCTCCGATGAGTTCTCAGCGCTCGGCAGTCACAGACAGGCCGGCCTGGGATGAACCAATGGCTCCACTGGCACATGGCAGATAAAAATCCAGAAGCCATCAGTGCACTGGCAGAAGAAAGCCCAGGAAGCAATCACCACCCTCAGAACAAACCCACGACGATTCACTGACGGATTCCATCACGATGGACAAATGTAGCCAATGGCACCGAACTGATCCCGTCCGGAATGCTGCTCCTGAGCGCCAGTGCTGGAAGGAAGCAGTTCAGGACAACGGGGAAAACATCCTGCTGTGCCAGGCTTCTGCAGAATCAGAGTGCAGTGGCTATTTTCAGTTTGAACGACTCTGACGGGAAGAACCAGAGGAAAAAAGATGGAACAAACCAGATTTCCCTGAGAGCGTTGCCTGCGGGTGGGTGTCTGTCTCAGCCCCCCCGAGCCAAAGCACCCAAGCAGCAGAGCCTGTCAGAGCTGAAAGGTGCAGGACACAAAAAATACAGAAAACAGCCAGAAAAATGAGTGCAGGAGAGTTTGATGGAATAATACACTCCAGTACAACAGCTTAATATTCTCCAAGGAAGACTAAAAGAGACAAACTTTATGACTTCGCATTGCAAATCAAGAAATCATGGACTTCTTATTTAATAGCTTGTCTGATGGCTTCTGCTATTTGAACAATTTTCAAAATACAATCTTTCATCATTAGGTTTCAGTAATCCTTTTTTAAAAATTGGATTATATGACAGAGGATGTGGGCATTATAGAAAGAGGCTAAGAAAAGGCTCATAGAAAGCAAGAATATAAATGCTGATTGTATAAAATATTGACTCAAAATTAAATCTGTGGGATTTATATTTCACTGATAAACAAAAATCTGTTTCTAATCACTGCCATTAACCCACATTTCCACTAAGCACCACAGTGGCAGTGATGTAGGATGATCTGAGCAAATTCAGACAGACAGAAGTTAATGCATTAATCAACAACGATGCTGAACCAAAAGTTTGTGATGATAAAATAAATACAAACACAGGTTTTGCATGGGCAGATTTTAAGATATCTCTCAGAGCCCAAAGAAACAGACTGGATCCTGTAATCACGTAAATAAAAACTGCATAAATGGTTTACACAACCTGAAATTTATCTAGCAGCTACAGATAGGAAAAAGGAGATTGAAATGTTACTGTTACACTGTGTTGGATCCAAACTGTGTGATAGTTTAGAAAATACATCTGCCAGTACCTTGAAGCCCTAAGAAACAGGCAAAGCACCTCCCAGAGCCCTTCACTGAGCTGACTGTTGAGCACAGCTGGTTGAAAGGCGAGGCGTGCGAGCCGTGCCAGCCCCGGAGCCCGAGTGCTGCCAGGAGCTGGCAGCTCTCTGGATGGGCTCTTTGTCACGAGGGCCCCCGGGCTCCCCGGTGCCCAGCCCCATCTGCCTGCCAGAGCTGCTCCCGCCGGGGCCTGTCCCTGCCCAGGGCTGTGCACGAGGCGAGGGCAGCGTCGCGGTGCCTGTCCGAGCGCAGCACCAGCCACCAGCGCCGTGCTCACTCACAACTGAGGCAGCTTTCACTTTCCCCCATTCAACCCACGAGCACTTTGGCTTTCCCATCCAAGAGCAGAGGTTGTTTAGGTGCAGCTAAAATTCTTTACATCCTTTTGACTTTCCAGCGCTTCCTGGTGTTTCTGCCACGGCTGTCCTCATCATTTCAGTTTTTCTGCTGCTCTTTTTTCTTCCCCCATCTAGAGACCCTGCCTGTACTCTGTAGCCATGAATCCCCTCAGAATTACAGAACTGAATAAAGTTTATGTTCTGGCAGCACCTATTCGAGAGGCCACGGCTTGAGAGGCAATTGGGAGTTTGCAGAACATGTTCCAACCACAGATTCCAACTTTTCCCACACGTCTGTCTCTCCCCCGCCCTTATCGACGTTGACCTATATTATTTTTGGCACAATTTTAATCTTTCTGACCCCAAGGTGTGGGGTTTTTCTCTTTTGTTTGTATCCTAGGCAGCTCCCATGGTTACCTACCCCAGCTCACAGGGGCTTCAGCTCTTTGCTGACCCTCCTTCACCCACTCTGGATGAAATTACAGAGATTGTTGAAAGGTTTGACTTCAATTAACAATCTCTAGCAGTAGCTGAAGGTAGAAAAACAATCTCTTTACTATAAAGTTGAATCCATATGGTCTTGTACAGTATTAAATAGACTGAGCAGATACAGGGTACAATTTATGGAAGAAAAGAGGATCTAACAGAATGTAACATCACTCGGATCAGGTTAAGAGATACTTGACCAGAGAAGGTCAGGAAAACTTTTAAAAGTTTTGGATAGAGAAATCTGCGGCTTTCTCAGCTGGTGATGACTGAAAACTCATAGTTCAACCTTACACCTCACATGAAAGAATTTCCCATCTGTGTAACAGCAAGACTGAGGAATATTAGAAATGGGAACCCAGAGATGGCAGGAGGATCTCTGTTGGTCTATTGTTGATTGTTAAAACATCCTCAGCTTCTAACCAGGATGTTCCATTCCCACAAAGTCCCTTACAGGGTCAGTTGTCCTTGAAGAAACTTTGTGACTTGAAAATGAATATAAAAGCATAGGGAGGAAATATTAAGGGTAAGTACAGTTTTCCAACACCTCCACTTGCCAGAAAAAGTCTGAAATAGCTCTCAGCCTCTTTTGTTTTTTTCTTTTCTTATAAGCTTGCACATACCTAAATATATTCCACTAGTTTGTCAGGGTGGCTCTAGAAAAAAACTAGAATTGTCTTGTTTCTGCTGTTAAAAAAAAAAAAAAAAAAAAAGCTGCTTTCTGGGGAAAAAAGGAGGAAAAAAAAGGTTGTTTCAAAATAGGCAACCTTTGAATGCATTTGTATGCATTTGCTCTTTACTCACTATCTGAAAATCAGTCAGGAAAAGAAAAAACAGAAATATGAAAAGCAGCTATTTTTTCAGTAAAACATTCCCCCTTCTTTTGAAACTATTTGTGTAGCCTTAAGGGAGGCAAAGGAGGGGTGAAAAGAGATTTTTATGGTACTTTAGCACAGCATTTCATTTCTGAGTGATACCAGAAACAACTTCTCACATGCTGAGTGCTCAGTACCAGGAACCTGCCCTATTCTGATCAGTTTTGCAAGTGACAACTCATTGTTTTATGAACGGAGGCTGAGGCTTCAGCAAAGCCTGTGTGAGTGAGGCTCTGTGCAGGGGCGAGCTCTCCTTCACAGAAATGTTTGTGGGGCAGTCTGAAAACTCTGTCAGAGACTGCTGGGATGTTAGTAATGAATTTGCAATAGAGTGGCAAACACGGATTTAAGTCTCTAACGGAGAAGTGAACTCATAACTGCAATATCAGCCTCCAATCTCAGAGCACGTGAGCGTGGGCACAGGGTGAGAAAGCCAAACAATCTCCCTCAGTGTCTCAGGCAAGGCCAGAACCAACTCTGGGAATGAGAAATGAAGTTGGATTTGATCTGTGGGTGGGCATGGCAGGGAGCTGTACAGCACTGGGAAAGCCCAGGCTGATTCTGAGCTTATGCAGCAGTTAATTTATTGCTGGGCCAATTGAATAATGCATGAGACCTTCCACCTGAGACTGCTGAACTTCCTTTATGATCTCCGTCCCAGCTCTGGAAGGACTGTGATAAACCTCTTCCAACTTACATTCAGTACCTCCACTGAAACATTCTGAATGTCATCTTCTGAAATATGGAAGGGTGATTGCACACTATGGAAATTTTGCTCCGATTTGGCAAGTATTTAATGGTGCTTTCCATATTTTCCCCTGAATTTTTATCATCCCAATCAATTCAGAAGAAGATGTAACATTCAGATCTTAATAAGGCTGTAAGCAAGCATTTATTTCCTTTATAATTTTCTATTAATTACACAGCAACTAATGACTTTTAAGAGTCTGCTATTAATTCATTTACATTGGCTGTCTTTAATTGCCTATTAAGTACCTGGACTCATTTGAGAGATTTACATGGAATTGTTGCCAAAAATGTCTTGTGCAACTGCACCAGATCCTTTTTCTGCCTGAATTCTCTATTGTTTCATGCCGTATTTATCATGGTTACTTTCCTTTTGCACAGCTAGCCTCTTAACAGCATAGAAGTAAAAGCATTTAAAGTAATTATCCTCTGTAATTATCTTCCTCCATTTCCCTGATTCTTTTCTAATACTAAAAAAAAACCCAACCACAAAAAAAACCAAAAACCACCCTGCTCAACAACAAAACAACAGATTTGGTCCAGTGTTGGTCAGGCATTAATTATTTACAATGAATAACTGTGTAATCTATTACAAAGCATACACTAACAGTTCAGACTTATCCCTGAGGCAAAAGATGAATTTAACTCCCAAGAAAAAATTTTTAATTGCGAAAATTCTGCAATTCCATGCTGGGAAGAAAATGAGATACTTCTAGCATCTCTGATGGTGTAGGATATTTCCCTGGTCACGGCATGCAGGGATGGGAATGAGCTTTGCCACCTCAAGCAGATTATCTAACAGACCATCCCACAACACATCCCTCCCTACCCGACTCCCCAGTCTTGAGTAGGATGCCAAGGAAACAGAAATATTTTTGAAGCCGAGTCCATTCGAAGGTTCACTGACACGAACGCATCACTGCACAACACTCACACCTCACAAAAAGGCATTTTCCAGAAGAAGAATATTCCACTGGAAAATCTGTCTGTCTGTCTCAGTAACTGGGCATGCCCTGAAACAGGAGTGCTTCTGTCTTTTCTCCCTTCTGTAATCTTATCTAACATAGCTGTGGATGTTCCTATTATCCATACAAATGTCTAATCCCTTTTGAATCCCACTAAGTCCTTATCTGTCCCACAGGGTAAATTTTCTTTGTGTAAAAACCCTGATTCCTTTCAGCCTTTTTAAGATTTGTAAGTGATCCATCTCTCTTGTCCTTGTATGATGAGAAAGGGTAAATAGGAGTTTCCTTCCACCTGCTGTGTGTTGTTTTGCATGCCTCTTGCACATTCTCATTTTATGAGGTTCTCCACTAGGATAATATCCTTAATCCTTTTCAGCCTCATTTCATAGGGAGGGGGTTTGTTTAAACTGGACTTTTTTCCCTTTGGATGGAGAAGGGAATAAAATGATGAGATCTGAAATATATAATTTGATTCACCAGAACTGTAATTTTACGCAAGTATAATTCCATTGAAATCAGCATCTCCTAATGTGCAAGGCTTGTCTCTGCTCTGCCTGTGGCTGCAGTGGCACCATATCATTTTCTGTCCTCTTCTGCACATTACTGAGCTGTTTTTATCCTTTTTTTTGAAGCACAGCTGTATGCTGAGCAGAAGGCTTCCTGCAACTATCCAAAACAACTCCCAAGGCTTTCTGTGACCTGCTTCCAAATCATTTGGACACTCACACCGTGCCCAGGCAGGAAGCTCTCGGAGACACAATCTCTGGGCTGATTTCAGTGCCTGAAATGTGCTTGGCAAGGAGCAGAAGATGGATGGGGAGGAGGGAGAGACCACACGTGGCCATTTATTTTAAGATATGTAAATGGCTGGCAATCCTCTTGGTCTGTAATATTTTATACCAGCAGTTGCCTCTTAATAACAGAACACATTATATTTTATTCTGATGACATCCAGAGCCCTCACTTGTGTAAGGTGCGCTTAACAAATATCTCAGCTACAACAGCGGGGATAAATGGCAGATTATTATCCCTGCTGTACAGATGAGACACAAGGAAGAGTCAATGTTATGCCCGGAGTCTCATAAGACATTTGGTATGAAGGTGGAGATTGGATCTGAAGTTTCCAAGTCACAGCCTGGAAGTTTAAACACAAAGCACTGCTCTTCTCAGAGAGACACCTGAGAGAGGCGACTTTCCTCGTCTCCCTGCACACTGTCCCACCCCCTGCTCCTCCTGGTTAGGGGCTTAAAACTGCTTGCTTCTCTTCCTTTGACAAACTTGGTGTCTTTGGGGGACTGGCCCACTGGAGAGAGATAACAGAGATAACCCTCTCATGGTGACACCCAGATCTGAAGGAAGCCTAAATGCATCCTGAGTGGCTCCTGAATTGCAATTAATAAACATGCACGAGGGGCTCCAGCAATGCTCAGCTCCACAAGAGAAGCAGAAGCAGCAGAGATAAGGCAGCTCTTTTTCAGCCAGCACTGCTGATAATTAAGTGACCTTGCCAGAAATTATAGATGTTTACTGATTCAGCAGAGAATGCATGAGGAGAAAAAAAAAAGGACAAAATTGCCTTTATGTGTCAAATCAACTATAAAAAAAATCCCAGCTTAAGATAGAAGAAGAAGAAAAATCTGCCACCTAAATCTTTATTTTCAGAAGCCAGTATATAATGGAACTAATATGACAAAAGCTTGAAGAATACCTTTGTGCATTTTTGCATTTTTATATATGCAAATCAAGTAAATGTAGGGCTTAGGGCTGCTTATTTAACAGTTGTACAGTGGGAACATTAATGTGCTTTGGCTTGAGAAATGCATATTTCAGGCAAAAGGAATTATTTGTGTCAATATTACTACGTGGAGGATAGGGAGGTGTAAAAGAAGGTTGGTAACACAAGTAGCAGCGAGTCAATTCAGACTGCTTAAACCAACGAGGAAAAACCGACGGGAAAAACCGCAGTGAATCCATCCCTGTGCTCCCGGTTACACAACTCTGCTGCTGTGCAGCCTAGTGATGAAGTGGGGCAGTAAATGATAAAGGGCATTGCTGTGGCTATTTCTGACTCGGGGATCTGAATCCTCACTTCTTGCCATGAGCCAGCACCTGCATCCTGTGCTCTCCTCTGCTCCTCCTGGAGCCTCGTGGGGCGACGGAGGGGACACCAGGCAGGAACACGCAGTGCTGCCCTGTTCGAGGGGTGAAGCTCGGAATTCTGCTCACTTCAAGGATCATTTCTAAACATCCCTCCTGCAGAACTGGAGCGTGGGTGGGCAGCACACGCTGTGACTTTTCCCCAGGCCCAGAATAGAACCGGAGGAGCCCTCCCCAGGAAGGCTTTTGCCAGCATTGGCAGTGGGCAGCCTGTGAAAAACCTGAGCTCGCTGCTGGGCTGAGATCGCCTCGGCGCAGGAACAATCACGAGATCTTTGTAATAAATCCGGATTGTGATGATCCCACGCTGGCTCCACGTCTCGGGAGAAGCTGATGGGTCCAAGAGATGCCAGGTTCAGGGATGTGTGTCCCAACAAGGCTCCTGCCCAGCGGAGCCCTCCTGCCCGGAGAGCCGGCCAGCCATGCCAGCACAGGCCTGCTCCTCATGCAGAAATGAACTGGGTGCTCATGCACAAAGTAATTGGGTGCTCATGCATGGAGGAATTGGCCATTTAGACATGCAGTAAGTGGGCACTCATGCATGAAATAATTGGGCAATCGTGCATAAATTAATTCTGTGCTCCTGCATGAAGTACCTGAGCACTCTTGCAGCTATTTTTCAGCTAATTACAGGATTTTTTTAAAACTATGCAGTGCCCCAGCTAGCCAGATTTTGTATCACTGTCAAGTTACCTGCCTAATAAAGTGCCTGAACTGAGACATTTAGGAACAGAAAAGATTCTGGGTTTCACATTCATTAAAATGGCATTTTAATTAATGAAGTAATTATGACATTTACTTGATCATATACTCCAGAAGTACATATCATAATTTGGAGGATTTTTTAAAATAAAATGTTTACATCTGTGCTTCACATAAAAAATGTTACTCACCTTTAGCTATCCCACTGTATTTAGCTTCTCTAGAATAAGGGTTTCAGGGGTTCAGATTGCCAAAATGCTGTTGCAAAGTTCTGAGGATGCTGCAGGTGCTGTGTGACCTGAGGGAACCACGGGCAGCTCGGAGCCCAGAGCTCCATCCTCACCTCACTGCTGTGCCCAAGGGCTCTGCAAGAGCCCGAGAGAAAACCTTTAAAAAAGAACCCAATCAAACACCAAAAAGCCAAACACACAGAGAGCCTGAGAACTGCTTAAGGCAAGCGATTCCTTGGGCCTTGCAGTACCGGCATTGTCTTACCTGTGATGGCTGTAAAACACACCTGGCAAATTAATACCAGTATGAATTTTAAATGCTGCATCAGACCTCTCTGAGTTTAAATCAGTGTGGCATAATTAACACTGTTTCCTCCCAGATAAAGGTCTTCTGGGCTGTCAACATTTTTTAATACTCTTCAGTCTGAATAGAATGTTCTTTTGGCAATAGATACTAGTTGGCAGGAAAAATTACTCATGACCTTTTAGCTTACACAAATAATTCAGGCTTCTTTTTTTTACTTAAAGCCTGCACACAACATCTTCCAGAAAAAGTGACAAAACATAATGGAAATAATTCTATTTTAGCATTCAGGGCTGGGTGGTTGTTTTCAGGCAGGAAAAAAACAATACGCACTCTTTTTTTTAAGGGCTGTAGTCCAAGAGAGACAGAATTTCATTATTAGACCATGCAAATTACTCAGCAGCCTGTGTGCCACTTGTACTCATAATGTTTGGATATTCTTACTGTATTCTGGACATTTCTGGCAGGGCTGGAAGCAGAGAGGCTCTCACGAGCAGCAGTTGTGTGTATTTTGTCCCTCACAAAGCATGGACAGCGACAAGGAGGAACACTGCTTAATGTCACTGCCAGCCACACCTTTGTGCCATAATATTGCACTGGGGAATTGCCTGCCCGGATTTGGTAGGGTTCTGGATGAACAGCTTGGGAGAGGGATTAAAAGCAGAGGAGCCAGCCTCAGAAATTCTGGTTTCTAGTTCAGTCTCTGCTTCTGATGCAGCAGATCTGCAGCTGTTCAACACCAGTGAGGCAGAGATGGAGAGCAGATGCTCCCTTCAAGACCCAGATGTGCCTGTGGAAGAGGTTATGGCCCCTAAGTGCTCATTAATGACCCTCCTGATCTGCTGGGAGTGGAGTTCGCATGAATCACTCCACTTGTTTGAGGCCAAAATGAACCAACCTCTCTCAGATCACTTGTTCAAATTATCCAAATGGAACCTTGCAAATCTTTGCTAAATTACTGGGGAGAGGAAACTTCTGCACAGGAAGTGAAAGGCAAGTGACTTCAGGCAGGAATCTCTCCTGCCACTGAAGCCAGAGCTGGAAAAGCGATGTTTTACTCCTCGATCTGGTGTCTGTGTTCACACACCAAGTGGGAGAAGGTCTGGCTCTAAAGCACTGACTCAGCAGCTGTTACACACCCTGAGAAATTCCCAAGCAAGGTTAGCTCGCTGCTTTACCAAATTCTGATGGTCCAGCATTCATAAAGACAGCACTAAATAAAAAGTTGTCGCTGTGTAGTTAAATTCAGGCACTCTGTTCCATCAGTGTGGATATTTGTTCCCATTTTGGGTATTCCTGATAAAACCTGAAGTGCGTTTTCCAAAATATTCACTGTAGTGAATATTCATTGGTTATTGTACTGCTTAGAGATATGGATGAAGTTGTAAATAAGGGTTAAATGTAATTTTATATAAAATTTGGGGCTAGATATACTTAAATTTGGGCATTTTGTCCAAATTTACACTTGGCAAAGTAAGCAAAAGCTAACATCGACAGGAGGAAAAATGTCTTTGTTTTGCTGACATCACGTTCCAGTTAACAAGAAGAGCAGAGCTGTTAAAAATTGTACTTTTCAGCATGTGTGGTCAAGAACGAGGCAGGATTCCCACCAGTTCAAAATCCCAGGGCTTGGCATCCCAGCTCCTTTCCTCTGGCCGCTTTTGCAGTTCCCACACGTCCGCCCTGGGTTCAGTTGCTCCGCTGGTGTCAGCAATGGGTAATTTTCACAGGCCACACAAGGGCTGCTGAAACTGCGAGGAGCACAACAGCAGCAGCAATCAGAGCCTGTTAGAGGGGGCTGAAAACCCCGCAGCAAAACGCAGAATTACTCAGATCTCAGAGTGCTTTGCACTCATTAAGAATGTAGAGTGAGGCCATTTTTCCACGTAGGAAACAGAAAAGGTTGAGCTATTTCTATAGACAGTGAAGTCCTGGAGGCACGCAAAAGTCTCTGTTACAGAGATCTAGGCTCTAGATGTATTTTTCTTGCATGTAGGAGCATATTTTAGGCAGAAATAACCAAATTTGAGTCAACTTCTTCATACTGGGAGTGTTCTGTCATGCAAAAAACCCCTCAAACCAACCCACACCTTGGGCTTTAACCTGGAGTGAAACATCTTGTCAATATTTCAGTAAAACGTAAGTTCTGTGCAGTAAAGCAGAAACTGAGGCGACAAGAATTTCATTCAGAATTCAACACCCACCCCCCTCCCAAGCAGGCAGTCTTGTCCAGCCTGACTGGTTTGTTTTATAGGTCTGGGGGGGAGGCCTTACAGACACTTATTTGTTACAGAACACATCCCCTGCTTTTGCCATCTGCTGGGATGAACCACTTGCCGCTCATTAGTGCCTTTTTCAGGTTAATTAAGCTTTGCAATAGCCGGAACATCGGACAGCACTGCTCAGCCCTGGCCGAGCAGCCTGACACATCCAATTTATGCTGTGCCATTGCCACTGGATGGCATTAGTTAGTTGTGCTGCAGGAATGGATGTGAAAGGGATCAATTAAACCTGGACAGCTCCTGCCAATAAGTATTAAAGCATTGAACTGGGAGTTCTCACTGTGTTATCAGCTGGGGGCCATGGACACTGCATTCGCCTCCCAGTGCTGAGCCAGTGCTCATGAACACAGACTCTGAGAGACAAAAACCAGTGTCTCCTCTTGTTCCCACGTAAAAAGACAAATAACCTTGTCATGGCAGTGATAACCCATAACACAATCATGCTCTGGTTGGCTTTTCCCTCACAGACTGGCGTTTCAGCTGCTGTTATGATAACGTCGTAACACAGAAATTCCAGTCCCAGCAATGGAAACCAACACAGGTCAAAGCCTTAACGCCGGCAACCAAGCTTCAGAGCCTTTCCAAAATCCAAAGGCACTTTAAATGGAGTGTTTCAAACTAAGCTGATTGCTAGATTTCTTTCTCCACCAGCCATGTGGTTGAGAGTCATGCCAAAACCCACAGTAATCCAGCTGAAAGATAAATACACACAAACACGTCCCATTTTTAACCCACTCAGCTGGACCCACACCATGGCATACAACAGGGCTTTGTTCACTGCTGGGGTCAAAATCTGTCACTGTGTGGGGGCTTCCCTAGGGAGGACTCAGCTCCCAGTTTGGAACAGCTTTTAGTTTAGAACACTGAGGGGAAAAAAAAAAAGCAACCCCAAAACCAAACAAACGGGACCTTGGAACTATTTCCCCCCGTTCTTTCCCCAAAATGTCTCCTCCAAAGAGTATTTTCACAGGAAAGAGATGATGTTGGGCTACAGAGCTGTGCACCTTCCTCTGAGGGGGATCTCGAACCCAGCTCCGTTCCATGGAGCTCCTGGAAAGTTCACGGAAAAGCACAAAGGGAGGGAGGTGGGAGAGCAGCTTTGCACTCAGAGAGTCGAAACCTTGGGAAGTTCAAAATCTCCTCCCAGTGTAGCCTTGCCTTTTCACTTCTTCACTTCCCATAAATCACTGGAAAACCGCCTGGCACAAGGTTTGCTCCCAGGGAGGGAACCTGGGGCAGATGTGCAGGAACAGCTGGGTAGAGAAGCCCCTGCTCTGCTGCAGCCCCGCTGTTTTTCACCTGTGCAACCCCTGAACTCTTCTGAGAGGGTTTTCCTTTGCTGTTGCGGGTTGTGGGTTCTTTTTCCAGCTGTGGGATGGAATTGCACTCAGGTAGGTGTCCTGTGAAATCCTCAGGTACAAGTACCCAGAGTACAGGGTAGGTAAGTGGAAAAAGCCCTGAGAGCTGTCAGCAAGGCTTTCTGAATACAGCAAAGGCACATTAAGTCCTGCTGTCTTTAGGGTGCTGTGAGCCAGGACATACCCAAAGGGCACATATATCAGGCTGACAAATCATGAAATACAAATAACAATTTACTGCAGGGAACAGAAGAGCTGTTCAGTCACAATCGCATCCCTGCTTTATGTCAGAGGTGTGGGTTCACCCCCTAAAAACTCTCTGGACATCTTCCCTTCCCTTCACACTTTTTTCTACCTCACATCCAAACAAAAGGGAAAATACAGTAGCAAATATCTCTTCTCCTGTAAGAGGATCTAAATGTAATGTATTTATGAATCACATTAATAATGGAATAAGGAATGGATGCATAAGAATGAAAACATTTACATAGCAAAAAGAAGCAGCTTTTACTATAAATTATTAATAACCTAATAATGACAATATGAAATAATAATTAACAAAGGCACAGCTATTATCACCCAAACAAGAAATAGCTTGACTTAACAAAGGATCCTACATAACAGATATGCTAATCTTATTTTCCAATTTCTAGAAACATTTTCTGTTACTTTTCAAAAACTCATTATCAAAGTCACAAGTAGGAAACTACTCAAACATTGCAATATTTTGGTTGTAAAACAATTTGATAGTTATTATAAAGTTTTTTTCATCTCTCTGTGGGAGAACAGGATGAATTCATTTATGCAAGAGTAATTTCTTCCACAGTCATTTTGCGAGATGATTTATTTGTAGAGCGGGACAGACAATAATAAAGTCTCAGATTTAAATAGCGCCTTTCATCCCAAAGGATCCTAAAGTACTTTACAAGATCTATCTCTGCACAGGAATAACGTCACCCGGCTCTGCAGTGATAGATGGGGCTGTTTAGCAGCGTGCACAGAAATGCTCTGGAGCAGTTTAAAGCAGGCAGTGAGGAATACCAGAGGCAGCAGGAACCACAGGTGGGATTAGAGCACACTCCTAACAAGTCCATCAGACTTTTCCAAGGTAGCACAGCAAACGTGGGGTTTGAGTCCCTGAGGCTCCCTCTGCTCCTGCTGGTCTGTGGTTCAGACAAGCTCCCATCCCAGCAGGACACACCACTGCTGTTTTTAAGATCCTTTAAGGCACAGCAATGCTCTTGGAAATGTCCCCACTTGCTCAGAATTGATTCTCCCAGCACAGCACTCTCCCCCACGCATGCAGAGGAACCCTCTGCACACATTTGGGAACTACTTCCCCATTACAAATCCCCAGGTCTATATACTCAAAAGATTTGGGGGAAAAAAATTCATCTGACTTGTCCAGGCAGCTAATCCTATTCTTTGGGAATAAATTCCAAAACAGTCCAGGTAACCTGAGAGACGTGGGCATGAGCGATCCAAGCCCTACCAGAAGCATTAAACAGCAATTCACTGCCAAGCAGCAGGTGACCATCATTTTTTTCAGTAATCCTCGTGCTGATAAAGTAGAGTGTTAAATACCAGCCAAGCACAGCAGCATTCACCTGTTCCCATGCTTTTATCCCAAATTCACTGCAAGCAGCCAAAAGGCTTCCAGTGCCTTCACTGGCTTTGGGCCACGTGGTGCTTTCTTTTTCAAGTCTGTTGGAAAACAGAAATTTCTTTTTGCTTTTATTTTTTCTATTTTATCATATAATACTTGAGTACAGTTTTTGGCCAGGAGCTGCTCTGCTCAGCCCAGAGGGGGCTGTGAAGCCCCCACAGCTGCCAAGAGCAGAACCGAGCACGGACGGGATTGTTGCATGCAGACACTGGTCATTAAAGCGGTTTAAAAACACCAGAAACTTAATAGCAGACAATTTATGCTACACTTGATAAACATTTTTAATGACACAGGAGTAGTAGGTGGTGTAGACTTTCCAAAAAAAAAAGCAAGGAAACGAGGATCTCACACACGGAGTAGCTGGAGCACCGAGGTTTCCCACTGAACAACTATTTAGGTCACAAGAATTACAGACAGGGAATTTAAGCATGGATTAATAAAAAAGCAATTTCCACTATCAGTGTTTTTCAGTATGCTTGATAATCCTTGGCTTTTTATGAGATGTAACTACCCTCACCCCCAGGTCAATACCCGAATGGTTTGCATAAGGCCTACAGAGGATAATAAATTGGGGTTGCCATTTTCTGATCTTTGTTTAGTCCTAGAGCAATGTGTTGTGTGACAGCCCTATGCTTGATATAATATCAGATTCAGCTTATTTTACATAATTCACAACTTCTTGTGCAGGGACAGGAGCAGCATTTGAGGTGGGGGGGTATTTTGTTTAATTCTTAAGGTAAAGAATTATCCTTTATGTGGCAAAAGGGTTGTAGAAATAATTATTCTTTATGTGGCAGTTGGGAATATGGTTGATGATGGTGGTGCTGGGTTAAAGGCTGGAATAGATGGTCCTGAAGGTCTCTCCCAGCCTTGATGATTCTGTGATTCTGTGGAATGTGGAGTTTTTTATTTATGCATCCTGCATATATATATAAGACCCTTTATATATTTACAGCTTGTAGTTCAAAATGTCCAGTGTCTGCATTTCTCGTGTTCCACATCTAAGTCCAGAGAACAGAATTTCAATTCCTTGGCAATTTCTTGGTGTTTCCACCCCATGGTAACAAAGAAACAGCTTCCAGACATTTGGAGGGGCCAGAATGACCCCACACTTCGTATTTTCACATTGAAAATTTCAGTTTTCCTCCCAAACCTCTCTCTTTCTTCCTCTCTCTCTCTCAAGGAAAGGATAAACTTTCAGCAGCAGATGTTTAGTAAAGGTCACTACATTTATAAGTATGAGCAGAATCCTCCAGTAAAGGATGAAATTTAATACTAAGTGTTTCCAGACAAAATGCAATTAATTACTACAGTCTTCCTTGCCTCAGATCACATCAAATTATATTTTTAAATTATTGCAAATCTAAATAAAGGTTTGTACAAGAGATTGTCAATCAAAGCCCTGCTTGTCTAAGGGGAAGCCTAAAACTTGCTGGCAGCAGATGTGGGAGAGGGTTTAAGGTCAGTTTGAAGTTTATGGTAACTGGCCATCCCTAAATGTTTATAAGGGAACATAGCTGAGTGATTATGCCCAGTTGGTGGATTTCTTTCCAGACAACTCATTAGCAACAGCAGCAGACTTTTGCAAGGACACGGAGACATTTCCATTCACGGCATTTTTATAACACTTGATTGGCACTTCTGGACAATACTGCACCATAAATATGGAAATACGAACACATTTATTTTTCCATTATAATGGTGCAAAACCAGGACTTCTAGGGATGTCTTTTCCAATATCTGCATAAAGTAAGGCAGTGGGTTCCCAGCACACACAAATACCATGTGCTAGAGTTCAGAAAACAGAGGAGTGCATAATACAGAGAGAGGAGAAGCTCCTTTATTAACATATTCCTACTCATATCTCCAGCCCATTAGCATTCTCATCTCCTGGGAAAACCACATTCCTGGTGGGAGATTTAATCACTGTCAAACTGAAACACCTCGTCCAAAGCACTAAGGACTCCAGCACTAATAAGCTCTTAAAATGTATGGAGATACTCTGCAAATTGATGTAGAGTGTTACTCAATTAGAAAAAAAAATATTATACAATGTCATTAAATGTCGAGCAGCAGCGTAAATCTCTTGATTCCAGCCACTTGTTATTATGATGACAACAGAAGAAGATTTTTCCTTCATCCTGGTGATTCCCAATGAGTTTCCCCAGTGAAATGAAAGCAGGGGAGCCGGGCAGGCACACGGGAACACGCTATCCATCATGGGGACCAGCGCAGGTGCCTGCAGTTGTCTACCACACAAAGCTGTTGAGGCAAAAACATCGGGGTCATTAAAAATCATGATAGCATCTTGTGCTTAATGGAGTACTACAGAGAAAGGAAATGAGCCTTGAGAAGCTGAATGCCCTTTACTCAATCCCCAAACATTATTTCTTCTTGTCCTTATGTTCTAAATTAATATCTTGTTTTCCAAGCAGTGTAGCATTTCCATTACAATCACATGCCACTTCGGGTTAGCAGAATCATTAACCAAGCTATTTACATCAATTCCCAGGCAACCCTTTCTCCCAGGATCGCTGCTAATTCCCTCTGCCGAAAGGTGCTGCTCTGGGGAACCTGCCGGGAGGTGCCGTCAGCACCGACCAGCACCGAGACACGGCAGCTGATGAGGAGGGGTGGCTGCACACTTGTTCGGCTGCGGGATTTGCAGCTCCCCACAAACCAGTGCTCGGCGCCGGCCAGGGCAGCCCCGCTCTGCAAGGAGCAGAAATAAGCGGCAGCTCTGGGGGAGGATGAGACAAGGAGCTGCCAGGGTCTCTGCAGTCCTTTGGGTGCATCCATCCATCAGCATGTCCTGACTAAAATACTCCTCGGCAAAGCCACATCAGGCTGGCGTTCAGGTGATGGAAGTGTCACCGAAAATCGAGAGGAAAAGAAAAACCCTCTGGCACTTTGTTCGCAGCGATACAGAACCAGGCGTTGCTTTATTCTGGCCGGGATGTGCCGTGGAAAACATCCCATTGATGCATCTTTTTACTAGGCTTTCCAAGATTTATACACACAAAGCCCAAAGCAATTCTCATTCATTGGTCCCCAACGACACAATTCTTAGGATTTGATTTCCTATTGGTTATTGATCCCTTCCTCTTCGATGGCAATTTGTCCTCATTCTTCGGTTCTCACATCAGTCTTCTCCAGCCCGGCTGTCTCTGACGTGCCAGGGGTGATGTTTGGGGCTGATGTTCTTTAGTGCCCTTTAATGGTCCCTTATCTCCTGGGTACCTGCTGGTTACTCCCAGAATATGGAGATGTTAAACTCACCAGGCCTGACCCGGTGAAACAGAAAAGAACCTTCAATTCCCTTTCTTTTGAAAAGAGCCTTCAATCCCCTTCCCCCTGGGTAAGGGCGGACAAACCCCTGACTAAAGTTACAAAAATGTTTTAGAAGTTGTATCATTTCCAGCAAAGGCACAGTGGTTATGTCAGGACTCCCCCCGGGCACAGATTTTCCTGGGGGGCACAGGGAATGCTCCCCAGGGAAGCAGTTCACTCTTGCAAACACTCCAGGCTCAAGAATCCAGCAGCAGCACGCCCAGCCAGGGGATGATTCTCAGAGCAGCAAATCTGATTTTGTGGCAATTGCAGCCGAATTTGACACGTGATGTAAGCACCGCTGGAAAACACTGCCCAGCTTCCAGCACGGTGTAAAATGCCAGCAGCAGTCACTGATTACTGTAAATCGAGTTTCCAAGGGCTCCTGGTTTCTCAGGGAAGGCTGGTGGAGCAGTTGGAAGAAGAGTGGCAGACAAGATGTTTCACATTTGAGCTCCAAAGCTGGAGTTGTGGCCTTTGTCAGGACCTGCCCTAAGATGTTGCAAATTAAACCAATGCAAGATTTATTTCTACAGCCAGTTTTTAAATAGAAGCAATGTTCCAACTACATATTACATATTATTAAATATCATTTAGGAAAAAATTATAAAAGTAGGCACAGAATTAATTTATATTGTATCTCCTGCATTCCAATTCCTAACTTTGATTGCCTATCTCCGCCTAAAACTCATAATTAAACTTTTTAAAATATAAATACTTTTTATTATTTTAAACCTGCTATTTTATATCTTCAGGATTGATCTATCTTGTTGAATAAAGGCCAGAATGTCTGGCAAATATATTGTGCAGGGCTCAAACTCATTTATTTCTAAAGAAAAGAGAAAAGAGAATGAACTGGTTTTTTCCAAATGAAAAATTGATGCTGCCTATCCCTGAGAAAAATTGGCTGGACAGAAGTTATGAGACCATGCTGATAATGCTTCAATCCAGTTTATATATATATATATGTGTGTGTGTGTGTGTGTGTATGTATATGTGTATTCATATATATTTTTATATTTAAATATATATAATTAATTAGGCAGGTAGGAACTAGAGTGTTTTGTTTAAAAAACCCCACAAACTGTTAATAATCATACTAATATAATTTCTTCATCATACTAATACAATTTCTTAATAAAATATGATAAAATACCCTGTCCCGCTAAATTTAAACACTGACATGATATCAGTTTGCTTTCTTTTCTCTAAATCTTTCCTGTGTTCTAAGGCTGACTGAAAACCAGCACTAATGGCCCTGGGTTTCTTGGCCAACCCTTTAAAAGTGGAGGATGCAGCCAAACCTGATTTGCCAGTTTAAATATGACAGTTTTACTGCCTGCTGTTTAGCATCTGCCATAATTAGAGCCATTAGAGGAAAATATTTTATCATTATATGAGAATTTCTCATCTGTGGAAATATTTCTGCACAGCATCCAGTAAAGTATTCTTACACAGTCTCCAATTATTCAAATTTTTCAGTCTTAATTCTTTCTCTAAATCAACATGGCTCATAATTATTTTAAGCTTTATGGGATTAGCGCTTTTAAAAGCACTGCTATACGTTCCATGACAGATTTGGACTTTATTCGGTTTGCATATTACAAATATAATCCAGCTATAATCATCTACTCCTAAAATACAGTGATTTTTTAGTCCTCTAATGGATCAGCCTTTCATTCCCAACGCCCTAATTCTGTGCTAAATGTGCTTTTTGCTTTTCACCATTGTCACTCTGCTGTCAGGGCCGGCGTTGTGGTGTCAAGCTCACGCTGAGTAAGAGCCAGGCAGGAGGGAGCACATCCCCTTCTTCTGGGTGTGTCTTCCCCTTTATCTCAGGTCATGGTCCACCACACCAAGGATTGTCTGGTTTTTGCAAAAGCTGGAGAACTCTGTTGAAATCTGCTTGGTTCTCCTGCCAGTTGTTTAATTCCCATTGCTCGCTCATCTCTCATTTCTTTTGACCTTCAGGGGCAAACCCTGAAATTCTTGAATAAGAAACATGGATCCTATGGGCTTTGAGATGGAGCTCCCTCAGTGGGGTTTCAGAGAAAGCAGAATTCCCTAAGAGGATGCCTTAAATTTGGGATTTCACCCTCACACCCGGCAAGCACAGTACAGATTACGTAGCTTTTGTGCACATTAAAGTAAAAAGAACCTGAAGCAGAAGAGTAAAAGCAAACCTAGGAAATCTCAGAGGTGAAATCAGAGACTGAAGGTGCTTTGCCATTTCGGGAGCTTCTGTAAGCACCATGCATTAAGAGCAGAGAAGTGTTGATTTTAAGCTGAACAATGCTGGACAAAAAATACAGGGTAATTCTTAAAAAGTGTAATTTGCTTCTGCTCCAAGTGGTTGAGCACAGCAAACAGTGATCCACTATTCCCTGAGGAGGAATGGAAGTTCTCTCTCAGGCCAGAGGAGTTTCATCAAGAGTGTGGTATCAATGTTAAACATGTTCTCCAGAAGAGGAAAATACTATTTTCTGGCAGGCACTTTAATATATTTTTCAAAGTACTTGGCTGGTTTGCACATTTAAGTACTTTGGATCCAAAGTTATGCCAAAATTAGGCATATACCAGCAAATAAAAATGAAGAGAGAGAATAGACCAGAGACAGCAAGAGAGAAAGGCAACTGGCCACAATTTAGTGCCTGCTTTGAACTGACAGATTTGTCAGGCAAATATAAAGAAAATGGGAAAGGAAATCAGCTTGATCATTTTGTGCAATACAAAATTTGCATGCAAACCTCTCTTAACACTGCTTCTTCAGTCACAAGGGCATGGAACCAACAGGCTGGACAAGGAGTGACTCAGCACGAGTAAATAAAAATATGCATCCCTTGGCATTTTGAAAAAACCCACAGATGTCGCATCTATGCAATTACGGGGCCTCAAAATGGACCATGCTGCAAATGGAAATGAGAAATGGCATTTACTTACTCACAGTTTTAATAACATATGCAGATACTGTATAATGTGTGTCAAATGCCATTTGGCTAAGCAGAATCTAATTAATCTTAGTTCTTTCCACCACACCTTCTGTTCTGCAGAGTCAGTAACGTGTGCTGTGGGGAAGATGTTCTGTAGCTGTCATGGTTGACTTGGAAAATCTTTAGTTTCTACTGCTTTAATAGCCCTAGTTATTGTGAGGCCCGATTCAAGGTGAGCACTAACACCTAACAAACCTTCACCAACATTCCAGTTCCCAAATGGAAGGGGGATTGCACAGAACTCCCACTGATTCCGAGAAGAGATGAAGTGCTCAGAATCTCATACAACCAGCCTTTAATGGGAGAAATTGGATTTTCTTTTCCATGACTGTTCTACAGCAGAGAGCCCAGCTGCCTAAAACGAAGTTACAGCCGTGATTTCATTTTCCAGCAGGCAGGCACTGTTAGCATTGTGCTGGAATCCTGGGCTCGCAGTCAAGACAGCGGGGATGTGGCTCCGTTTCTCTTGCTTAACCTTCTGCAAGACACTTCACTGGTTCCTTGGCTTCTACATCAATAAAAGAGATTTATCTCTCAGAGCATCTGGTGACTTTAGGAATCCACGTCCTACTGGAAGTCAGGGCTGCTGGGGCTCTTAATTCACCTCAGCACATTTCAAAACCAGAACCCAGGGTCACTTGCTGCTCTTCCTGAAGATCTTTGATAGCTGTGGACCCTAAGTCCCACGGAGGAGTTAAACACACATCAAACTGTACAATAAGTTGTGAGAAATGCAGTAGTTTTTAACTCAGCAGTGAAAAGGAACTGGTGAATTTAAATTGTCCCACAGAAGGTCTTTGGGAATTTCTCATTTGTCTTACAGTGATGAGCAAAAACCTTGAATTACAGCACCTAAAATAGACACCCAGCCCGAATGACAGTCATTTGGAGAGCCAGGACACACTGCTTCCCATCCCTTCCACTTGGCACCAGAAATGTTCAGCTACTCGAATCAACTTCCATGAATTTAGGAGCAATAAATCGTGCTACAGTTAATTTACTTAGGATTTTCTCCTAAGTTAATTTTTATATTATACTTAAGGCAAACAAAAGCATTTATTTGCAAGGCTCAAGAATGTCACATCATATAATTTCTGTTTCAACCCTCTTTTAAAAGAAATAGCAGTGTTTCACTTGTATTAAGTTGAATTTAGGCAAAACAGACAAGTTACAGCAACAGTTTTCACCACAATAAGTTATGCTAGTGATGAATGGCAGGCATGGCAGGAATCCTGAACTACAGATCTGAGTCCTTCCTGTGTCTGGGGGCCAGGAAGGAGTTTAGCTACAGCTTTAAGAGAATTCCACAAATGTTAATTTCTCTTTATAATTCAGCTTCTAAGTATTGTAAAAGCTAAAATATCTCTGTAAATTATTGATTTTGAAATGCCTTATTTCCATCCCATACCAAGAATTCAAAGAAAAGTGTGATATAAGAAAATACAAGTCTTCACCTCTCCCCTGCTTTTAGCTGTGATGTTTAATAAGCCAATACTGCCCCTATTAGATGAGGGCATGGGGAGGTTTCCAGCAGTTGATAAATAGTGGACTCTGAGCAGCTTTATTTTGCTGTCATAATTCTAGAATGTGTCAGTAATAGCTGCTGTATTTACAGCTAATTTTATTTGTCTTTAGCTCTCACAGCTGCCCTACCTCTCTCTGCTTATAAGTGAGGACAGGAGAAGAAAGAGATTTTAATACTAAAGAGAAAGGTGAAGTAGTTGCAGTGAAATGCATTTTCCTGGCAACAACTGTAAGTGTTTCAGACAGACCCCCATGGAAAGCTCCTATTTTTATCCTGGAAGAGTCTACTCTGACAGTGCCTCACAGTTTGAATGTAAGGAGGCACAAAGCACTTGAAAAGAACTTTGCCCAGCTTTAGGGAAAAAAATAGAGACTTGGAAAACAGAAAATCATCTCTTCTTTTGTTAAAGAACACTTGAACAATAACTGCTGACAAATCACAACAGCAGCCCACAAAAAAACCACTGCTTAGCAGCAGCTGCTAATCTGTGATGAGGGACAATAAAAAGAGAAAGAAGTTTTCAAAAGGAGGTTGCTGTGCCTCAGATGCCTGAGCTGCTGTTCTCTTGGCTGCTGTGTTGCCTGTAATTGCAGTTTGCTGATCTCACCTACTGAATCCATCCAGACCTGGAATGGGGCACAGCCCAGTCCAGGCCCCTGAGTCCCAGTGAGAGGATTCCCACACAGCAAACAGCTCTCTCAAGCCAAACACTGATGGCAAATGGGGGGCCCAGGTAAAATTTGTTAGGAATGTCCAATCTCCTAAATGTTACCCTAAACCCAGTAAAACCCATCAAAGGCACCCATTTGCTCCCAAGCATGGCAGATGAGACACGTACCCAGCTCCCAAGAAAGGTGTCCCAGAAACATTAGGAGCCAGGAGCAGGCTGTGATTCCAGCTTTAAGTCACAGGAATTGCTAATGCCGGTCATCCAAACATGAACTCTCTCAAAATTATTTCGAGGAAGCAAAGGAAAGTATAAAAATTATATTGAAATTGCCTTAAGAAGCAAAAACAATTTGCTTCAGTCATGGCCTGCCAGAAGCAGTTTGCCCAAGTTCAGTGGCTGGAAGTCTGTTTCACTCATTTATGCTCCCTTTGCCGTAGCAATTGATGTCAAGTGTGAGCCATTGGGAAGTTTAGAAAGCCAGCAAACAAGCTGTAAACAAGTGACTGAGGGAGAGGGA
Organism: Oriolus oriolus; assembly: GCA_013400235.1. NCBI lineage: Eukaryota > Metazoa > Chordata > Aves > Passeriformes > Corvidae > Oriolus > Oriolus oriolus. Next base: position 467,788 of record VXBT01002221.1, on the reverse strand, counting down.
AATGTTTTATGGCTGGCAGCTTGCATCAGGTTCGAGTGTGGTGTTTGGGGGTGCGGTGCAGTTACAGTGTGCACTGATTTATAGTGTTTATGGCAGCCAATATTAGATGACTGTACGGTGTAAAGGAGTGTCAGCCCTGCATTACAATCGCCGCGCCGTGCTCCATCTGTGTGATTTACAGGAAAACACATTCTGTCATCAAGCTTCTTTCACTTTTTTCTTTTTTCTCTTTAGGAAAGCTGACTTGAGCTCTGTGTTAAATGATGATTGCTCACAAACTGGAAAGGGTGAACAATTGCGACTGCAACAGAAGCTGAAACCCTCAGGGACTTATAATTTTATTTTTGGTATGAAACAATTTCACTTTTAGATGGATGTGCACAACTTGTAAGAGGAAAAGGAAACAAGGAACATGAGAAATGGAAGAGCTGAAACACAATAGGATGCAATATTCTGTGCTTTTGATCAAAACAAAGATGAATAATCCGGAACCAAGAGGCAACATTAGCTTGCAGCAGGCAGTGTTATTAATGGAGCTAAATAAATTGCTGAACAAGAGGCATTCCCATGATAAACTGCAGGTAAATCATAAAACCAGGACTGTTCAGTTTATTAATTGGAGGCATTTTTATTTGGTTTTCCAGGCCATTGGCTTCTCTGAGATTCTCTTTTGGAGCATTTTGAAGTGTATTGTCCAAATTTTTGCGTGTTGAGTGGTCATAAAGTCAAGGGCATCCATGTTTATGAACAGAGGCAGGTCTCTCTAGCAAAGTGGAAACAAAGGCTAAGTGGAGGAGTCTGGTCATATTTCTTTCTATCAACAACAGAAGAGCTCCACTTAAAGGAACCTGAACACTTCCTAGTCAGCAGGCAAATCGCTGGTGAGCAGGGAGAGCTGAATTCTTCCTGCTGTCCTTGCTTTGGCTGTTTGAGAGAGAGGAGAAGAGAAGAGAAGAGAAGAGAAGAGAAGAGAAGAGAAGAGAGAGAAGAGAAGAGAAGAGAAGAGAAGAGAAGAGAAGAGAAGAGAAGAGAAGAGAAGAGAAGAGAAGAGAAGAGAAGAGAAGAGAAGAGAAGAGAAGAGAAGAGAAGAGAAGAGAAATCATTCCATTTGCATCTGTGAGCCAACCTGCAAATATCTACAACCTGACCCAGGCAAAACACACAGGTTTCTTATTCCTTTCTGTTTCTTAACGAAAACATACATGGAATTTGATTATCTGACCCTCCAGAATCTTCCAGGGAATACACAGCCCATTTTCACTTGGGCAGACTTACAGCTTCCACACCGCTCTGAGTTTCTTTGAAAATAGAATAACAACTAAAAAAGTGGATAACTTGACACTCCAATGCCTGAGAGAACTTGCTGCATTTGCACAATAAACAGCAGCTGGGAGCTGCTTCCCAAATACATATTCAAAATTATTTAATTGACAAATGCATCTCTTAAAGGAGGGAGAGAACTGTCACTTCCTCCACAAGGTGAAACCAATTAAAGTTTCTACTGTTTCTATCAGGAAAGGAAAACAATCCAGCAACAAGAGTAAGGAGCAATTATAGGTATTTCATGACAAAAGAGATACTTGACAAAAAAGCTAAAATAGTAGAAATTTTTTATGAAAAAGTAAAGCACTTCATCTTCCCTAGCAGGGAGAGTTTGAATTATGACTGCAGCTTACAGGTCTTGTGAGTGGAACTGTTCTTTTATAACAGTGTTTTCACAGCAAACAGGGGTAAGAAGGAGCAAATACATATTTCTGGAGATGAACAGAGGGAGGATATGAGAGCCATACACGGTCACTGCAAACAACCGATTATGCGGGAGACAATTTTTGTTTCCAGAATAAAGGACAGATGGACCATGGAGAACGGATTCAAGCGAGCACTGTCTGATTCTCTGTTCCTACTCAGTTCCACTGGCTTTAAAGCATCTAAAGATGTATTAGAGTGACTCCTTTTTGTCTGATTTTGGGCTTAGTATATAACATTTCAGTTGGGAGAAACAAGTGTGAGGCTCTTTTTATCTTCACTTTATGTTCAGTATCTTGGAGTCAGCAAACCCTCATTTTTGAAAGACATCTCTGTCTCCCTGTGCTAAGGAAACTGCTCAGACTGATCATTCCTGAGAAGGAGTTCCTGAAATACAAGATCCTCATTAGGAAAATATTTATTTTCCCCTGCCTTCTGAGAAAATGCATTTCATTGCAATTATATCCATGCTGCAAGCACTAGATGTGAGCAAAGATTAGGTTCCTGGAAGGCTGCTCTACAAACCTATCAGGATAAATTTGCTGGTAATGTTTTCTTGGATAGATCCTGAACAATTGGTATTTGTATTATGGTGGAATTAAGAGGCTCTCAATTGGAGATCCATCATACTTGAGGCATTAAGTACGTGATAAGATCTCCAGTGGACTTCGTGGTTTTAACTGGGAAAAAAGGAACTCATAAGCAGCCACTTTATCATAGGACAACGGGAGGAGAAAAACAAAAAGGTATTTGGCAGGAGGCTGCCCTAATCCCCAGCCTGTCAGACAAAACTGTCAGTATTAATAAAATCTTCACCATTTTCTTTCCAGTCTGCAATGTTACCTTCGCATGTTTGGGTTTTTGCAGCCTCCCTGTTACTGAAGGTGGAGCAGGTGATTTGACAGGAGCCTGGAGGGGAACACTGGAGAAGCTTCAGAAAGATCTTCATTGGGCTCAGCACTTCCCCCAGCACCAGGCAAGGAGAGGGGCAAACACTTTAAACACTGAAGCCTTTAAAGGGCAGGAAAACCTTAATGACCTTTTCATAAGCCTGACATGTTTATTTTGTGGTACAGGTGTGGTGACGAGTTGTTTTTCTCTAAACAAACAGAAGACAATGAATTATGTAGTTTGAGTCTGAGATTCCAACTCATCCCCAAAAAATGACTTAAAATGAGCATCAATCAAAAAAATTGTTGTTAAAATCAACATCTAGTAATTGCAAAGTTACTTGAAGAAGCCCCCAAGCAGGCTGGAGTTAGGAATAAGCACAACTCTCCAGGTTTGGTTTGTTATGAAAGGCTGGCCTGGAAACCCAAAAGGGAACTAGAGTGGAGTTTGTGATGCTGGTCAGATCAAAGAGAGCGTGTCCTGTTCTGCCCTGCCATGCAACTACCCTGTGATGTTACCATGAGGCATTTTCCCCTTTGACAGTCTGAGACTCCTGTTTATGAAGACTAAACACCATTAAACTTGTCCTCAATCCACTTTACTCTTTCCTGTGTGCAATGGATAACAGGAAATGCTCCCATACAGTTTTCCTTCGGTGGGAGCACATTCCTGTGTTCCACTGCAATTTAGTTCTGGGTGGACACTGCAGCCACAGCTGCTCCCAACTTTAATTCTTTGCAGTGTTTCAGACATTTCAGAACATGAGTTTTTCATCCAGATACCGGTGAGACAACTCACTTTGGGAGTGTTGGCAGCGTATAAAATTAAGCAGGTCACCAAAGCTTAGCAGGGATGACAGGGTTATAAGAGCTTTCCTCCAAAAGGAACCCACATCATTATTCAGGCATTATAAATTACACACTTTTAGGGGGAAAGGAGAGCAGCCATTTGACATGGCACTCTGGGTGACAGGGAGTGAATATTTGGCTCAGGGCTCTGAAGCACACCTCCACTTTGATGGGAAGTGTTATGGAATCTGTAATATCTACACAAAACCAGCAGGACCTTGGCTTAATAAGGTCTCATCCAAATGACTTGCACACTAAACTGCATGGAATTCAATTTCTCTACCTCTGAAAGATGAAGGGTAAGTTGGTCCTGCCAGGGATTTAAATGTATGGCTTCATGGCCTCAAAATATGAAATGTATAGCATTAAATAAGCCTGCTCAGTGGCTGGATAATGCCACGTGGTCTTCTGACCTATCATTTAAAAAGAAAAAAAAAGGAGGTGGGAATACAGGCATGAAAAGGAGGTAAAATCTACATAATTAGTACTCTGTATTGCATACACAGGCATTTGAGTGAAAAGATGAGGCCAATGACTGCAGAATATCTTTGAAAAAATAAGAAGGGGAAGGAAATCAGCACAGAGGTAGAAGACTGGAAGAGATGACTTCTTTCTGTCCTCAGTTGTCCTGTGTGTCTAGAAGTCACTTCCATAAAAAATGGAACATTTCTAGAGCAGCCTGTGGCCAGCAAAGCTGGGCCACGTGGAAAGGTTGAAGTTCTGCCATCTCTCATGGGTGAAATCCGCCAGGGCAAAGGTCATGAAAGGGAAACAGATACTCTGGTTGCATTTATCCAGGAACTTTCCTGCTCCACTCTAACCCACGAGCAGTGAGCCCAGGTAACTTCCCATTGCTTCCCCCACCAGGTAAAGCCAAGCAGAACACAATCCCCTCTGCTCACACAGGGTGCAGCTCTCTCTCTCTGGGTGATTAAGTGCAGAGCATTTGCTGGGATTTGTATCCTCAGTCCAAACGGGAGTCTGAAATGAGTGAGGTGTCTGTGCAATTTCCATGGGAGACCATTTTTGCTGCATGTAATCCATTACTGCAAATCCCAACAATAATTTAGAACAGTGATAATCCTCCATAGCATTGACCCTAAAGATCTTTACAGCAACACAAATGAGATCAAAGGACAAATAAAAGTCTCTTAATCCCTCTAAGTGTGAGTTCAACCTAATCTTACATTTCTGTCTTTTAATTCTCTCTAAATCTGTTTTTAACTTTGCTTAACATTCATTATCCTTTTTCATGCCCTAATTCTGCATGGGAAAAAAAAAGCCTATGTCCAGGAGTACATTCAACATTTCTACACATTTTTGATATGACACACTGGTTTCTGTTGTCAGCTGTTGGGGTGGGAAGTGGGTGGAGGGGAGAAGTGGATGGAGGATATGCAATGGAAGATTAAGATTGATGAATGAGGTGCAAATCAGCTCCTTGGTGACGGCTCTGTCACTTGTATGAGCACAAAATCTAACCAATAACTTTTCAAAACGAGACTGTCAGAAAAAACAAAACAAAACAAAACCACCTGAAAACCACAAACAAAAACCCCAAAACAACAACAAAAGAAACCCCTCACCCACCACACCACACCCCCACACACTGCATTCCTGAAGTTCCCTGGCATTAATAGACCATAATTAGCTATTCCTTCTACCTTGCTGAGCTCATGTCATACATAAAAGATCTCATAGCTTTTGACTGTTTCATTAATGAGGTCCTATATAAATTCTGCAATGCAGCTACTGCTCAGTAATATTTGGAAGCCATGCCAACATTTCTACGTTCCGCTGATTTGTGTATTTTGGGATATTGAAGGCGTTTTTCATTAAGCATTATTCTTTGCTAATGTGTAGTTAATAACTTAATGGAAAAGCTTTTAAACTGCTCTGAGAATTAATCCACTCATACTTGTTTAACTGCTTGATTTCCTAATGGATATAGTGCAGGATTTAATATTCTGCTCATTTACATTACTTACCAGAAGAAAGGAGACCTTTAACTGCTTTTTCTAAAAACAACAGTAAATCATGTTTAAGTTGATTGATTTCTGCATACATATTAACACAATAATGAAAGGCACAATGTCTTCATAATCCATGCCATTGTGTTCAGCTACAGCTGAATAGTTAGATTTTAAAAAATTTTATTTGTTACTTAGACTGGAGAAACAGCATCCCTTCTGATTGAATGTGACTTATCTCACAGCTGGATTCACTCCCTTGTACAAAGAGTGGTGCTAACGTGAAGTGAAATTCCATTCAGTCCGTAATTAACAGAGCTACACTGATTTACATCAACCACTGCTCTAGCCCTAGACATCTGGTATCATAATTGAAAATCTTTCTTCAAATACATCAGACATTAAAAAAAAAAAAAAAGGATTAGATTATATCCACTTAATTCACTCTGAGAACTACTTCATCCCCTAACACAGGCATTGAGATGGACATTGGATGGAACAACAGCAGGAACTGAAGCAGCACACAGGCAACTCTCCAGCCTGTTCTCTCTCATTTCGGCCCTGCCTTCCCTCCTGCAGTTATTCCAGCAGCTGCATCATGATGGTGAATTTATGACACAGATTAAAATCTTCATATGTAACCCCAGCCTGAAACATCCCCAGTAAGTCCCAGAGAGGATGTAAAAGCTAACTGAGCACAAATCTCCATATTTAACTATCAGATTCATGACCAGCACCTCGGAGCCGAACATTCACCCACGACATTGTCTCCAGCAGAGGAACAGCTCAAGGCACCTGCCTGCCAGGCACTGCCTTCTCAAGCAAGAGCATTCTGCGTTTTACAAAAAGGCAAACGGAGACAGAAATGTCTGATAGAGAGGGGAGTGTGTAACAGGGGCCGTTCCCAGGTACAGGGTAATGCTGGTGGATTAACTCCCTGCAGGCCAGATTACCCTGCACTGCAGAGTTTCATTCTCCTCCTTGGAACTGTCCCAGGGTCACAGCCCTGCTCAGTGCGAGCAGCACCGAGGAGCAGGGACACGCTCGGGGGCTGAACACCAAGAACAAACTTCTCAACAATACCCCCAAGATAACCCTAAAATAACTCCAAGATAACCCTCTGTCTGTCCCCGGGCGGTCGCAGCCCTGAGGGCGATGCAAAGGCAGAACTGATAACCCAGGAGCTGTGCTCTCTTACGGAAACAGCCACATTTAGAACCTTAGAAACCCTGCCATGTTTTACTGAGGCTGCTGTGAAAAATTAGTGTTGTGAATGCTCAAATAATCATAATCAAAGTGACTGAAAATTACTGTCATGACTGCTGAAACAATCAAATCCATAAAGAGCACCACAAAATTTAGTAGCTACTCCAGGCCACATGTCAAGTTTGTCAGATGATATTTCTGCTGTCTGAGTGGCAGCTGTGGTTCAATACAATCACACCCCAAACGCCTCCACAAGCTGAAAGGCTGATACAAATGGTGTGACCTGGAAGAGCTGGCATCCCACAGAACTGTCTTAGGTAAACAAAATCAGCAAAGGTCAGAGAAACATCCAGGCAAATTAAACAGGATATGTACAATCCTCTTTGGTTGTTAATAAATCTTCATTTTTCTTTTCTTATGAGGCAATATCCTTTAAGAGAACTTCTAAGGAAATTAAAAAGAAAGATAAATTATCAGACAAATATTTCAGTGTAGAGATCTCAAGCACCAAATCAGTTGCTCAGATGGATTCCACAGCACCCTGAGTTCCAGCTGTGCACTGCCTCCCTCCCTGCATGGGGCTCCTGTGCTGGGTGAGGCAGGCATGCTGACAGAGCAGGCTGGGCTGTATTCCGAGCAGGTTCCAGTGACTCAGGATATATCCAGAGCACCTTGCCTTGCACAAGGACACAGGCACAATGCGTTCATGGGGACCCAAGACTTCAGCATGCCCCACAGTGGCATAATGGCTTTAAGCTGAAGGAGGCAGGGTTAGATGGGATATTGGGATGAAATCCTTCCCTGTGAGGGTGGGCAGGCCCTGGCACAGGGTGCCCAGAGCAGCTGCAGCTGCCCCTGGATCCCTGGAAGTGTCCAAGGCCAAGTTGGACAGGGCTTGGAGCAGCCTGGCATGGTGGAAGGTGTCCCTGCCCATGGCAGGGGAGTAGGAACAAGACGAGCTTTAAGGTCCCTTCCAACGCATTTTGTGTTGGATATATGTTTGTATTTATGCACATTAAGAGAGTCAAGCCTTTGTGTTGATATAAATGTCTCTGTTGCACAGCAGATCAACAAAACAAAACTTCTAAATGCAAGTGAATGTGTTCCCCCTAAAGTCACAGAAGGGAAGGGAGGCCTTCAGTCGTGTGAATAAGCAATTGAAATAGCATAAACAATTCCATTTGAGCCTCAAGTTAATTATGGCACTGTAGCTGTCAAAAATTCATCTGGAGCACTTTCTGCCTAAATTGAAGGTTGGACATCCAAATTGAAATGTCATTTTTATTAGTCCCTGACACTTAGAGAAATAGCCTCTTCTCTTCTAGCAGGCTATGCCCATTAGCTGCCATTAGTGCTAATGGAGTTATGCACATACATCACATGCACAGACACCACTCAGCACCTTGTAACACCCCTGATGTCACATTAGATAGCAGCTGGTTTATTGCAGCATGCTAGGAAGGGTTCCAGGTGAGGCTGGGCAGGGCCATTACGACCTATACTGGTGCACTCAGAGCCCTGACATCTGGGCAAAATAGAGTTTTCAAATAGACACTGCTAAGAAACTTGAATCCAGAGATGCAAAGCCAAGTGGGATGTAATTTTGCCCAAATTATATATATAATTTCAGAACTTTTGCCACCCTTCCTAAGGACTTGCTCTCCCCACAAACCTGTCGCTGGGATGCTCTCTGTACCAACTTTTCGAGGACTGTAAAACCTTCCAGCCACCAAAGCCGTGGCAGACACTTACAGTTATCTGTCCAGGCATAGTTGCATTTCCAATTTTAGCATAATTATCCTCTTAGCCCCCTGTTAAAACAGCTGAGCAATCTGAAACCAACCATCCCTAATGGGGCCATTCTGCCTCTGGTTGTGCATAACCACGATGTCTTCATCTCACAAGGCGAAGTCCACAGAGAGGGAGTAAAACAAACCCTCCAATGATGCTTGTGTTTATTAAGCACTGTGCCTTCTGCCATAATCCCATAATGCCTTACATTATTGATTTGGCATTCCTGGCAGCACTCTATCAATAGGAAATTGAGTTGAATGTTTCAGCTGAAGATAAGTGTGACTAATTGCCATCTTCAAATAGCTCTTGCACTGAATTAATCCTTGCACTGAGACACCATGTTTTATTAATGCTGGGATCAAATCTGCCACAAAGGCGGTGTGGAAGAGTGACAGCATTTACCACTGGCTGCAGAACCAGCTCCTGACAGCTCTGGGGCACTTCTCAGATACCAGTTAAGGTAACCCAATAAACTGTGCCGAGTTCCAAGCTGTGGAGTTCACTTCAGTGATCTCAGTTCCTTTTGTGCAGAGAACAGATGGCGATGGGAACTGGTTTCTGTGGTTCTGTGCAATCCCTGCTCAGAGGCTGTCAGAACTTCCTGCAGTTGCTGTGCGCTGTAGATGCAGCACATGGTAATTTCTGAAAGGCTTTTATAAATGCCACTGGAGAACATTTCACCTCTGGAGCAGTTCGGTTAAGAACTCTCCTGCAAGGCCAGAGAGGCTGCTACAAAATAAGAATGGGAGAGAGCCAAACCCCTCCCTGAGCCTTGAGGCTGCATCGTTTTGGGGACAGAAGTGGGAGGTGGAAGGGACTGACAAAATAACTGCCTCTGACACAAGGGTCACTGGGTCAGAACTGCTTATCCCAGGCTCCAGCTGGTTTGGAAACTGATCTTGTGCTTGGATTGCAAGGTTATTTTGCACTGTTTTATGGGGAGACATAATGCAATGTTGCTGCGGAATGAAACAACTTAGAAGCCAAATAACAGAAAATCAACAACAAACATTCATTTCTTGACCACAGCCTCCCTGTGCTGCCTAGACTCTTTAAAGCACATAGTCTGCTCTGTGAACAGGAATTGCAGGAGGGTGCCTGTGCCCTCTGCCCTCCTGGAGGGTATATGTGTCCTGTGTCCTCTAGAAACAGGAATCCCCATCCAGTGGTGCCCTTGCAGCAACAATCCAGATGTGACTCGAGTGCCCTCCCTCTCCAGCCAGATGTGAACTCCACCCTGATGGGAAGCCTGGGAGTGTCTCCAGTGCTCAGGTCAGTGGAAAGGGAGAGACAACACCACAAAACGTTCCAGTTTTACGTGTAATACTGCAAGAGTTGCATTATTGATGCTCCTACCTGGTAGCCAGCCTGAGTGTCACTGACCTGCCGCTCACCCAGGCTTTTAAACGTGTGATGACATTGCTAAAACAGACCCACGCAGAAAGAAGCAGCAGCTTGCCATGGAACAGGTTAGTAAATCATTTCAGGGTTGAAAGAAGCTTTTATACTAATGAAATGGCTTTGTATTACAAACCTAATCTGGATAACCTGTTTAATTCCTTGTCATCTTAATTCATGAATTTACATTAGGAATTCCCAGAGGTCTGGAACACTTGCCTGAAAATTTTAATTCCTTTCAAAATCATACATCTCAATCAGAAATCAAAATACAGTGTACCAAATATTTCTTAAACAAATGGGACCTGAAAGTAAATATGTCTTACAAATATTTTATGTATTTTCCTATTGAGGATCATCGTAAATACTAAATATATCACTTTAGTGTAAAATTTAGTTAAATGGATTTACATTACTTAGCAATTCACATGTAGATTTTTTTTCTGTTGGAATTTTCAAACCTAGATAATCCTCACAACACGTTCATGAATGCAATTTAAGTCTCATAATGTCCTTACAAGGCAGTGCAGAAGGCTTTTCTCTTCAATAGAAATATCTTGGGAATGGCAAGCAAACCTGGGGATCAGCAGAAATCACAGAATGTAGCTACAGCCTGGATGTTTGCAGCTCCCAAATCCCAGTCATCCCAGCTGGGCACCTCTAGTACAGCAATAGCTTCCTTAGAACCATTTCTGCTCTTCCAGAACTGGGAATGCAGCTGTAAGATTCCCCCCACCTTCAGCTATGGCCACGGTGAACTCAAACTCATCAATAACTCAAAACCATCCAGAGTTAATTTTTGTTCCCCGTGCAATGAAAAGGTTTTCAAAGGGGCTGTATCGATCCCCTCGATTCCCTCAGAAAAATGTACTTTGGCATACTCACAAGGATCCTCCTTTATTTTGAAAGTTAATCATTCTAAGGCGATCCAATTCCGGTGTGTTTTTATGGGTTATTGCCGCCAGGCAATGTTGTCCCACACCACTGAGGCTATCAGAGCTTGCAAATGCAATTTTTACTTGTCTTTGTTCTTGCTGTACAGCCGACACAGATAATACCTCAACAGTTTTCTCAGCCAGCACCAACAGAGAGCTGGCTCGTTTAAACAATCCCTGAATTGGATCCAATTTGGCTGCAAGGCTGGATTTTTCATAGCACAGCACAGGGCAGATAAAGACCAATTTTTGCCATGGATTTCTCTTCCCTCCCAGTTCTCTCTCGCACCTGTATATCAATACATCATTTGGATTATTGCTCAAAGCATCACCTGCCAGTTGCACTTTCATATTTTCTGGGGTCCTGCTGTACTTTCAGGTGCAAACTGCCTAATGCTGAGCTGCTGGCAGTGACATGCACGAGGTTTCTGCCAGGTTTGGCAAGGAGAAGGCTGAGGTAACCAGCCTATTTATACAGTGCAAGACCTCATAAAGACAACTCTCCCCAGGGTGAGAACCAAGAATAACCCACGCACTGGGGTGACAGAGCACAAACCTCAGAACGAACGCAGCACAGAGCAAAATGAATGGAAATGCTGGGACTGGACACCCTCTGACAGTAACAGTCCAAAGGAGTTTGATTCCTCCCTGTCGTGCAGAGTTCCTGCCCGATTTCTCATCTGGCTGCACGCTGACAGCAGCTCCAACAAGATACCACGGGATTTTTCCATCCTCCTTTTATCATTTCTAATGGCAAACGCCAGCAGTGTATAAACACTTGCTGTATTACACTTTCTTCTGTCTGAAGATGAAAGGAGGATATCAAAGCTGGAGGTGAGGGTGGTTGACTGGTTTTCCTTATAACAGCAGTCAATAAATCGCCCAAATTACCAGCTCAGAACTGCCGAGGGTTATGTGCAAATCTGACGCTTGGTTGCTGTGTTTGTGCAGTCACTCTGTGGCTGCAGCTCTGAGGAGCAGCAGAGGCAAGGCAGGAGCTTTGTGATAATCAGTTTGCACACCCTCCTTGGTTCACTTGCAAGCAGATGAAGATCTGGCCCCCAAGCCTCAGAGTGTTTTTGAGAAGAGCCAGGCTGGACTCCAGACTGCCCTGGCAGTCCTACAGTTTTACCACTCTCTAGTGCCCAAATGCCCTCTCTGGATTTATTTGCTTCCTCAGACACGTGAGAACTGCTGCCCCTCTCTCAGAGTGAGCACAGCCCAGCTGTAATTTCCCATCAGTACCTGGCTGGGACAGGGACTTTGCCAGTCCATGCTTTGTGCAATGTATTTGATTTACCAGATTTACAAATGCTTTATTCCACCAATGGCAAAATCAAAGCAGTTGCCCTGCCACCTGATTTATTTTGTTTCATTCCTTATCTACGCTTGAGAATCTCAAATTTCTCCAGTATTTCCCATGTTCTTGTGCTTTTCTTCTGACTTAAAGTCATTCACAGTGACTTTGCACCCTGGACAGCCAAATTGTGGGCAGACACACAGACCCACTCTCTTCTGAATCCCTGCCTATGGCTCTTCTGGGTTTTCCAAAAGTTCTTTCCCAGCTTCACTATTGCAGATCTCAATTCTGCATGCCTATTCAGGGCAAGAAAACTGAAATTTAAGAAGAACTAGTATCAATTTCCCATTTCTCAAATTGGGTTTGCAGATTTATTCACAAAACTAACCCTCCACTCCTTTGGGATCACTGAATGGGTACAGCACTAAGAAATCCTTCCAAGAAAATTGAGGCAAGCTGAAGTAAATGCCTGCATGAAATGAAATGGTATTTTGGTATTCAGTTCTGCCTCCTCTTCTGGAAATTGTGACCAGCTAAAAAAAATCATCTGGCAAAAATCTTTCACCCCATTTACATGTTATTTTAACATCATCTCAAGCCTCCTTCACAATCAGAAAATATTTTGCATATTGTTTTCCCACTGTATAGGAGACACAACTCTGCAAATTGGTGCAATATATGAAATTTGAACTACAGAGTAGTTGATGATGCTAAATGTTATGACTTTAATTGCACCTTCTAGGAGGCAGGTTATTCCACTTTTCAAAATTGGTTTCTCAAGACACTTTGGTCTAAAAATACTTCAGTTATTGTACTCACTTTTCTTGTCAGGCTTTTAAATTCACCGTTGAGTTTCACAGCAAAACCATCTTAATGGGCACGACCTCTTCCAATCCAGGTCCAGCCTGCTTTTCACATCCTTGGACACATCTCCTGAAGGACAGAACACAGAAGGATAAAAATAGTCTGCAGATTTCACTACAGGCAGTCAGAGAGAACTGACTTTTCCTTTGGTGAGCTGAGACCCATTAATGCGTTTTCATGGATAAGCTCATTTTCATGGAGTCGTGCATCCCATGCAGGCAATCCCACAGGAGCTGGCACGTTGTCACCCTAGAACTGTTTGACTTCAGCTTGGCAGCAGATTTTGGCTCTCAGAGCCTCCTCTCTGCTCAGCAGTTGAGGCAACTCTTCTGTGTCCCTTCTTAGCCCCACTGGCTCATGAAGAAAACTGGAACTCAGCAAAGGCAGCAGCCAGGAGAGAACACATCAAATCACAGAGGAGGCGTTGTTCCCTTATCCATATATTTCAGCAGAAAATATCTTTCCTCTTTTCCTTTTTGTTTTGTTTGTGTCACTGTGCCAGGTGTATCCCTCCTCAAAGATAAACTGATTAGCTTGAGCAGATTTTAAGGGAAACATGCACAGCAACAATTTTTATCTTCAAACCTGTAATTTCCCAACACCAACCTGGGTCTAAAATAAATTCAAGCCATCAGAGTATCAGTCATGTAACAATATACAGACTCTGTAATGCAGATGTGCGTAAAACAATCACTTAATTACAAAGCTCTGGCAGTATTTTGCCACACTACAAAATGACACAGCATGTAATATGGAGAAGCAGTTCAGTACACAGATTTTGTGCTGCCTGCCTTTGCAGCAAACCATGCTATTGCTGGTTCGAGTAACAGGGCACTAATTCAAAATGCAGGAATGGAATTGGCCTTCCCAGCGTGCAGAGTGGGCTGTTTAAATCTGACAAGGTTTTTGCCTTCCTTTTCTCCTGCCACCCTCCAGCCTCCACCATAATCATATAACATCATTTAGACAAATTTTTTCAAAGCAGTCTTCCCATTTCTTTTTTTCTTTTCTTTTTTTTTTTGCTGGTGTGAATTTATGAGGGCACTCAGATCCACCACAGACCAGGAGCTAAACTAACACACTACTTATGCACATGCTTTATTCAGCATCACCTCCGGGAGATTTCCTGCTTCTGAGCCATTGTGCAAACAGCCTTTGGTTCATAGCAGCAGAAATCTCTTTTGTCAACATTAGCATTCCGTGTTTGGATTTATTACAGATCCTGAAAATAATGATCATGTTTTCCTTCTTTACAAACACCGACCCATTACATAACTCCTCTCACTGATTCTCACTACAGCAAAGGGATTTCCCAGGCCTCAGGTGGGAAATGAGGCAAAATGGGCTTTTCACAGCCACCTCTCAGCCAGTGAGAACAGAACCCCTGTTTTCTCAGCAGAATCCCTCTTTTCCTCAACAGAACCCCTCTTTTCCTCAACAGAACCCCTCTTTTCTCGACAGAACCCCTGTTTCCTCAACAGAACCCCTCTTTTCTCAGCAGTGGCCTTGTGCTCCAGCAAGACCCCATTGTGTCGAGCTGAGGTCCCCCAGTACCAGCAGCAGCTTCTCAGCAGCAGTCAGCTCTAAGGTATTGTAATTTCTCCTGTCAGGATTTGTTATTAATTGATCACTTCCTCTCCTTAATCCTCATGTTCTTGTCCACATCAAACAACAACTTCCTCCACAAAAACCTCTCTGATCACATAGAGCAGTGGAAAGCAGGGGAAGGTGATCAGAGCATGGCCTCTGTACTTGAGCCTTTGACCACAATAAATAAATCTCCCTGCCATCTCCCTTTCAAATTCTGGACTATTTCCTTTGGGAATGAATGGTAGCAGGCCATGGCCAATGCCTACTTAGAGTTTTTCCTTTATTTTCCAGTATCTACCACAAAAACTGTGGTCTTCTTTACCGCTCATGGTGTAATTTTCTTTCCTTCCATTTGCTGCTTTGTAACTTCAGCCTCTTGTAAATCACATTAAAAAGACTTGCTTTCTAATAGTTTTTTTATTGACTAATATATTTTATTTGGCACCTGTTACCTTGGTGGAGATTTCTTCTTGCAGTAATTTACTGTATGTGCCATAGTCCCCTGAGCACTGGGCAAAGGGAACCAGCACAGTTAAACAGGAGATTTGCTCAATGCTCCTTGGGCTTGGGGTTAAAAAAAAGAACCTGTTCCTGTTCTGAAAACCCATCAGGTTCTGCAAGGAGAGGACCCTCCACCCTGAGTATTTACAGCAAGCAGCTGACATGATGGATTATCTTATACAAGTCATTTAAGCATGCTGGGCCCATTTATCTACTTAAAATATGAAATAACTCTTATCTAACACAGAAGTGTTTAGGGAGACTTAATGAGCTGCTCATGTGTTTATTACACAGATTCCTAGGAACCAAATGGCAGAATGTTGTTTTAGATATGAAAGATGATTAAAACATCTTGGAAAGTATCAATTTGTAAGTAAAAAGGGTTCCAGCTATGAAACCACATGTGCTATTACACTCCAGAGGACATGCCATAATGCCTGTATATTTTAAGAGTATTTGTTTAATTTTAGTACAATGTTTCTTTATGACCACAGTTTATTTTTATATTAGAGATTTAAGCACTGCAGGCTCCTGTGAGATCGGGTTGGTTTTCACATATTCTGTCTGTTGAGCAGCATTTACCCACTAAGTGATTCGAGGGAAGTGTCAGCTGCATTATTATCTTTGCTTTTCCAAGTGCTGGTCGGTGCCTGTGTGTTATCCTATGCAAGACAGATGTGTCAAAACTGTCCCCTTCTCCAGATACACGAAGCAAGGTTTTAGGAATCTGTTCCACTAGGCTCTGAAACATCTAAAGATTTCCAAATAGTCCCAGAAACAGTTGGCTCTCGGTGCTGTAAAGTGAGGCTTCTGAGAAGAAAGAAAAAATACCACAATCAAAGCAAAAAAAAAGTCCTCCAATAAAGGAAACTCTGTGACTAGAGAGGTTTCCTAACTTTGGGGGTGGCTAGCCCAGGTTACAGATCTCAGCCACGTGGGCAGTGCCAGTGGCAGCTCTCCTGCGTGGCACAGGGATCAGCAGGTGCCACACATGCAGCTGGCCATGCCCTGAGGCAGCACGTCCCCGTTTGTCCTTGCCAGATAACCAGATGTTTCGAACCAACCTTGGTGCATTTCACAAGAAAGGATCACCAATCTCCCTCCTCTCTCTTTGCTTTCTTCACCTGAAGCCTTCCCCATGGGAGTGTGGGGTGAGGGAAGCACATCCTTCGCACCCACCACAGCTGCCTGGGGGGCAGGAGGGGCAGTCTGGAGCAGTGCCTCAAGGAGCACAGGAGAGGGCATGGACACAGCTTCAATTTCTGCAGCTTTTGGAAGATCACACGCCATGCATTATGAAAATATGATGGTAAAAATCAGAAATGCCCTGACACTCCTCTGACCCCCAACCCAGCACGGACAGCAAGGCTTGAACAGAAAGTATCAGGAGCGGGGTAGCCACATAAGCCATGTGATCCAGAAGTCATGCTACACAGATTTGTACCAGCGTTGTGTCTTCTTCCTGAGGGAAAAGTGCCAGTGTAGGCTGAAGCTGGTTTTTAAACACATTCGGTTTCACCAGCCCAAAAGATCAGGCTCTTCAGCACAGCTCACCTCAGGTTAAAACTGCCCAGTTAAAATCACTGCTGTTTCAGGGGTTAGACAGAGCCTAATGATTTTATCTCCTCTCTTTCAAAGCATGAGCACAGACAGTACTGAAGGAACCTTCAGGGGGCAGAGAGCAGACAGCTGCCTATGGTGGAGGGGGGAAGGACTAAAAGAATGCGTATTTGGAGAAGTTCTCTTTAACCAAGTTTTTTTCTCCAATAGTACAAGCAGACAATATTTGATGACCTGCCAAATAAATGAGTTCCATAAGCTGATCATAAAGTCAACAAATTCACGTTTCTTTATGCCTGTTACAAATGAACAGCTCTTTGTAACAACATTTTGTTCCAGAAGAAGAGCAGCAAGCTGATTACAAGGTCTCTGTGGCTTAGCAAAGCTCGTAAGCTTAGGGTAGTAACGAGCAGGGTTTGATTATTGAGGATTACTCCAGGTGTTCCTCCAAAGCCACCTCACCAGCTGACCTCCTGAATCTATAATATCAAATGCTTTATGAGGCACATTGTAGTGAATACAATGGACATGAGAAACTTGGTGGCTAAGACAAAAATGCTGCCTCCTCCAGCATTGTCTGAGATTTTTACTATTGTCCTGGTCATGATCTGTGAAGTCAAGAATGGCAAGCAGAAATAAAGGCAGAAAAATGAGCTCATGAAAAAAGAGACTTTCATTACATCCATGCAGGAATGTTATTAAAGTGAAAGAAACCTGAGGGAACAAGAGCTTTGAGCTATGATATTCTTTTCTGTAGAGCTGATGAAAAGAGACTATGAAAGGTCAAACAATTCTAATTCTCCTCCCTGAAGTTAGTCATTCTTCCTGCTGTCAATGTTCCTCTGTAGTGTGCTTAGCCAAGGCAGGATTGCATCCGCTCAGGGCTGCAGCAGGAATGAATTAAACAGAGCAATGGATGCATTTGTGCTTTTCCATCTCCCTGAACCGCTGCCGGTGGGAAAGCCAGGCCTTGTACCCTCACATCCAGACTTCTCTCCACAAAGGAAATTCCAGCTGAGGGAAGGAGCTTGGTTTTGTGGTTTCTGCACCTCAAACCTCACTGGGGAGCGAGCGACTGCTCTGAGCTGTTCACTGCTCTTGCACAGCCACCGCACACCACGTTATCACTCCCCTGGTGCCAACCCTCCCGCACTTCCTACAACACTGCTGGAGATTTGGGAAAGGTACAGGGCACATGCCTATGAAATAAAGTGTGGAATCCCAGCTCAGCGAGAATCCGTGGGGATTCACTCCAGCTTGGTGGGAATTTCACCCACAACACCGATTCTGCACATAGATGAATGGAATTACATAAAATTCCTGGGATTTTGTGATGTCCTAAATCAGCTAGGTAAAAAGTGTTAAAAATAAACATTTATGTAGGGAAGGAAGAAATGTTTATTAGTAGTATCTTTAATGAATTTTATGTCTCCTGCAGATAAAATTTGTCTAAGAGCTTAACATTTCAGCCTCACAGGCATGTGACTGAATTTTCTTTTTGTGGAACGTGAAATAGTGGCTAGGCAGTCAGAGAAGAAAATACAATCTTGCTTCCTTTCCATATTCATGATAATATTTGTCATAATAATTTAGTTTTGTTTCAGTAACAGGAATGTTGGTGTTTTTCCATTTCCCCAATGCATTTCCATTTTCACACTTCCCCATCTAATATTAAATACATTGAAAATGCTGCCAAAATATTCAACAACATTGAAAAAGCAGAGGAGAAATAAAATTACAGTCACAGATTTCATTTCACTCCTTTTTCTAAATTAATAAATATTTCATTTTCTTTTCTGAAGAAGTAGCAATGTACACCAATGAACTTCCACTCCCAAATCCAAATTTGAAAATCTGACAAGCTGAACTTAAAAGTGTGGCTTACCAAGTAGACTGTCTTGAAAATGAAACCATGATTATTACAAGCAAGAATCATCCCCACAAGTGAAAAAAACAATTAGATTTTGTCTAAATTAAAATGTCTCCAGAGTGAAAGGTTTAACAAATAATTTCAGGTCACCTTGCCAGTGAAAACACAGGGAGAGTGGAGTTCAGGGTGACTGACTCGAGACAGAGGTGTGGCAAACCACACTCCTAATCACGATTAAGGTTTTCCCCCTTCCCTGTGCAAAACTCACATTCCCTTCCCTGCTGCTGCATAGCAAAGCCCATAGTGACACTTGCTGGTGCAGCAAGGAGTCTGGAACAAAATGCTGAAGGAAGCAGAGGCAGCCACAGCTGGTTTTCTATTCCTCTCTTCCCTGGGGGATAAATGCCCTGAGGGTCCTGTTTCCTGCTTGGCTGAGCAAAGAACGTCCAACATGTAGAGGCAATCATCTGCTCCTGATCTCCAGTGTCAGCACTGAAATGGCAACCTGGGCTCTCACAGGAGCAGGGGGCCACCTTGTTGAACTGAGTTCCCACAATCTTCTCCTTTTTTCCCCTTTTTAAAAGATATTTCAATAATAAAAGTACTCCAATACATTCTTTCCCTTTGCCCTCCACCTCTCCTGCCTGTCTCCCTAAATACCCCTGTACCCCTTAAATACCCCTGGGCTGTGCTAAGCTCTGCTTGCAGGAGTGAGTGTTAGTCCTAAATTCCTCTACAAAAGAAACACAGGGTGGGAGATTTAAACAGCTTCATGCAATGAGAGAGAGAGAAAATGATACTTCACCAAGAAAACCTGGCCTTAGATATTGCCATATTTCTTCTGGGAAAAGCATAAAATAAGGAAAGCCTGAGCTACTGCTTAGGTGATACTTCAGAAATGCAAGTGGAGTCCCAGTAGAATTTCTCAAGTTGCTGTCAATTTATTCAGAAGAAATACAACTTAGCAAAAGCCATCAGCACAACAAGCTTCTATTTACCCACTCCAGTGTTCTGATCTCACCACTTTAAGCACAATCCTAAGGAAAATCTCTGTTTGCTGTGGTTCAGGATGGCTGGTCTTGACTCTTTTTTAAACAGTCAGGCCTGAATAGACACAAGATTGTGTAGTCCAAAGGCACAGGTGCCCTTGTTTGCAGCACTCTGGCCAGCCAGCCACAAACTTGGAAACTTGCTTTTCCAAGACCCAAGCATCAGCTTATCCATGAACATCCAATGGCAAAACCAACCAAAAAAATGTGTTTCTTACACCTGTTAAGGCCTAAAGCACTTACATCCTATATCTTAAAGGCAAATAATTGTGCCTGGAAGCACAATTTGTATTTTTTCAAGCATCATATGATCTTGTAGGGCAAGGGGCCTATATCCACTGTCCTTGGTCTGTAAGCTTCTCACAATTCATCAGAACCAGAAACTTAAATAAGGCAGGAGCTGAAAACACAGGGAGCACAGGGAGCCCTGCAGGATCTGCTTGTTCCCCTCCTGATGCCGTGGGGCTGCTGGGCTGTGACAACAGGACGTGTCACACGAGATGAAAAGTGTCCCTCTCCATCCCAGGGGCAGATCCTTCACCTTTGGGATTGAATGCCTAAAAACAAAGGAGAGAAAGCAGCCCTGCAACTCACCAGGAGGAGGCTGCCTCTCCTTGCTCCCCCTCTGCTGCCAGAGATGGGATCTGTCACCACTGCCCTCGTCCAGGCGAGTGGGGGATTCCAGAAGGCACCCGGGAGCCTGGAAAATGAAGAAACTCATGAGAGCAGGAATTAAAGGTGAGCAGAATGCCTGTGCTGAGGTAGCTGGCCTTTTCCCTCCCATATGGGACATACAGCATGTAGGGAACCTCTTTCCCCGTAAGTCTATAGTTGTGTCTGTATTTTCATCCATGATCCCACCTGAAATACTGAAGAGCAAAACCTTAGGATGGACACAGTCCACAGCACTTGTAATACTTTGAAATACAGACTTGTAGCAAAACCAGGAAAGGAATCTTTCCTTGCAAAATGCTTATGAGAAAGACAAACACTGATCTTGGGATTACATATGAGGGAATGTAGAACAAATTAAGTTCTCAATATAATGACATTGAGGTTGCGGAGAGCATGAATAGAGGTGAATTTGATGTTAAGAGTTTAAATAATTTGCTCGAGGTCACAATGCAGTTTTCTATCTGCCCTGGATTAGAAGCCAGGAGCTATTAAATTCTTTCTCTTGTTCCCAGACTGCCAGACTGGGGAGTAAAGCTCCCTGCAGGGAGGAATATTTAAAAATAAAAAAAGAAGAATGAAGAAGACTTATTTACTCAGTAGAAGCCCTAGAGTAAGGGTACATATGTACTGTCACCAGTGCTTCTCAGTCCCTCCCGTACCCTCTCTGACCTCCCCTGACTGACAGAAGTACTGACAGCTTCTCAGGAGCCATCTGTTCCAAACTGAGGGTTAGAGCTTCTGGGGCTTGGCAGAAGGGGACTGAAGGGTGGCTCTACAACCCCAAGTGTGAGAAATAACTTCACCCCCTGCCCCTAAGACATTCTGGGGAGCTGTCCCTGGTAGCAGCTGCTGTTAGATCCACGGAGAGCTTGACAAAGGCAATAGCAAAACAGGGCTCTTCCTCGCAGCCATTGCAGGAACACAGAAAATAGGGCACCAAATCCTGACGTGCTCCAGCCTCCCACACGCCGGCGGTGGGAGGCGGAAGACTGTGACACATTTCAGTCTAGGCCTTCATTACTGCACGGAGCTGTCAACACTTCAAAGCAAACACCTGCAGGATCTTCCCCAGCCTTGGACTGCACCGTGATTCGCTGCTGTGCTGCTCTCCTGCATGGCAAGAACACACTAGCATGTGGTTTCCATCCTCTCTCCTGAAAAGCTTCCCGTGAGTTCCACGGACACCAGGAAAGGACCCATGGTCACCTCAGGGTAACTCCCCACTCCCTGCAGCGCTCGTGGAAAACGCTCTGCTCTCAGCACGCTCTGGGGACTCACAGGGATTCGCTCTGAGGCTGATGCTCTGCCATGAGAGGGACACCTCAAATGCAGCCCAGGGGAAGGAGGAAGCAGTCGATCCCATCTGGACCAGTCAATCCCATCTGGACCAGTCAGTCCCAGCAATCCTGTCCTTACTCCACACAGCCCAGTAGCACCAAGAACGTCACAAACAAACCAACGAGTGTCACAGGGAATGGCACCAGTTTTTCAGTAATGGCTCTGTGACATGGATTAACAATATTTCTGATGCTGAAAATCAACCTTAAAATGAAATCTTTTGAAATAATGACAGGTTTTTTGCTCTATTTGAGCAATTCTTACCCAACTACTGTGGATATTTGGCCATTTACTGGGCCCCCAGTGCACTGCAGTGCAATTTAAAAAGTACTGATTACTCATTCAATTTTCACATCATTATATTGCCCAGCACTTGAATGCAACTGCAAATGATAGAGGTATGAGGGCATTAAAACAGAACTACAAATAAAATTTGAGATTAAATCAGCTGGGGTAAGATGGCAACACAAACCTACACATTTCAGGACTAAGCTGATCAATGACGGTGAATGGGAGGAGGTTTTAGTCAGGCTACCACACAAAATATCCTCCCACTCCTTTCAACACCTGCAGTTCAATACCACAGCACCTCCTCCTACAGCTGCTGCTCACTCTGCTTCTCTCCTTGGTCATGTTCAGATGACTCCTGGGTCAGTACCACCTGCAGTTTGTCTCGGTGCAAACAACAGCTTTGGGTCTGTCCTGCTGTAAAGGAATTCAGCATTTTCACTTTCTCCCACCAGCACTCTGGCTGCCTTTGGGAATTCAGGCTGGAGGGGCTCCCAGCTTGTTTGGTGTTTTAATGCTCGGGGTCCAACAAAAAAAGCCACAATTTTTCCCTTCAAATGGGCCTTTTCAGGAATTATTAGGCTCACGTGAATTCATTAAAGAACCCAGTGATCAAGTCCATGTTATTATTAGCTTTTAACCATGCAGACACAGTCCAAATAAAACTGGGCTTTACAATGCCATGATCACATTGACTCTCACCTGGTCATTTGTTCTGCCATAAAAAGACAATAAAAAACACTGTCTGTGCTTGGAGCATGTCTATCTTCCTAATGAAAACTTTACCTCAGTTCTTTGGATGTTTTCTTCTGACAAATGAGGAGCAGCTGATTAATAAATACATTGCTCTTTTTACAGCAGAGCTTTTTTCCCCATACTATAATGATTGAGAACAGAACACCCAAAATCTGTCAAAACAAAATTTCTTTGGAATCAAGCCACAAAACAGAAAATGAAGTTGCCACTGAAAATTAATTAATACAAAGCACCAATTGATAGAAGGAATAAATCCTTAGACTTCAAAATACCAGTACAAGCTGAGAGGTTATTTTTAGTCCTACTTTTAACAAGAATACCTCAGTATGTTTAATAATAACAAATTGGATCTCCAGGGCAAGATACTGAGAAAAATTGTTTACAGCAAGCACTTCCAAATCTCAAGGACTTACCTTAACAGATTTTAAGTTGTTATTAAGCTTTTGCTGGCTTTTTAAGAAATGGCTTTAAACCATTTTTCCATTATGTACTTTCATTATTGGTTATAGCAAGTGAGGTTTCTGTGTAACCAAAAATCATTACAGCATAGGCAGTTTCAGTGCCTGAGTCTCCATGAAAGCCAGTTTTCTGGAATGTAAGTGTGAAACATGGAAACACAAAAAATTGCTTCTCATGTAAAGAAAAGAACGTATTTTGAAATTAATTCAGAGTTCAATTAAAAATCTTTCATCTTTCTTTTGTAATAAATAGCTCCTTATGAGCAAGTAGACGGCAAGAATCAAATCTTCTGAGCTTCTTTTAAAAATCTATATCCAATTCCTAAAAATCTATATCCAATTCTAAATACATTAGACCACTGGAGCCTTGTCCTGGCTTAACCAGACAGAGGGAAAAGTCTCATCTGCCGGGCCATGAGAGCTTTTAACTTTCTCTCTTTGGGAACTGGATGAAGCTGGACATACTTTCAGGGTTCTTAATGTATCCTTTTGCAGCAGCAAAAGCTGTGCACCCACCCCTCTGCCAGGAGCCGGGGGTTGTGTCCCCTGAGAAATGGAATGAAAAAGGGAGTGAAAAGACATCTCTGTCCATCTCTATAGACACACAGGAGTTCTTGCAGCTGGATCCCAAGCTGGCAGGACAGAAAGCAGCCAAGGCACATCCTTCAGCTGAGGGACTCCATCCAAGCCGTGGTTGTTTGGAGGAAATTCCCTCCTCAGCTCCAGGCCAGAGCTGACCCCTCTGTCTGCACCTCTTGAGCATCAAAGGGGGGCTTTGCTGCCACAGTCTCATCTGAATTGACTTGGAAGATGCCAGGTACTATTCAGGGAATGCTGAATGGTGTTGCTTCCTGAAAAAACCAAAGCTTCATGCAGTCTATAAATACGTGGTGCTCAAGTGTATGTCCAAGTACTGGGAGATAAATGGATTTACACTGGCAGCAGTTACCAACATTCATTCAACTAAAACATCCCTGTTTATTCACTACAGACTAACAAGCTGAAATGGACACATGGGTTAATTGAGTAATTTTCCAGGAAGAATTTTTTTTTTTACTTCCTCAAGTAAATAGTGTTTACCAATGACTAAAATTGCTCTTTAGCATGAAGAACACATGTCAGAAAATTCTTTAGTATTCAGGAAGACACAGGCATGCTGGAGGCATTCTCTTCTATGAATTTTTGAGAATATCAGGCATCTTAGAACAAAAAAAATAAGACACAAATGTGCTGTAAAGGACAGAGAAATACTTGTTCCCTTCAAAGCAGGAGCCCAGCCTGGGCAGAGTTTTGCAGGGAAGCGAGGTGACACTGCCTGGGATGGATGTGGCAAGGCAATCCCTGTCCTGGGTGCAGTGACACACATTGATGGCGATAAGGCACAACCACGAATTCAGCCCTCTCCTGGCTAAGGAATCCCGTGCAGTCCAGTCCTAATTGCCGTGTGCTTGATATTCACAGCACTTTGTTGGGAGTTTGGACATTCTGTGAGTTCTTGCCACACTTTCTATCATATCCCTATGCAAACCGTCCCTTGAATAATGTGTTACTGTTTCTCTGTCTCGGAGTGCTTAGTTGAAATTTCTGTTTTGTCTGACTAAAAGAGAAGAAGGGGAAAACAACACTGGGCACAAATTCCTGTGCAATCAATTGCCATGAGCACTGGAACTGAGAGTTTCAAAGGCAATCTATTAGGAGATGGACAAATTGAATGAACAGTCTGATATTTGCAATAGGCAGCTAAACACAATTTAAATCTGATTGACATCCACTGCATTCTGGTTTTGTTTCTGGTTGCTGTATTTCAATAACAGATATTAGGAGTACACGACCATGAAAAAATATTTTCTTCTCAGCACTCTCCCTCATGTTTCAGAGGCAGTGGTTGAACTGGTCAATACTTTTTTGATTTGAGGGCAAATCCAGCTTTTCCTATTGTGGCTGTGGAGATTTTCTGAGAAAGAATTTACCGACCACTTGCAAGAGGGCAAGTGAGTGAAAAACAGAGCAGAGCAGGACTGGGTGAAGGAAGACAGAGGCCACTGGTTGTGAGATTCCTCCCAGCTCCTTAAATTACTGCACAGGCACAGGGGACTGCTGCACCCAAGAGGAAAAAACCCCAGGGGGGCTCTGCAGTCTCTCCCCACCACATCTGCAAACTGCAGTATCAGAGTGAAGCACTGGGGCATTTCTGACCCAAATTTTAGCTGCAGCAGCTGTCCCTGTGTCAAGGGGCACTACTGGGGCTGTTATGTGGGGATAGGTTCAGTGTCCTTCCTGCTGGAGGTGCAGCACCTTCTTGGAAAAGGGATCTCTGTAGAAGATGGGAAGATACAGAGGGAGATGGTGTATTTAGTACAAGGTTTGGATGTGTCATTTTTGCTTACCAAAGCAAATTGGACAGAAAAAACCCTGGCTGCTTAATGAATTGTTCAAATGCTCATTAGCATCAATCAGATTTATTTGAACAGATAATTATCCCCATATTGTGCTTTCATCACTGGAATTGTTTATGTTAAGCTGTCAAGCAGCCGTTCTCAAATTTTACTCCTTGATGTGTTGAAGTTCCTTTTACGGCAAGAAAAACAAAGAAGGATTTATTATTTTCCCCTCCTCAGCTTCGTTTTAACCCTATTTGAAGTCTTCCATGAGGCTTTTAAGTCTCCAGGAGCACGGAGCGATTTCCATTTCAGATGTTATGGATGTACAGGTGTCCCCAGGAGAAGCTGGGTGCTGCCCGAGGCTCTGTCCTGCTTTCACCCCTGCAGTGCACCCAGGGGGAGGCACGGGTGTGTGCCCCCGGCACAGAGGGTGCAGCTCCGAGGGGCACCTCGCTCCTGCCAGAGCTGCTCTGGGAGCTGCAGCCCCGCAGTGCTCCCGTCGGAGGCTGCATCAGTGTGTTCAGCACATCAGCCTCTTTGCACTTACAAGTGATTACAGCCCATCCATGTACGGCAGCAAATTGCTCTGCCTGAGCAAAACAAGCCAGCCCGTGCCTCCAGGCTACTCTCGGTGCATTTATCTGTTGCTAAAGGAAGAACTTTGGCAATTTAATGTGTCCTTTGAATTTTCTGTGGCTGTCGGGCCCCTTTATATTCCACAAACTGCTCATTCACAATAAAAGTCGATCTTGCTAGCCAGTATAAATCTGTGTTTTCAGTGGTGAATCACTGACTTCTGAAAATGTTCAACATCTGATGTTCTTAAAAAATTGAATAATTTTTTTAAATTGCTTTCCCACCCCTTTACCTCCCACAGCAACCAGCAGAAATCCTTTAAGGGCGTCTCCTAGGAAGATTTGCAAGTATTCCCATAGAGAACCACTACAGAAAAAACAAACAAAATCAAACAAAACCAAAACAAAAAACCCCAAAACTATTAATAATGCCTTGAAAGGCTAATAATCGTAAATAAAGTCAAAATTTCCTAATTTGCCAGTTCTCTAACTTCAGCTCTGTGTACTACAGAATTCAACATGGAGAGCTACAACAAACTGGTAAATGGCAATTCTGATCCATAACTCTCCGTCAGTAAGGAACAGAGAACTCTATCCGTGCTTTCACACAATTCTCAGCCTGAGAATTTAACAGCAAACAGGAAAACAAGGTGTTCACCAAACCTTGCCCATCAAGCAAGGAAGGACAAGCTCCTCTGTACTCCCTGTCTTTTATCCTCATTAAACCCCTATTAAGCATTTTTCAGTAGAAATCTTCAGTCTTGGGTTTAAACTCCCCCAGGTTTTGGGCAGCTGTCCTGGTGAATCTCAGCATCTCTGTAGCTGTCCAGCAGCCAGGCTTTTACATCCTGTTTGCTGTGCAAATAGGCACCTTACTCTCCTCAAAAAGGCTTCTTATTTTAGAGCAGAAGTAAAAGCCTGTTGAGGGAACATGGAAAGCCACTCTAGCATTTTGTCAAGGAGCACATGAAGATCGGCATTTTATCATTTTCTATCCTCAGCAGGATATCTTTAGAGCTCTGGGAGGTGCCAGTGGCTGCTGGCCCCAGCACAATCCGTGCTGGCACCAGGCATCCGACTGGGACACAGCCACACACAGAGGCTGCGCTGTTGCACGGGGCTGTAACTCCAGCTCTGCCCAAAGGTCAGCCACAGGAAGCTGTTCTCCTCAAGGGAAATAAATCAGGTGGTTTCACTCCATGGAGGAGAGGAACTTGCTTTATTAACTGTTGGTTTTGAGACTGCACAGGCAAGGCCTGAAAAATGAAGTGAGGATGGCGCCTGTGTTTTGCATTAGAATTCAATTTAGAAATACCACACACACACAGGGCTTTATTGCTAATGGATGCACCAAGCAGACCTGACTGCTCTACATCAACAGCAAAACAAAGAACTGCACATCAGCAGTAGGCTCTCATTAGCAGTAATGTTATTCCAAAGCGTGGAGTATCTGTCAGGCAAATGTAACTGCCTTGACATCCACCACAGTTCCATTTCCCTGGCTGAGATGATATGTTTCAAATTGAGGAACATCTGTTTCGGGCATGTGATGAATCATCTTCAACTATATTTCCTATTTCCTGCTATCCTGTGAGATCAGATAGTGGAAAGAAGTTACATAACACTAGGATTGTATCGTTTTTTCAGCACTTCTGAAATTTTAATTTTTTTTTTTTCAGATCTATGGCTCATTTAATGGTTAAAAAAAAATAAAAGAGTTCCCTGAGAGAGGATATTTCCATTTCTAGACTAGGAAGACGTTGAAATAAACATGTTATGGACATCCCTCCTTTCCTGTTGATAGTGAGTTGGCTGAAGTGGCTCACCTACCCCAAGATAAGAGTTCTAGAGAGGTACGATGATACTTTTGCCAGTTTCCTCTTCAGCTGATAAACTGTCTCACTGAATGTCCTGGAATTGTATCGGCTTGCAGTGGTGTGGGAGAGTAAGCAAGAAACAAGTCAAGTGTGAGTTTATATAAAACATAAAAAGAACACTGTGAGAGCTTTGGTCATAGAGGAATTTGGCAATGAAAAATGAGACCCTTTGATTGAAATGTAAAATTTCGCACATCAAAAAAAGGATTATAATTCAGGCAATGGGACCTGAGAGCATATCAGCACAGCACATGTAGAAACTTTAATGTAGCTCTAGTGTGCATGTCTTCTGCATTTCAAATGAAAATCAAGAGCTATTGAGAGGAATAAGGATGTTTTAAATGTGCTGGATTGTGAGCAGCAACACGAACACCTTCATGCATGAGAAAGCACCATTTGCCAGCACTCTGAAGGGGATCCCTGTGTATTTAGCTTGTACACCTGCTGATATAAAACCAATTGTTTCTCAGGGGATGGGGTTTATGCAGTGTCTTTACAGAAAAGCTTTTCGACTCCTTGCTCAGCTACAGAAGGCAACAAGTTCTGCAGCTTTTGGAACTCACTTTGGTTTCTGGACACATTACATGATCCTGGACCTCACCAGGTCATTCTGGCTAAGCAGAAATGTCTCTTTCACTCAGCTTCAGGTCCAAACATAGACCCCAGCTTCCCTTAAATTCACTGGAATCCGAAGGAATTAAATCAGGAATTTAATTTGGGCTCCTAGGCCATCACTCCAGTTAAGGAGAGCTCTGTCCCTGAGCAGTACAGAGCAGCCTATTGTTTATTCAGCTTCCAAAACTGAATCCATCCCAGCTGACCATGAGCATTCCTCCCAAAGCAAACTGCCACCTCGGCAGGGCACCAAAAGCAGCACGAGCACCTCCACCAGCAGCATCTGGTGTCTCTCAGTGGTTTTATCACTCTGCTAAGTGTTGCAGATAAAGAAATTAGCAGAGTGAAATGAACACAGTATGAAACACTCGTGTCCTGGCACTTCCACTGCCCTGTGCCAGCCCTCACAACGAACAAATGATGCCATTTGTCTCTTTCCCTGTGATCCCACAGTTGACCACATCCAGTGAATTTAGGGTTTGCTTTGCTTTTAAAAGGAGGCTGATTTATATCTTTTTGCCTGCAATCAAACTTGGGCTGCATGAGGACAATCAGGAAAACGTGAAACTGCCTGTGCAAGTGAGCATTAATTAAGTTAAGGAGGTTTTTGATCGCTCTGTACCAGGTACTTCTGGAGAAGCTCCCTGTCACCCCCTCTCACTCTTGGCTATTTCCACAGCTGCACCTGCAGCCCAGGTGCTCTCAGAATATAAAGGAGTCTTTTCCTCCAAGGATGCACATCTGAAATGCAGATCTTGGTGAACTGAGCATCAGACAACACTAAGATCATTCTTCAGTTCCCAGGCAGGCCAATGACCTTGGAAAAGTGAGTTCAGTACTTTATTCCTCTCTACCTGCTAGAGCATCTGCTTTGTTAAGAGTGTGTAGTATCCCATCTAATGAGGACCAGCCTCTCTCTCTCTCTATATGTATATATGGACAATGACCTTATCTCTTTCTAAATGAGTGTCTCCTGTGACTGAACACTCAGGGAATGCTATTCTTGAAATGAATCTTGAATGCTCCAATTAGAATGGTAGTGGTTACAGAATTCTCTAATGGCTACTTTGAAGAAACAATTACTGTCTTTATTATGATAACCCTCCAGATGAGATACTACAGTTGACAAAAGATTATTAAACAAGTTATTATTCAGTCACTGGCTCACTTAGGCAATAGCTTGTGCCTGTAATGATGAAGGCCAACACGCCAGCACTTAAAAGTGTTGTAATACAGCGCCCAACTTTTTAATACTTTTTGGACAGTATGATATTGCAATAGATTGGGGCTTTTTTCAGTAAATCGATGGTAATTCCACTATAATTAGATCTTCATAGGAATGTATAAGGTGTGATTAGCATGCAGAATTTTAAACCTTTTATTTCGCTTCTCTCAGAAATTAGCGTAGAAGGTCAGAATCTAAGACAATGGGCATTATTTCCCAGAGTGAAGAATTGATTTAATCCAATTTGTGTCTCCTTATAGCCATAGGCATCAGTCAGTCAGAAATAGGACTTCAGGATAAACAATGTCAAGCCTATGATAAAGTCTGCAAAAAAAAGTTCCGAAGGAAAAATTAAATCCTGGCTTGCACTACTGAAAGCAGTGTTATTGGGACTAAAGTAATTTTTATTTCTACAACCCCCGGGTTGTATCTACTTGTAAAATATCTTGGCAAGAAAGGCATTGCAGGAATGCAAAGATGTTATCATAAGACTACCTATAACCACTTTGCTCAATTATTCTCTCTAGGGATGGCTGTTTGAATAAGTGAGTAGTCATTGAGATTTTGAATTAGTCTTGTGTATTGTAACTCCCCTGCATAGCTCATATTCCTCTGCTGTGGATAACACAAAGATCCTTTCTAAAATGACAGTGCGCCAAGTTTTCTAATCAGATTCTTATACCCTGGTGACTCTGCAGACCATTTTCTAACAGAATTGAGGCATGGGCTATGGAGCTAAAATAGAACAGGCTATTAAAAATGTTATCTCTATGGAAGCTTATAATAACAATACTAAAACAATTCCATGATAGAGAAGAACCCACTTGGAAAAACGATGCATTAATTCAGAGTCACTGCCACTCACAAAAAGCTTCCAGTGAGAGGAAGAAATCTATAGAAGGAAGGTCTGGTATCAAGGAAAACAGCTGCATCTCTAATGGCATAATTCAGTATATTAGACAACAGCTTTTTTAAAAAAAAATCATGCAATAATGACTGAATCACTGGTGATTGTTTTATCTGATCTCAGATTGGCTGTATAATTGTAATAGTCATGCTTGGGATTCTCTAAATACGAGCACACATATGAGCAAAGCCTGAAAGTATGCAAGTAATAACATAACAAGTCGAAAAAGTAATTTCCTGCATTTTGATGTCCTTTTTTCTTTCACTTGTGCCATGTGCTGTGTAGGCAGATCTCCATCCAAGTGCTCCCTGGTATCAGCAGACTGTGCTGGATTCTCAGCAGGAGAACATGGAGAGAGCAGCTGCATTTTTCACCTGGCGGTGCAGGACATTATCGCAGGCAGCACCACAAGCTGCAGTTCTGTGGGTGCTGCTGGCAGGGCTGCACGGGAAAGGACTCTGGTGATCCCCTGTGAGGTGGGATGGCAGCACAAAGCGAGGGGGTTGTACCACACAGATTGCTTCAAAGTGCCACAGATCATCTCTGTTGTCTGATAAAGTAAACAGTGCACCAGAGAGTTTTCTTTCTTTTCAAATAACACTATTTGCCTCTTTCTAGCTGAAGGTATTTGTGAATATGTAATAATAAAATAAATATAAAATTAAAATTACAATGCTTTGCCAAAATGGCCCACTGAACATCCACATCCTTGCTATATTCACTGATCCTTCCACGGCCATCATCTAGCTTTTGGGGAGGTGGTCACACTAATCTTTTATTTTCACCCAAGTCTTAGTTACTTTAAAATACATGGTGAATGTGAGAGAAAAGTCCCCATGAAAAATGTGAAGTATCTCGGACAAAATAAATTTGTGTGCCAAACAATCCATCCCCCTCTATCAGAGCTGAGCTACCACCAGCCCTTACTGGGGAACTGTTTCTCACTCAGAGAAGATCTGCTTAAAAATGCACAGCCCATCTTGCTCCATTAGTACTAGAAAGCCTCACAAAGTTCCTGGATGTTGTCCCTTCCCAAGGTTATGTCCTTACAGCGGTGTCAAGCCCAGGGTGCTTCGTTTCCTGAGCAGGAGTTTGGCAGCACTCCCTGGCGTAGCTGGGTAACAGCTCCTGGGTAACCACCGGCATCCCTTCAACATGTTCAGCTGGGCTGTAGTTACTGGAGCAGTTCTGCTAAAAGGCTCATTAAAAGTTTCATATCCCACTTAATAGCAAAATACTGTTTGTTCAGTAATTCAAAGAAACAAAGATTGCAGGCCCAGGTGTTAATACAAAAAGTAATGGTTTTCTTTTATATGAGTGTTCCCAGTCTAAGGTCCCACAGTCTGTAATTTACATAAATCCAGATTAGGCTCTCCCAGGAGGAACAGCTCCATCGCTTGCAGCACATTCTTTCTGTCTGTGAGTCTTCCCAGCCTGTCAGCTCTGTAACTGACACATTCTGGGAAGCCTGTCTTGGCTCACCCAGAGCTCCCTCCTTTTTCCAGTTCTTTGAGGATTTAGGCTTCTTTGATCCCCCACTTAGCCCTGGGAAGAGTCCCCGTTCCAGCCTGGATGGAGCCAGCTCATTAGCTTTTCTCCAAGTGATGACCCAGCATTACCACCCCAACTGCTTTGAAGCCACCTATCTGAAGTTATTCTTATCTGTGTCATTGTCTTACATTTCCTCTTTGCTCCTTCAACAACTTGATAGGCTGCTTTGATTTAACTCTCTCCACGCCAGCAGGAAGCGATACTGAATTGGATATGGAAACACTTATTACAGGAATGAGAAATGTATTCCTGATGAGAAAAACATGATTTCTTTTTTCCAACACCTGTTTTATCTTCCCTCTGTTATTATGAAATCAGAGAGGTAAGAGGGAGTGCTTAATGATTTCCATTAGGTCTGATCTAACACAGATGTGTGCAGGGGAGCTGAAAGACTTTGTTTTCTTTTCTCTGCATACAAATACTTGTGGTCAAACTGTGGTACCTCCTGAAATATTCTTATAAGGATCTTGACAGATTCTTTCACTTGAGCCGTTGAAAGGTTCTTATAAATCCATAATCATATACAAATCGTCAATGAGTAAATTTCCTCCAAGTATCCCACCAGTTGTGTTAAATCAGGATCAGGGATTTACTGAATCCTTTCCTTGGATTCAGTTCTGAAGATTGTGTGCAGTCCTTCCCCAGGCAACCTTCTCACTCTGAAAGCTCCAGCGGGTCAGCCCAACAGCCCCAGAGAACCTCTGTTCAGAAGGAACAAAGGTAATGTCCGAGTTCTAAAAGATCTGAGCATCACCTGCCTTCTTTCCCTCCTTAAAATCAACTGTATTCACTCAGCAACTCCATGGAAGAAAGTTAAAGAAAATATTCATGCATTCTGAAAACACCAGCCACAATCTCTAAGCAACAACAGCAATTTGCAGTTACCTTCAGGTGTGAAGAAGGCACTGGTGTGTCTCTAACAAAACAAGCTATTTTGTCACCGTTGTTTTTCTGGATAATTTAATTCCAAGAAACGTCAGGGTTTTTTCCACAGATTTGGCCTGATTGAAATTAAAAATTAGCCAGAAGGTTTGTAAATATCTTGAAAGTGTAGGTTATTGGTGTAAAAAAGTGCAAAAGTCTCAGGTAGGCAGTGTTCCTATCTAATGAAGTTTGAGACAGGAGACTGTGGAAGTTTTGTAATGAGGTGCTCATGAAGAATAATTTCACAAAGAGTCAATCATTCATTCTCCCACAGGCGAAATTCACTTGTGGTTTGGGGAAAAGTACAAAAGAGCTAAATCTCTCCTGCCTTGAGATAAAGTTATTACTCAAACAATGAAATATAAATGAAAAAAGGTATCCAATCATCTTCACCAATTGCCCATTTTCAGGTTTTCTTGTGAGATCTACTCAGCATATTTCAGTTAAAGAGATTTAAGTGTTTCTGATATTCTGGTTAGGTTTGCCTTTTACAAGTTACTGTGGGGTTTTTGGTTATGTGACTCGAGAATTTATTAAGTATTTGCAATTTTTTTGCCAGTGCCTTCAACAAATCCAGGATCAGCCCCCTTTCTGGAAGTTTTATATATCCTCTTATGCCTCAATTTTACTGCGCACCAAGGCTCATTGATTTTTTGTGGCTACCACAGTGGAAAATTCATTATTCACTAATTATTACCCAAGTGGGTGTGACTGTGTTGCACCACGATGTTAAAGCACTCCATCAAGCGTGGAACATGGCATGAACTGATTAAACATGTTCCTCCTTTGATAAATGTGTCCTTCCCTGTCCATCAGGCTGGGACAGGAGGCTGAGGGAATGACAGATTCCTGTCATCCTCATGGAGGTTAGCCAGGAAGGGAATGGCTTTCCGAGCTCACTAATTTACTTTCCACTCCAGTTTTGGTTTATCAAACATCTCAGGTCTGACATGTTTTCTGCCCTCTATGGATTGAGCACATTAGTTATGCTGTCTGGAACTCCACAGGGCTGGGGTTCAGCATCCAGGACCCTGCGGGGCTGGGTGAAGATGACAGAACATGGACTTGCCACAGGGAGTAACTCCAGCAGAACGTCTCTCTTACGGGGATGGCTTCAGAAAAAAAAAAGTAATGTATTTTACTGGCTAAGGAAAAGGAAATCACCAGGATTTTAAACAGAGATCTACCTCAAGTGTATGAGATACTCTTAACCTGTCCGGGGCCTCGTGCCCCTCCAAAACAAGATAACTGCTCTGCAAGGTTCTACTTTCTCCAAAATACCTTTTTTTGGCTTGTTGGTGTTCTCCCTATACCCAACTGATAACTCTCCTCAGCTGGGCTTCCATCTAATGTAATATCTCTGTTCTGATGTTGGACCAGAAATCCATGAGGGATTAGCAAACCACAGGGCAAACTTTCTGAGAATACACAGCCAAAATGTCTCATTTCACCAGGCCCCTAAATAACTTCTGCAGTATTCTCCCCCTGTTTTGGGACAAGTGTGAACTTCATTTACAGGACCAGTTTCCAGTTTCAGGTAATATCTCCAGATAACTTTACATTAATGGTATGTAAATACATTCCTAGCTCCAGCAGCTGATACAAACCAACACTTTTTCACAGATTTTTGTGGTCCATTACTGGAAAGGAAGGGGGCTACAACAGCTGAAATGTGACATTCAGTTATTTTGCTTGAGACACTGTAAGAATTTACTTAACTGTTGTCATGGTGGTGGTTATATAAGGCCCTGCAGGAAAGAAAATAGAACACAAGACATACAAGCATTTCTAAAGTGCAAACGTTTAAATAGCAGCTTCTGTTTAGTTTGTAGAGTTTTCTCACCTCCTCACTTCAGTTACAGTTCTCCCACATTTAATTAGCTCCCTCCAAATGGGTACCAGATCACGTCATGCTTAATGCAGGGTCCCTATCAGATGTTCTACCTCTAGCTCTGCCTCCAGCAAATATCTACTTGTTTTAATTATGGATAGCACTGCTGCAGTAATAGGAGAGTGTAGAGTCCCTGGGTAACACAGATTTTCATAATTCATGATAGAGTTTTAAACACAGTATCCAAACTCCCAGTTTTAAATGTCTAAAAGCTTCAGTGAAACGCCGATGGGAATAAAATAATATTTGCAACTTCCAACGATCATCTCCAGTGCTTTCTCCAACATGTTAATGGCTCGGGCAATTTAATTTACATACAAAAGTACAAAGTGGAAAGCAGTTTCCTTTGAACACCTGCAGTACTTTCTCTGGATATATTTGGGTATATTGCAAGTGCTTCAAATGAAGACATATGAGGAATATAGGAGCCAGAGTTCATTAACTTCTTTTACTAAATACCAAATAATTGTGTTCAACTTGAAGGTGTTCATGTTCAAAGAGATCCTACTTTTATCTTCTAAGAAGGCTGTGGGAGAAATGGCTCAAGCAATGTACTTTTCCTTTTCTTTAACTTGAAGGACAGACATCTGAATCCTTCCAGACAAAGCTTCTTTCCCTTCTTTCTTTCTTCTAGAGAAAGAATATGCATATTTCATCACACTTCCCTCTTAAACTCTTTCACACCTACCAGAAGATGTCTGTACTCCCTCAAAATGTGGTCTATTAACTAAAAGACACAGACAATATTTAGCTGATTTCCATAACAAAAAACCTCCAACAAATGAAATAAACACTGATCTGGGAACTGCTGATACCCAAGCAGCTCACACACAGAATTGTATGTCCAGGGTTCTGCACACGAACTCGTCTTTGTGGAAAAGACAGAGCTAATTACACCCATTACCTGTGCAGGAAATCTGTCCAATGTTTTACACAAGGAAAGAACCAGAAATGTTGAGAGACTGCTTGAAGCACCTCCCAGACTGCTGTGGACAGCCCTGACTGACCAAGAGAGCGCAGCAAGGTGACAGTGGGCACGAATAACTGAGTGCTGCTGCAAGGGTGAGTGATTTTAGGCTGGGGATTGCAGCACCACAGGAGGTTCATCTACTGCTACTGAATCCATGGCAGCAGGAGCTTTCACTGCCCGGGACAGCTCTGGCTGTCTCGGGGCTCTTATCCAAAGGATGCAAATAAAGCAGCCATGTCACAGCTATTTCCTGTTACAGGAAGGGAATTTCACAGAATTTATGTATCTTGCTTGTGATAAAACTCAGTTCCATGCTCCATCCACTGACTTTGCTGCATTACACCTGCAAGAGGAGTAGAAGATGTAGGGACAGAGTGAATTTTTCAATTTGACCTGTTGTTTAGAATACCATTAAAAGAAATTTTGAAATAGTATGAGCCCACACTTTTTGTTTAATCTTTTAACATATTCATATTTGCAAGTAGCTGAACTAATTTCAAGATAAACTAATTGAGAAAAGCTTTAAATCTCACGCACACGCCTGAAGATTTTAGGAGCTGGGCCTAGCAAGTGGCATTGGTCTATAAATATAAATATCAAGGACATCTTTTGCCAGCTCTGTTAAACGCTTCCATCAGCTGAAAGTGTATTATTTTGCAGTCAGAAGGGTGTTAACCTTTTAGCTGTGTGGGAACAATAATAAATCCGTCCTCTTCTAACATGGTTTATCAGGTAATGATGATACTTTAATAAATAACAATGAGCTCTTTATTCAACAGTACATAAAACATAACTAGAATTTTGTTTAATGACTCATAACAGTAATTCCTTATTTTGCTGCTTTTTTTTTTTCTTTTCTTTGCAATTCCCTGACCTATTGTCCCTGGTATCCATAAGATACTTATGTGTAATCCCTAAGAAGTGAGATTTATCACCATGCCTTTGAAGTACAGAGGATCACAAGCCTCTTTCCTGATGGCTAAGATACATTTTTCAAGGCAGTGCACCATTTTTAAGTGTTTCTTTTCTTGTTCACATCCCACCAATGTCACTGTGCTCTGCACACAATGATTTACCAGGGCTCCCATCTGCGGACACCGGCAGGATTGGAGAAGGCAAGGGAGGTTTTTAAACTTGTACTGTCAGTGATTGCCTGGGCTGTTGGCTTGTGAGCTCTTGGTGTGGGAACTAAATAACTCTGTGCTCTGGCTGACATCTCAGACATTATCCATGTCCCTGGCAATAAATGACTTTTTTAAAAGGTAATTTCTGCATTAGAAAATTAAATGTCTTTTCTAGAGTGACTAGAAACTTCATGTAATACCAAACCTGCAATATCTCTAAAGCATTTCTAAGTGCAAAAGCACTTCCAGAGATAATACAGAGGTCAGCAACATTTTCTGTCGACATGGAATTATCTGGAAATATCAGGAAACTGGTTCAAGATCCATGTAGTACAATAAAAGAAAGCATTTTTTCACTATGATGAACTCTGGGCAAACACTGCTGACCTAGAAAGAGCATCCACATCAGAAAAAAACACACTTAGGAAAAAACCACACTGGCAAGAAAGGTACCAGGCTTAAAAAGGAAGGACTGAGGGAAGCGTGTATTTGTTTGCTTCATGTGGAAGAGATCCTTTGGATCCTTCCCATATCCAGGACTGAAGCTGGGAAAGAAAGGGAACAGCAATGGCCCAGGCAAGCAAAGGGCTGTTCATGGGTATTTGTTCTCAGAAACCAATAAAAGCTTTAGAAAAATGGGAAAAGGATGCTCATACTGGTTTTACTGGTCTCTCTTTCTCCAGAGATTGTGACAGGAATCCAATCCAAGCCTGCTGCTGCTCTCGTTAGTGGAAGATACAAGGGAAGAAAATGAGGAAAATGGGCATCCAGAGGGATGTTTTGGAAATCACTGTTCTTATGTTCTTTGATTGCTGAATTCTTCTGGCCTCCCTGCAGCTGTAGTGCTGTATAAAAGCAGCTAAGCTGCAATGTTATGAGCAAAGGTTTGACAAATAATAGCCTGGAATCTATTTATTTCCATCTGCAAATTTATACATCTTGCTATTCAAATTTGCATAGTGAAAAGTGTACTAGAATCCAGATACTCAGCAACTTGGATACACTTTCACTCTGCAGGAGGGACAAGTCTGGATGCCTCAGTGCCAGACCCGACCCACCGTGTTCAAAAGTCAGTGCAAAGTCATCCATCCAATAAGTGAACCCTGTCCCGACGGTCCAGGGGTTTTCAGTCCTCATCAAACAAAATTCCACGTGTCATTATTTGAAGACTTTTCTCCAGCAACCACTCCTTCTCTAAAGGTCTGAGCAAACAATCTGTTCTCCAGTATGATGGGAAGGCATTTCCAATCCCAAACTAGCAAACAGTCACAACCTCACATTCCCCAAGAACAACACAAC
This sequence comes from Oriolus oriolus, assembly GCA_013400235.1. NCBI lineage: Eukaryota > Metazoa > Chordata > Aves > Passeriformes > Corvidae > Oriolus > Oriolus oriolus. The sequence goes on along the minus strand of VXBT01002221.1, from coordinate 429,412 downwards.
ACATTTTCAGACCCCCACTCATCTGAGCTCCAAGGAGGCAAGCCAGGCTCTTGGCTGCACCCTTGCACTTGGAAACAGGACCTTTATCTGTCATACCAGGGGGTCTGTAGAAGGTGCTTCCCTGCTTCTCCTTTACTTTTTCCATTTTTAACTAGGCTGTATTCTCAAGTTGGAAACTGCCAGCTGAAGTGGAACCTCAGTCTGATCAGGACCATTAATTACAGTATAACAAAAAAAGAGACTTTAGGAAAATGTAATAATATTTTCACCCACTCATACAGGATAGATCGTAACCTATTAGTAATCTAATTTTCTTAGATTCCAAACCAGCATCTTTAGGAGTGGAAAATAACTTCCCAATGCAATGATGAAATTGTTTTTGTCCTCTTCCTCAGTAGCCAAAGACTGCTACGAATCACTCAATTTTTAATGAAGTCTAACACTCACCATGTCAAAAAGATATTTAAAATTACAAAGGAAGCTTCATTTTTACTTTGTCCCAGAGTAGCAGAATACCAGCACCAGTATTTTCAGATTATTTGACTTGCTCTGGGAGCAAGAACTCTTTGGATACCATGTGATATGTGCTTATGTTTGCATAGCTTTTTGTAAAAGCGTTTTAGTAGCTGTTCCAGCCCAGTTTTATTTGTCACTGTGTTGCTCCAAAAACCCTGATCGTTTTGTATCTTTTTTTCGGTGGGGTAAGATGGAACAATATCCCATTCTGATTTCATAACGCACTGTATATTCTGCACGGGTGTAAAAGATGACATGAACTATTACAGAAGCTTGTTTGAATACCCTCAGTCAGAAAATCCTATTTGTTCAACAAAGTAATGAATTTTGGTACAATAAACCTGCATTTGCTCATCATTTTGCTAATGGCTGGTGCTTCCAACATGACAGAAAACAACTGCATATTGACAAATACAAGCACGCCTCGAGCTGCTTAAAATAACTCTCTGAGCCTGAGGAAATGAATGGTGCTTTTACAAGCCCCATTCTTTATCTGGAGCTGTGCGACAGGGCCCTCTGCCGTGCGAGTCCTGCTAGGAATGGCACAAACACAGCTGGGCAGCGAAAGCCTCCTCGCGGCACGGCACGGCTGCCGTGGGAGCTGCGCCATCCGTGGCTGGGGTTTGCTGCGGTTTAAAAAGCGCTTTCGGAGCAAGCGGGCATCATCTGCCACTCAGCCCGGGCTCCTAACGAGGTCACACACATCTCCTAGCCTTGTCAGGTGGCAAAGCCATCTGGCTGAGCTCGGGCTGATCTGATTTCTGTTTCATAAACTCAACTCCCCAGCCCCTTGACAGAGAGACAATGGCCTTTTCGATGGCCTGGGCCCTTTCAGCCTTTGTGGCTGTGTTTGAAGAGTATATGTCTCTTGACCTTGTAAATGTGGCCATTCACGGTGTCTGTAGTGCTGGAATGTGCTCTCATAATACTCGAAGGCTCCTTTACATTAGCTAAGGCAAATGTTTGTTTATGAAAGTTGAAGTAAAACATTCACATGATCAAAAGAGAAATGAACAGGCATCTGGTACTCACAGTAAAGAGATCCCCCCTAAGAGGAGCCTTCTCTTGTTTCAGCTACTGTTCTGAGTCCACCTAGGACAGATGAAAACATTTCTCTCACTTTACTCTGAAATTTGAAAAAGAATGGGAACCATGGAAAAAAAACTCCAAAAATTAATTAATATCCCAACTAATTTGCTCTCTTGTGTCTGTGAACCGCTGATCCACTGCTGCCAAGAGTTGTATCAGCCCACGGTAACAGCTGGAGACAGGACTGGTGACTTTTCCTCCTTCCTTGGGGTCCACGGTGGTGCTGAGGCAGCCCAACAACCTGCTGTCCCTGAAGGGGACAGACCTGCCTCTCCTTCCCTTTCCCCCCGCTTCTGCCCTCTCTTCTGCTCACAGCTGTCTCCCCTGCACTGGCTATGGGGCTTTTTTGGAATCTTCACTGAACTGATTTGTCAGACAAGCAGAAAATTATTTGCATTTTCTTTATCAGCTTTTTTTTTTTTCAATAGCTAATGTGAGCTGAATAATTTTGGTGGGGAGCCTCAGCGGAAGAGAACCAGGAGAGACGTGCAGGGAGGAGGTAAAGAAAAGCAGTGGAGCTGGTACAGAAATATGGTGGGACACAAAGACGTGGGATGTGTTCTGCAAGAGAGGAGAGGAGACAGCGACTGCTGCAGCTGCCAGGAGGAGTCTGTCCCTTTCCCTCTGCTCCCTTTCCCCCCTCTCAGCCAGCCCGAGCTTTCCTCCTGCTGCAGCCACCGATGACACAACCAAAGCAGGTGGCAAGGCTGGGGTCTTTGCTGCACCCCCAGAAAGCAGCAATCCGTTGCTAAAGACAGTTCCCTGTGCAGGGGAACGCTGTGATTTTCCTTTTCCACGTTAAAATATTGCTCTGTGTGGTCCCTGGGTCAGTGCACCAAAATTGTTCCTCTTTCTTCCACCCTGTTTTCCCCCAATTAGAGCCAATTAAAAATGTGACCTAGAAAGTCCTTACCTACCACTGAGCCTGCATAGCTTCTCACTTGGAATTGCCATTAAGCTTGTTAATAAGGCACTGCAGGTAATACTAACCTCAGTCTTAAAAGGCACAGGCACTTTTCACTACCATCAGTTAAACCAAACAAAATCTCCTCTCTCTCATATGGCTGTTTTTGGGGATTGCTGTTATTTATATTAAGCAGCTATCTAATGCTCAGACTCCATACTGGTAGCTTAAGCAGGGGATTTTTTTTCCTCATGTTAATACCAAATACATTCATTTGCTCACTGAAATACAGTTCTGATATTCCTGGCACTTCAGATTCAATCTGCATTAAAGAAAACTCTTACTTCATAGCATGACTGAACTGTGGGCTTGGAACCACACGTGCAGAATTTTGAAATGACTCCCTCTAGTCATGACAAAGGATGAGAAATGAAACTGGAAGATTAAAGGTAATCATCTCTTCTACTGTTCCTTCCTCTGGAATTCAGAACTAGCCCTAACTGCTGTAGTACCTACAAGCTTCAGGAGAGAATTCCTGCAGTACCTGATAGGACAAGGAAAAGTTGCTTCCTGTGATGAGAACAGTTTCACAGAGAAACTTCAATCCAAGGTCTTTTAATTTGTACCCAACTGGAACCGAGGTGCTGAAATGTATTTTGAGGCTTTCTTTTTATCAAACCTTTCACGTTAAGAGAAATTGGGTAGCTAAGAATGGTGATCAAAGCAATAAACCAGCAAGATCAACATCTGGTTTAGTTTGCCCATCCAAGAAGTGAGCACAGGACATTCAGCTGAACGTGATGTTTAAATCATTGTCATCCATCAGAAGGAAAACACAGGGTAAGCTTTTGTGAAATAAATGACAAATGTCTGCAGGCTGACATGCTAGAAGATGGTGAACACTTCAGACTGTTCCTCCAATCAGGAGGTGCATTTTATAGATGTTTTTGAGAACAAGGTTGAGACTGTTACCTTCCTAGGAGAAAGAAAGGGGCATTAAAAACATCTCTTGGCTGTTCTGGCAAGGAAAACCATCCCACAGAACAGAGAGAGAAAGTCCTGCACAAAAGACATAGGCATGTTATTTATAGACAGGTTGTGAGGATGCAGTTATTGGCGTCCTCCGGATGAAAGTCATTGTGTTTTGGAGAAGAAAATGCAGTTGATATTTGAAATCAGAACAATGATTGTTTTGAAAGAACAGCACAAGCCTTCTTAGAAGAAAATTACAGAGAAGTCCAATTCCTATGCTGCTGATTGCAAGCTTTTGTACCCAGACTTATCAGAGACAGTTGGTACCCTGCCTTGGACAAATATGGCATGTCAACCCGCAGGTGTCAAAGCAATTTAATGCTTTAATAATAAAAGACTCCTAAAATAATATATAACAATATAACATGTAATAAATATTATTATAAATACTCCAGAGAATAAAAATTACAATCAAAATACGTTCTTAATAAAAATGTTTCTATTGTATTGACACTAAAATCAAAGTATTCTTACATGCTGTCACATGTAGCTTTAAACGAAGCCTCATAATAAAATTAGAATTGAGTAGCAGAAGCTCTCATGTTCAACCCTCTCAGAAGCAGTTGCAGTAAGGGATTCAGATTAAAGCAGTGTATTGTTACAAGATAATTTCCCCTGAAATAGAGATCCTTAATTTATTTGGTTAAAAGGTGGTTAATATTCTGATGAATGAAGGCTTTTAAATATTCTGAAAATGCTACTGTTGTAATTTCAGACGTTGTCAATATAAATTTCCCATCCTTTTTTAACACTACTGATCACTTCCACTGCTGGTCTCTGCGGTAAGGAGTTCCACAGACGTTGCCTCTATTCATAAGGGCAATTTAAAAATTGCTGTGTTGCAATTATATTGAATATCTCTTTGGTCTTACATCACTTTAAAAATTAATGAAATTCTTGATTTACCTTTCCATTATTGTTCATTATTTATGCCATTTAATCATCTCTACTGAGAGCAATAATTTAACTGTTAACTGTTCTTAGCCTGCTCTTAGGCAAAATGCAAGGTTGTCTCATGGAGCAGTTTTGCTTTAAGTTAGTACATGTTTGAATGCAGTTGTGGAAATGTGGACAATCCCTCCCTTTCTACCTTTCAATTTGGCAGGGCAAGGGAGGAACAGCACTCCTGGTATTATAAAGATCATGATGTCAGCCTTAAGTCTAAATTTGTAAGCACAGTAAAATCAAGGGAACTCGAAAAAGCTCTTCCATGAGTCTTTCCAAAGCTGTTTTTTGTGTTAGCAGACAAAAATGACTTCATGGTACAATCTATTCCTGGCACTAAATGTGTGAGCCATCATTCAACAGAAAGATAACTCTCAGCCTAAAATGCCAAGTTTCCATCTTGGTACTGCAGACAAAAGTCCTCCTGCTCTGATAGTGTGATTTATCTTTGAGAGTCAAGAGTTAAACAAGTCTGTCTGCTTCACATATGGGCCCTATTAAACTATTGATTAGAAGGCTTAAAATCTGTGGAATGCATCATGGAATGGTTTGGGTTGGAAGGGACCTTAAAGCCTGTCTGGTGTCATCCCCTGCCATGTGCAGGGACACTTTCTGCTGTCCCAGGCTGCTCCAAGCCCCGTCCAGCACTTCCTTGGCCTTGGACACTGCCAGGGATCCAGGGGCAGCCACAGCTGCTCTGGGCACCCTGTGCCAGGGCCTCCCCACCTTCATAGGGAGGAATTTCTTCCTAAGGTCTAACCTAAATCTGCCCTCTTTCAGTTCCAATCTATTCCCTCTTGTCCTGTCACTCCAGGCTCTTGGATGGAATCTCTCTCTATGTTTCTTGTAGCTCCTTCAGGTACTGGAAGGCTGCGATTAGGTCGTCCAAAGTCCTTCTCTGCTCCAGGCTGAACAATCCCAGCTCTCCCAGCCTTTCCTCCCACAGAGCTGCTCCATCCCTCTGCTCATCCTGGTGCCTCCTCTGGCCTGGCTCCAGCAGCTCCAGGTCCTTCCTGTGCTGGGCCCCAGGGCAGCTCTGCAGGTGGGCTCTCACCTGAGTGGGGCACAGGGGCAGAACCCCCTCCCTGGATCTTTTCCCACACTGTTTTTGGAGCAGCCCAGGACAAAGTTGGCTTCCTGGGCTGCCAGCACACGATGGAGCCCAGAGCATCAAAGATTATCCACAGAGCTCCAGGTTCAGTCTATTTCTTTTTTGGGCACCTTGAAGTTCCTCTTCTACCAACTTCTGCTGGCAAAGATGTTCAAAAAAGCAGCAAGCACTGACAGAAGAGCTCTGTGGAGAGCTTTCTGCCTTGATCTGTTCAATCTAAATAAAACACATCACTTCAGGAAACTGAGCTGCTTTTTGTGACCACAAAACCTGGTGTATGTTACTAACGAGGGAAGAGCAGGCAGACTTACACACTCCCTCAGGAGTTTCTGTTGGTCCCTGGGGATGTTATAAAGTTTACATCATCACTCTGCATGCCAAACTGTGGTCTTCAGACCACAAATATTTAATGGGAACATAATAAATAGTCTGTGGCTCATCTGTAGAGTCATATTGCCTTTCATTTCTAATTAAAATTCTCATTATGGTAACAGTGATGGTGGTTTCTGCAAGGAATGTTCAGGGCTGACGGTTATCCACTAATCCAAGAACCTGCTTCTCTAAAGCTTCTTGCCTTGAGTTCATCCCTCACTTTAACATCCTACCCTCACTGCCAGTGATTTCTGTAGGATTGGTGACACTTGTAAATCAAAATACATCCAGGTTACTTCTGTTTGTGCCTTGGTAATTTCATGTAAATTAGTCTGGAGACATATTTATGGAGAGCTCAGTGTGGACAGTTCTCACTCTGTTCTTTTTTTTTCTTCTTCTCCTCCTCATAATGTAATTTAGTGATTTTCAGGCTCACATAAAGAATAGAACTGCAGAGTATTTTAGATTGAAAGAGGCCTCTGGAGGCCATCTAACACAAGTCCTGAGACACTAATAATCGTATCTGGGGTGATTCCAGCATTTCTGCTGAGAAGTGGAATGCCCTGGTAGAAGAACTTCATAGCCTGTTTTAGGCCGACTAATTAATTAATGTATAACAAAATGCCTGAGCACTGAACACTGCATAGTGAACTGAAGTTTCAAATTTGCTATCCTCTGGAGACAGTCATAAGGTATGGCTTAGTTCTGCAAATGCTTCATTTTATGATATGACTTAGGCATCTGGAGGAAGTTTTTGAAAGTAAATATGTAAATTTGAATATTCAAGAAAGTCTTTGGGACCTTCAGAAGAGCCAAGAGGCTGCAACAAAACAGTTTCTGCAGTACATGCCTATGTTTCTCAAAACCTGTTTAGATGGCTATCCCAACCCATTAGATGCCTAAAGTGTTTTCTTAATACTTCTCTGGTTCTGGTTGTTTGTGTGGTTTTTTGTTCTTTTGGGATTTTTTTCTCTGCCCTAAGACAGGCAAGAGTCAGCATTCTTATTATTAAAAGGCAGCTGTATCTAAAGTGCCATTTCAAATCTGTTTGTTGCAAATTTCCTTCATTTGATTGGGGAAAAAATAAAAACAGGCAGAAGTGACATCTAAAAGTTCCTACTCCTTGGTAGACTATTATTAATTTCTAACTAGGACTATTTAATTGCATCTTCACCGATTTACAACAGTTATTGGCCACAGTAATCAAACAGCAATTAAAGCAATTTGAAGCATTATACTCTTCTAAGACTGTATTTGTTTTGCATCGTTTTCTTTCTAAATAATATGCATTAGTTTGTAACATTATCCTCATCAGCCCAGAGGGCTGCTGAAAAGCAGCAGTTATGTGAAAGATTGAATTTCAGCATTTCAGATCCTATTATGTTGGGTAATTAAATGAGAACCTCTTCTAATTGTGCCGCATCAAAGCCCGACAAAGCCTCGGCAGAAGCGGCGTGTTCCGTTCATCAGGCGGGGATAATGCGCTTGTTGTGACCGAAGAAGGGCTCAGGACGGGCGCGGGGGCGCGGAGCGGTGCGGCGGGGCCGCCCGGCCGGGACGCGGCGCTCCCGGGGCGCTCCCGCGGCCAAGGCGCTCCTCCGGCGCCAGGGGGAGCTGCGAGCGCTGCGAATCCAGCCCGGGAACCGCATCCGGACCGGGAACGCATCCCCGGAATCCAGCCCGGGAACCGCATCCATACAGGGAACACATCCCCGGAATCCAGCCCGGGAACCGCATCCGGACCGGGAACACATCCCCAGAATCCAGCCCAGGAACCGCATCCATACAGGGAACACATCCCCAGAATCCAGCCCGGGAACCGCATCCATACAGGGAACACATCCCCAGAATCCAGCCCGGGAACCGCATCCATACAGGGAACACATCCCCAGAATCCAGCCTGGGAACCGCATCCATACAGGGAACACATCCCCAGAATCCAGCCCGGGAACCGCATCCATACAGGGAACACATCCCCAGAATCCAGCCTGGGAACCGCATCCATACAGGGAACACATCCCCAGAATCCAGCCCGGGAACCGCATCCATCCCGGAACACATCCCTTGAATCCATCCCCGCCATCCAACCCCGGAACGCATCCCCAGAATCTATCCCCGCCATCCAACACGGGAATCTCCAGCCTCAGAGCAGCTCGGCACTTAAATCCGCCTCAAAGGAGGTTTCTCCTCGCTCCTGGCCGGGGGCCGTGCCTCGGTTACCCTGTCCGAGGATCCAGTACCGACATGACCATTCCCAGATCCCAGATCCATTCCCTGCATCCTTGGATGCAGCTCCAGGGACCGGTAATTGCTAGCACGTGTTGGAAGCACTGGTTGAACTCCAGCTCGGTGTCAGGGATTAGCAATTTATCCTGGGCACAGCACTTTGAAGTGGCTCTCCTTTTTCAGAGTGTAGCCTGCAATACGTGGGACTTGAGTATTCCAAAGCTTTGCGGGAAAATCCAAATATGCAGCAGGGAGGTGACAAACACCTTTGCAAATATTGTATCTGACAGATATTTTGTTTTTAGGTTAGTAAGTACATATGAAGACAACTAATTGTCCTAAAGCTGAAACCAGGACACCAGTTCACTGCAGAAAACATCCCAGAGTGCTTCATGGTATTCATACCTAAAACTTATCAAGAGATCTTCATTTATTTTACTTTATGTAAGCAAGAAGAGAAGGAGTAAGAGGGATCAGTAACACTTGTGGGTGAATCATTCCAAAGGTTATTCATATAGATAAATACTACAAAATACACACATGAAAAATGCTGTGTAAGGCACAGGCTTAGTGGGTTACAGAATTCCATTGCAATAGAATCTAGAGCTCATAATTATTCCAGCATGGTCCTTCCCAAGAGAGTGTAGTCCCAGGTTATAATACTTGTATAAAACAAAGAAACAAAGAGAAGAATCATTACAGATGAAAAAAAAAATACTGCCAGGGGTTTCAGTAAGTATTTGTTTTATAAAAATAAATACTCATTCTTGGCTCTGTTCAAATTCTGTTGCATGTGCTGTCCTCAAATGATGAAATTATGTTTGTGCTTTACGTCTCTGGAAGCTCAAAGACCCAAATGTTACTGGTAATTGAGTATTTACTACAAGAGTGGGTGACTTGAAAACTGATATCACAGTTTTGGAATTAAAACAATTAAGGAAGATGACTCCATTAACCACTGGTATTTGGCCTTAGAATAGGTACCAGATTTGTGGATGCTCTGAAATGTAGATGGGTTAAAAAATAATTGGAGAAATTCAGGGCAGAAAAATATACGAAAGATATTGATACAATTGTTGGCCTGGGAATCCTCTGAGCTTCAAACCTTCAGAGCCTGGGAAAGCACCATCACTGCATATTTGCTCTCCTGTACCGTTCCCAAAGCATCCAGTTTTGATAGTGCCAAAAAAGAAGCCAGATAACCCCTTGGTCTGACCCAGTGCAATTCATAGTAGTGTAGAGGCTCTTGGCACATTGATGAAAAGATCAGATTCTTCAAAAATTTCAGATACTGAAAATTTTGGGAGAGCATTTGCATGCACATAATTTTTTTATGTAAGTGCAGAAACTAAATTTGCATCCAGGCTAGTGCCATAACTTTTCTAAAGCTGATGTGTGAGGTGAAGTCTTTGCAACCAGAAATTCAAGCATTGAAAAGATTCACTGATCCTGACTTGCTTTGCATCAAATGCCCCACTTTAAGGGATATGCCCTGTACCTTGTCACTGCTTTCCTGGACCTGTTCCCAAGAAGCTCCTCATTGATAAATGTGGCAAATGGCGGAGTTAGAGGGAAGATACTTCCCTTATTTTACTCAACTAACTGTGAATAGAATTAGATAATCAATACCTAAACCATGTAAACCACATGGCATTTTGTCTCCATTTTTACCAAAATGTACCTCATTTTGGCAGCAGTGTTGAATGGTAGGATGGAAGGCCACATATTTAATCCCTTTGATATCAGTGATTTCAATATCTACTAGGTTTTTGTATACTCATTTGCATTTTGATGATTGGTCTTCTGGTCCAAAAGCCATCTCTTCAGATCTAAACCTGAAGGGTATCCACGCATGGCACCCCAAATTTTTGATCCATGCAGTAGATACTGGTTGTGTACTAGGAAAGAGCAGTGACCAGGTGAGCTGATTCCTTTTGCAAATATCGGCACCTTGTGATCCCGAGTCCTTGTTAAAAACATTTGTCAGCCAAAGAGATGACAATGCCAGGCCCTGTGGCAGAAAAACCCGTTTCAGATGTACTGAATACAAAGCCAGGCCATGCTGTCTGCATGCAGCATGAGTGAGTAACTGTGAGAGATACAAGTTATATCTCTATTACAAGGATAGATGCTGACACTGGAATATAATAAAATCGCTTTAAATGGCAATACTCCTAACTGCAAACAAAGCACAGAAGGCAGAAGAGAGATGATAATGCACCCAGCCACAGGGATGGCATAAAACTGAATGTTAAGTATTTTTTCACTCTATTCCTTTACGTGACTTCAGATCTATGGCAGAATTTGGGGTGCATCCCTCTCCTGTTCTTTCTTTGGGAATCATGTATAGATGGGACAACACAGTGTGTGATTTCTGTATGGACACTTGCAGTGAACTGGCCACAATCACATGCCAAGGATTTAAAATTCTATATTTAAAGAGAACGAGTTATGAAAATTGTAATTATGAACAATTACACCAGTGAGCAGAGAGACACATTAAATGAGACAGATGGATACTCACCTAGTCCTATCAATTTACAGAACAGCAGAATGTATGTGTAGCTTGTTCCTCTCTGCATCCATGCACAAACCACGTGGTGTCATTAGCACATTTTACATGGAAGAGCACTGAGGGACCTTGTTTAAGGTCACACTAAAAGCCAGAGTCACAGGGATGATGCAGAGCCAGGAGAACAACGCATGGCAAGCTCAAACTGAGCAGCAGTTCCACGGGCCTTGGAGGAGCAGACAGGCAGTGCTAAGGGATCACATCCAAGCCCACTCACGTGGATCCAGGGCAATCTACAGTCCTGCCTAAATCACATAGTGACCAAGGATTACTTTACATTCCAGCGTTATTAAATTCAAGATCACAGACTGCAATGTCTGTTATACTCAGGTATGTCAGGAGTGCTGAGCTGCTGGGAGCATCACAGTCCCAACACCTGCTTTCCAAAGTTCTATCAGGTTATTCCTTCTGATTCACTTCTACTGCTAGTCCAGTCTTAGGGATGGTTGACAGACTCCTGATTTTCTTTTAACACTGAAAGTCTACTTAGCACAAATTTTAGTAATTTTTTGCGTTAAACCCCCCACATTTTCATATTAAGAAAAATGTGTACAATCTTATACTTCAACTGTTTTCCATTTTATGATGAACATTATCCATCCCATGCACAGAACAAGACAACTTTATAGCTTTTGCATTCCCTAACAAAAAAATAGCAATTTGGATAGCTGTAGTACCTGTTGTAATGCTCAATCACCTACACAAAATGCTACTTCTCCGAGTATATGATCATGTTTTCACCTGAGAAGTGTTGGTGAGATGTATTTGATGCACAGAACTTCTGCATGGATGCAATGGGTTCATCAATAAAATACAAATTGTACAAAACACCCCAACGCCTGCACAGGGGTTGGAAAATTCCTCTGGAAATTGCTACCTGCACACGGAAATAGGAGCTTTGATTTGATGGGTTTTTCTTTCTGCTTTCATTTTTTAGCATTGGGTCAGTGAATTGGCACGTGATTTCAGCACTGTGGCTGGCAAAATATAGAGAGGGAGCTGAGAGACCTCAAAGGCTGCATTTTCAGCCTAAAGTACATTATATGGTACATTTGAACATTTTTAGAGGCTGACTGACCTTAAGAAGACAACTCTGGTGCACTGTCACTCTCCTTGCTTCTGAGCATGTTCCTTATTTCCTCATAGTTACTGCAGGGAATATGCGACATGTGAGAATGAAAATTTTGGTTTTGCCTATTAAAAGTCATGAAAGCCCATAAAGACTTCAAAACAAACTCCTGAGATTCTGATGTTCTATAGATTCTGCAAACTAACCTTCAACTGGATAATCTGAGGAGCAGCACAATAATCACCGTGAACAAAATGTCAGAATCTAACTTTAACTGTACAAACCTACTCTGGAGCAATCAAACAAAATCCAAAATCACAAAAATCCAAACATATTCAGGATTATAAATAATTTAAATGGCTTTGATTAATGGTTAGAGACATAATTTGGACTGTATCAAAGGTAGGTAATGATATTTTCTGTATTATTTAGTCTCAGTGTTACAGTTTCCTTTTTCAGGACTCCTTATATATTCTTCTCTGCCTTCAGACACACTGTTCTGTTTTCATGGTTGGTGCTAATTGAGCTGTTGTCATAAATTGTTCACAGCAACCCATATTTTCATTATAAATGCATTAAGAAAGAAATTAATCTGGGTTCTTTGAATCTGAGTGTGATTTGTGTATTTAACTCCTTCGCTTCCCTTTGAAAATGGAAGCCTGAACAAATCATCTTAGGCAGAGCTCATACTGAAAACTCTGGTACTGAATTACTATACCTAGAAGGACAAGAAATCAAATTTCACTGGAGTAAGAACAGTTGTAGCGAAACCTATTCTGTCCTGACTTCTTTACCACTTTTATCATCTTGTTATTTGACTTCTGCCTCTTATCCATGACAGTCTCTGCCAATGGACTCAATGTGCAACTTCCAAAACTTTTGTTCTCTTATGCAAGTAACGCACTGACTCCCGTTCAGAGTTGATAAATAGGACCTCTACTACCTGTCAGTACTTCTGAATAATCTCATGTTCCATCTAATTTACATCAGACTGAATTGTTTTTCAAAATCCAAAGGAGACAGATGTTGGTAGTTTATGAATTACGATAGGATTGGGTTTTGGTCCCTTAGTGAAAGTTGCCTTGGAAAGAAATAGCATTTCTTGTCACCGTGTCTGCTTTTTCTTATAAATGAGATGAATTGTCTACATTATCTACAAATTCAAGTGCAGGACATAAATGTTTGATAGCTGCTGTGTTTTACTGTCAGCTGCTGGATTCTTATATTTAAACTCATCCAACAAGTATTTGTAGTGTCTAGCAAAATCTACAATCAAGCAGAAGAGACTAAAGCTGCTACTCATTTTTGAATGAGTTTTTCAACGAGAAATGCTTCTTTACATTCTTGTGGGAAAAATTACGTTGAAATTGCATCCATATGATATCCTCTTTCTGCTTTTTCCACATTTGAATTAGCTGCTACTGACAATAAAATCATGTAAACCATGACAGTACAAAGCATACTTCTGACAAAGTTCTCTGCAGTTCCTCCCTGGAAGTCTCTGTGCTAAGGTACTCTTTCCTGACTTGGCTTATCAAACTAGGGATAGTATCTTGGATGAACAATAGGCTTTTTAGAATCTGCCAAAATATGCTTTACTCATTTTGTTTAGGGTAATAGCTAATAGTAAACTTTGACACCTTTTTCAGGAACCTCACTGATTTTGGTTGATTAGCCAGCTACAGAGGACTGCCTGTATTTGCTTGAAGGATCAGAGCCTGATTTCTCAGGATAAAACCAGCAGATTGTGGAATAAGCCACCATTTTAAGGTGTTGCTTTGTCATAGAGTGTGTGGGGAGGGGTTGTTTCCCTGCTTAGGTGATTTCTGCCCTCAATACCTCTTAGACTAAAATATTTCAAATACTCACTACTTTTCCTAACCTGCCTCTTGCTTGCTGTGTGCCACAGCTGTAGTAAATATCATCAGAAGTGTGTTTACTGTCGGGCCACAAATGTTTACATTCTTTTTGCCACAAGAAGGAGGAAGAGATGCCAGCTATCCAGGATACCCAGGGGAAAGCATAAAAATTAAAGGAATAGGGATGAAACAGCTGCCTGTGAATTGTGTTTAGAAGATGGAACTGAAAACGCGTACAAAAGGCAAAACAAGAGGATGAGGAGGCGGTGGCAGGGCCCAGGTGGGGCAAACAAGAGTGGGCAGAGATGGCTCGCGGTGAGTTTCCCCTCTGCACGGAGGGGAATGTGCACAGGGCAGTCTCGTGTTTTGACAGGGCTCTTTTCTTTCGGTTTTCTGTTTTTACCGTGCGCTGCTCCCCAGCAGAAGCGGGAGCAGCGGGAGCGGCGGCCCGGCGCGGTGAGGCCGGGGAGGAACCGCTCCTCTCCCGGGGCGGGCCGTCCATCCCTCCGCTCCCGCGCCCCTCTCCCGCACCAGCGCTCCCCTCGCTGCCGTGCCCGCTGCCTGGAGCCCCTCACACTCCTCCGCAGCCCTTCGCCCTGAGCCGCTGTCTCACCGCATCAGCCGCCCCCAGCGGGGGCTCGGGCGTGGGTCCCTCTCCATCGCTGCCTCAGCCGCGAGTCCCCGTCCCCTCACGCCCCTGAGGGTGGGGCTCGGCGGTGCCCCCTCCCTTTATCCCTCCCTCCCTCCTCCCAGGGAAAAGTGTCTGAGCGCGCCGCGGCCGCTCATAAAGACGGGGAAAGCGGCGGAGGGCGCTCGGGGCCAGCGCAGCCGGACAGCGGCCGTGGGGACGCGCCAGCCGCGCCGCTTCACGCACCTTCCCCTCCCTTTGCTCACCCGCTTCAAAAGTTTTGCCCAGGGAGCGTCAGCGGTGCCGGCCGGGGCACCCGCCATGGGCGCTGGCCGTGCCCGCCGTGGTTAGCGCGGAGCGGCGCTGAGGGCACGGAGCGATGGCGCGGGCGGCGGGCGCGGAGAGCTAACGGCGGAGGAGCCCCCGGAGCCCCGGGGCCGGGCGGGACGTGCCCCGGCAGCCCCTCGGCATGGCGCGGGCGGCCGGGCTGCTGCTCGGAGCGCTGCTCTGCGGAGGTAAGCGGCGCGGGGGCGGCCGGGGCGCGCAGAGCAGGCACCAGTTGATCGCGCACGGACGGCCCCAACTCCTTCCCGAGCCGGGAGTCGTCTTGTCCGCCGTGTGAACCAAACTACCCCTTCCTCCCTTTCCCCCTGCCTTTTCCTTTAAATCCTGCCTCTGTCTGTCTCTGCTGCTTTCTCTGTGCCCTGTTTATGTGAATGGTGGGAAACCTTGCGAGCTTGCGTTTGTCTGAGATGAGAAACGGGCAAAGTTTACTTCCTCTTGTCCTCAACGGTGATGATTTTACAAATGCATCTTAATTACTGCGTTGTGTTGAAGGAGCTTCTCTGGGGAGGGGGTGTCCCGGTGCCAGCTTGGAGCGGAATTTGGGCAGCGGTGAAAGCTCCAGGAGCAGCACGGTGACAGTGTTTAGGAATAGCGTCCTTTAAATTATATCGGAATTGTGCGGTGTTAGCTCCGGAGCCTGGCTGGAAGCGCTGTCACCTGGGTTGGACAAGATGCTTGTTATCGTGATTAAAGGGACAGCTGAGGAACAGGTTTGGCTTAGCAGAGAGGTCATTTGAATGATCTGCTGGTTTTTCTCATCGCTGAACTTCTGTGATGAAAGAGTTCCTTTGACAAAGGCAAACCTTCTCTGAAGTGATGCAGGGATGCAGACAGTGCATGATCCCGAGGGGACTTCTGTGCAGAATAGTAGGTGACTGCCATGTCTCAACACTTCTTGTTTTCTTGCTCAGACGAAACATGATGGTTGTGGATGCTTTATTAAAACATGCCCTCCTCCCCCTCGGGGTGGGGGGTGGGAGGGTGTGGAAACTTCCTAAGCTATCTGCATTGCCTGCTGTTGTTGCCATTCCTAGGAATAAAAAAAAAAAAAATTCCTTTTATCCTGCTGGTATCAGTGGTGCTCTTTGACTGCCGTAAGAAGATTACTCCTAAAAGACTCCTCATTGTTTAGTTTGGTCCAGTCCTGCCAACCTCTCTCCCAGGGCAGTTGATTGTGGAGGCAGCCGTGAGAGATACGGAAGTATCTCAAGGGTGAAGCAAGAGCGGAATCAGTAGCAATTCATAAAGGGACTTTTCTCACCCCAGTCGGCAGGGAAAACAAAGTACTTGGCAGAAAATTGCATGGCCTCTTAATGCCGGTCATTTCAAAGTGCATTAAAATTAATGGACGTCCCAGTGACTTGACGCGCTCTGAAAGTGCCGATGTGAAGAGTCTAAAACGCAGGTTTCTGTTTTGATTGCTGTAGCCTGGAGGTGAGAATTGTATCAGCCTCGTGCTCACCTTCAGAGACTGCACGGGATTAAGGTTTGTAAAGAGTGTCTGGCGTTTTCTGGAGCTGCTTTGACAATCACAAACGCATCCTCTCCAATGAGGCTTCGCATTAGGCTTAATGTGCTGAGTTAGGACCAGTGTGTTGGCACTTTCTCTCTGGAAGTATTTATATAACAGAAATAGGAGGTTATGATTCTTCTTAAAGGTAGGAGAAGGTGCTACAGTGAGAGTTTATAAACAACCTCACTCCTTAAGCCACTTCTCCCTGCTGGAGCCTGGCTCAGTGTTGAGTCAGCCATGCAGGAGAGAAGTCGGGAGCAGTGCCCCAGCCAGGCACTGCCAGCAGCTGCACAGCTCCGGGGCTGTGCTCTGCCACAATAAAAGACAAAATATTACTTTCCTTCAGGGAAGAAAAGCAGAGGTTCTGAGCGGGGAATTGGCCTCTCAGCATTGTTGGGCACTGTACGATTTAGAAAAGACTCACTTAATTAAACTTATTTAATAAGGTGTTTGTATAGTTTCCTAGTGGAGCCTTAATGAGCATTTCATTTGCGCTCCCCTCGTGTATTTGCACTCTCTTTGTTGGCGTGTGAGGATAGTGATTGTTCTTGAGAGCTAAAGTCCAACTAAATGAAAGTCACTTTATAGCTCGAAAGCAAAAACGTTTGTAAATGTGCTGAGAAACTTACTGTTATAGACAAGTTGTCGTTTGCTATTTAAAGAGCTATATTTACTTCTCTAAACTCATTAGCATCTCCTATCAGGCTTGAATTTCTAAGAAAATTCTCCCGAAATGTTGCCTTAGGCCTCAGTGTGCCATTATGCTGGGGTTATTATCTGGCCAATAATGTTAATTCATTCAATCTCAAGAAAGAAGCTTGGCATTTAATTTAAGCCATGCCTCTAGTCAGACCAGGATGTATAAAAGTCAGTGTGCAGAAGTGCTCTTGCATTTAGGTGCAAGCACATGTTTTACATACCAATTATTGGATGGCTGTTCCTTAGGTGGAGAGGATGTGTGTGAAATTGTATTTACATAAGCAAATCCCAAGTGTATATATATTCCTCTCAGGAAATGACCTCTTTTCAGCAAAGTGCTAATGCATGTGCTTAAGCCCCTTTATAGCCTATAGGAGGTATTCATGAGCTTGAAGTAAGATTATTTATTTATTTTAATCGCTTTTCTGAGGCAGAGCGTAAGTGTGAACACAAATGTACAGATTTACTTCATTTTGCAGTGTATAGATAAGTAGGAATCTTCAGTTTCTCACCTGTGGTGAGCTAGAACAAGGTTCATAGAAACTGCAAGTACAGTAGGTCCTAAAAAAGCATTAAGGATGCACAGCTAGGGAACTGGTTTGTTTGCACAAGCATCTGTAAGTGTGAGAAAGTGTTGAACAGGAGCAGATGTTAATGGTGCATGGAGTTACCAAGAGTTTAGGTACAGAAGAAGTGTTTGAAGACAAATGCAAACACAGCTGTGCATCCAGAGGTTGGTACAGCACTGCCAGGCTCTGCTCTTCATCCCTCAGTCCTGCAGTACGACCTTGTTTTAGTTACGCTGCAGTGGATGCTGATGGAGGCTCTTTATTTGGAATATTGTTTCATTCTGATTTTAAATTAATCAAGCGGTGAGGGCCTTTTATGTCTTATTTTGAAAGTTCAGTAGCATGGCATACCCTACTGTTATGGAAAACTTCCTAAATTTCCTTTTTCTCAATTTCATCACGTTAGTGCTAGCCAAGAGCACAGCAGGAACTTGCATTATGTTAAATTATAGCTGCGTGGAGTTTTTATAAGTGGCTAATCTCTCATCCGGATATAACCCTTTCAAAATGGAGATAGTGCCATTAATATTCCACTTTACTTTGTTTTCATATTTGGTAGTAGATCAAAGTTTATTAGACACTGTACTTACCTAGTAAAACACCCAGCAGTTGTACTACAAATGGCTGCTCGAAGCTGCTTCTAATTGCATGACTGTGTGACAGAAAATATCATCCCTGTAGTCGCTTTTCTAATGCATAAATGTGTGTCTGGCTCTTGAAATGCAGAACTGAGTATCTGTATGAAATTAAGTACTGAACAGCACAATGTTAGGTTTTCTTAAATGGCCAAATATTAGTAAGTATTGACAAATTCTGTTCGTTGGGATGGGGGTTTATTGTGAGTTGGGGTTTAGTTCTGTGTTTTTAAACTCTAATGACAAAGCAGAAGTTCAGCACTACTGAAAAGGTGGCTTGTAAGGAATAGCCAGAAACTCTGTGAATAATGGCCAGTTTGGCAATACAAACTTTCCTGGTTAGAGTTTTCATGGTAATGCCTCTCTGCAGGAAATCTCTCAGAGCTTTTGTTCCTAGGTGTGGTGAAGGTTGTGTCTATTTAAAACAGTTAAGAGACAAATAAGTAAATTAAAGCCTGAAATCTTCAGGATATGATCATGCTATTGAAGAGGTGTCAGATTTCTTGTGCTGAA
The DNA here is from genome assembly GCA_013400235.1 of Oriolus oriolus. Classification (NCBI taxonomy): domain Eukaryota; kingdom Metazoa; phylum Chordata; class Aves; order Passeriformes; family Corvidae; genus Oriolus; species Oriolus oriolus. The sequence goes on along the minus strand of VXBT01002221.1, from coordinate 410,815 downwards.
TCCCAGTTTTCTCCAGGGCTTTGGTAAACTCTTCAATTTACTCATAAGCTGCATGCAAGTTTGTGCTGCCACACTGAGATTTTGGCAGTGGTTCATATCTGGCAGGCTCCACTCGATGTGTCCCAGCCATTCCCAGAGAGACAAAAAGCATATTATGATAAAAGATGTAAAGTGGCAACAAGTCGAGAGAACTGGTGTGTAAGGACAGCAGTGGCAAACCATCTAATAGGGATGCAAAAAGGTAAACTGAGGATGTTGGGGAAGGCAAATGCATGTCGTGGGTGACCTGCAATCATACCTGTCCGTCAGCTTGGAGGAGACATTTACTGTTCAGTAGGGTGAGCTCATTCAAAGAGGAGGTGGGTTTAGTGTAAGGAGGGCTGTTAGCAGGAATCATACCTGGTCTCTGCTGTCAGGATTACTGCTGCCTTGCTGGTTTTGTCAATCATTTCTTTCTTTATCTCTTATCCCCTGTGACTGACACTTTGGTGAGAGACTTGACCCTGGTTTGGCCACCTTGTCCAGTGGGACTTTTTGATTTGTTTAGTATCCAGTGATACAAATGCAGGCAGTATTTTGGGATGCTATAAGGTGTTAGCTTAAGGTATTTGGCTGAAATTTGACTTGCCTGTCCTTCATAGTCATTAGCAATAACTTTATGGCCAGAAAAGTTGTTTTTGTCTAGTTCAAACTCTTGTCCTGACTTGCTCTTAGAGGCCTGAGTCCTTTATATTTTATTCAGCCTTCCTTACAGACTCAGTACCCTGGCAAAACAGTTTCACAGTGTTTAGCTCTTCAAGCAGTTGTACTGTTTTGTGTTCTGTGGACTGGCTCAGGCTCTAGTGACAGATGTGACCCCTTTGAAACAGGGACGGACAAATGGTGCATTGAAAGTTCATAGCTTCTGCAGTCTCCTCACTTAGAGGTATCTGGTAAAAGCCTGCGGATGCATCTCGCTTTGGAAATAATTTCAGTCCAGCAGTGCCTGTGTTTTAGTTAGCAAATGGAAATACTCCCTCTTTATCTATTTGTTCACTTTTTTTTGGGTCAATACACAGCCTCAGGTCACCATTTTTCTTTTCAACTGTATCCAGTGAAATGACCCAGTGAGTGTACTCTTCTATTTTCCTTGCTAGTCTAAGGCATATTAATCTGTTGAGCTTGAATTCCATAAACAAAGTGTCATCCCCATCACTAATATTACTGGCAGCTGTGCAGCACTGGTCAATTAAGTGAAGTTTTCGTTAGGGAAGTACGTTGTGGCTAAGTGGTTCTTTGCCACTACACTTAAGAAATGTGCTAATGTCTTACTCTTGCAACACTGACATATTGGGTCAGTGGCTTTGTGCTTGCAGACAGCCTTTTCTGGCACTTTTTTTGCTTGAATAACAGAGATCATGCTAATTGTAGTGCCACTGTCATTATCCAAAGCCTTCTCTTACAACTGTGCAGTTTTAGCAGCTTGACAGATGTAAGCAGCCAGACAAGTCCCCTTAAGTGGATGCTTTTCATTATACACTGCTGCAGGAATTTAACCTGATTTTGCCATCCGCTGGTGCTACAAGTGTCATGGGTGGGGTCAAACGTCTTTCTTTTTGTTGATCATTTATTCTCACATCCTATTTTTAATATTCTCCAATTGTTATAAAGTTTCTGTAATTTTGTAGAATTGCAGTGTGACATTTAAAATATTTTTATCATAATTATGTTAATGGCTGTTGCCAAAATTCCTGTGTTTGGTGCTTTTAGTTGTGTATTTGTCTCTAGGACCACCAACCTGCTGTAAGTGACTTGCCCTTTCCAATACCATGAAGCCAACACTAAGCTCCAAAACAGTGGTTAGGAATTTGACATTTATGTGAAAACTTTGAAGGTGACAAAGAAGGTAATGTTTGGGAAAGTTGCATATTTATGGAAAAAAAAACCAAAACCAACTTTGAAATAAATTTATGCTTTTGGATGGAAAAAAAGACTTGATTGTTTCCTGAGCACACTTCAAAATCAGATTTTATGTGTCCAAAGAGGAAATCTTAAGTAAATAAAAGGAAAGCTGATGTCTCCTGATGCTGATGCAGCACAGGGGTTGGACCACTGGATTCTGCTCATTAACTGCAGCAAGCAGTCCCAGGCTGCAGATGTTGCAATATCCCCACCAACGTGTCTAATGTTGTATTACTTAGGTAACTGCTGCATTTTTCTGCTTGGTACCTGTTTTCAACTGGACAGTTCTTCATTTGAAAATATTTTTGAAACTGATAGTTTACAGAACAATTTGCTTTTAAAATTGGGCTTGCATCCCAAATTTACTTAGATGATGCTCTATTTTTGGTGGACTATTTCCTATTTGTGGTGGATATTTTGACTTCAAGTAGATGTATTCAGATACAAACTGATAACAGCATAGATATTCTATTAATTTTTTTCTGTACTATTGTACTGCTATTACAAAAACAGACTGTTTAACTGCAGTGAAAAGATTTGTCATTCCAAACAACTTTTGGAAAGCACTGTAACTTTATGTAACCATTTAATTTTTCCTTCTGATTAAGAGTGAAAGTTAACTTTTAAAATGTTCTTTTCTGTCCTTGTGAAATTCCATTTTCTGACCAGTTGTATTGCCTGAGGGTGCTGTTCCTTACCAGCTTGAGCCAATGTAAATTGATGCTGCCAGGTTTCTGCCCTCTCCCAAACTGAGCCACCCTCTTTCTGTGCCAACCCTGGCGTGCCTCTGATTCCTCTGGAAACTGCTTCAGGGAGATAAAGCACAGAAAATACACTTTTTTGTTGTTGTTGGTTTTTTTTTTTTTTAAAATAAGGAGTGAGTTTGTATCACCTTGGGATCAACTTACTGCTTGGATAAGCGAGAAAGAGGCAGGGCCTGGTGGGGGAGGGACAGCAGAGCTGGGCAGGGTCCTGCAGCCCAGCAGTTGCAGTGGTATGGCTTTAATTTGTCCCCGGGACACTCCAGTAGAAAAAGGGATTGTTCTGGGAGTTGCTTACATCATATATCCACTGCAGGATATTAAACACGGAGAGGTTGGAGAACATGAGAGGCACTCAGTAAATGATGCAGCTTTGATTTCTGTATTGGGTGGGGATTTTTCTCATTTTGCTGATTCTGTATCATGTTGAACAAATAAAAGCGAGTATTAATATACATAAATGTACTGCCATTTCCTAATGCGGGTAGAATGTGCTTTTTGATGCTTAAGATAAAGCTATTTTCCTGGGCTCAAACCAAACGCACACCATCACCACCCCAACAACAAACAAAAAAAAAAGCCCCAAACCCTGAGTTTCTTGCACTATTGTTACAAACAGGATTGGTAGCACTACTTCTTATTAGAGTTGTCATTAGGAGAATTTGGTTTTAGTTTCTTATAAATTCCCTAACCATTAACTGTTTCGGCTGAAGTGTTCCGTGCCAAGCATCTGCCTCAGATTGAATAATTTTTTTTTTTCTTTTCCAGAACTTCAGCCAAGAATTCAGTGGTTTACAAGAACACAGCTCTTGGAGGGGGGCAGGGGGTAGAAACTCTGGATTTTCCTTTGTTTAAAAATAGTTGCTGACCTCTTGTATGAGAAGCATTGATACCCTGATGAAACATGCCAGGAGGAGACTTGCGGGATTGCTGAGAAAATAGTCCATGGGTGATTTGACAGGATGTCAAGTTAGCAACATTTGAAAGGATAATTTTGCTTATGACAGGGGAAGAGTTGATGTGTCCTCAGAGCTGAAACCTGTGAAAATTGCTGTGCCCTGGGCATGTGCCATGCCAGGGTGAGCTCTGCCCTCCTGGCAGCTCCAGATGTTCTCTGCACGAGTCTGACCTGGGCAAAGCTGTGGGCAGGGGCAGTGGCCATCCTTGTGCTGTCCATGCTCTGTGCCTCCAGGATGCTCTCCCGGAGCAGTGATGGAGGAGAAGCAGAGCTGGACAGGTGGGCACAGACCTTCTGTGGTGTCTCCTGCGCCAGTGCCCGCTGTAACCAGGTGGAACCTCCCTCTTGCCATCAGTGGACATGGAGTCAGGCCCTACAGCTGTCTGATTTAATTACCAGTTTTCATTCCTGCTGTCTGCAGCTGAGTTACCCTGTCAGTCGCTGTACAATGCCATCGGACTTGTTCGGAGACACCGGAGCCTGACCGGGGCCTGTATTTGCTGGGCTGCTGAAGCGCGTTTGTTCCGCACGCTGGGGTGGTGCTGGGGGTGTGCTGGTGGACACCGTAATTGTGCCTTATCCATCTTTATTCTTCTACATCTGATTCATTTTTGCACGACTTGAAGTGGTGTTTTTTTACTTTCTAATTTCATATCTCGGTGGAAACAGCCAGAATGTTTGATTTTTGTACTGTAGAATCGAATGACCTGTTGCTCTGGCGGCACAAAACAAAGAGTAGCAAATAGAATAAATAACTACTGTGGGGAAGGTAATATAGTATTGACTTCTCGATACCTGTTAATTTTCACTGATCCGAACATTGGGGGAGAGGGAGATTGAATTTGGCTGCCCCTTAGTGAGGGTGGATGATACCTACTTGTGAATAATACCATCCTAAAAACTCATGAGGATTTCAATTTTGTTACAGATTGATGTAAAATCTTGTAAACGATCAATTTATATTACAGCTGTGTCATACTTCCTCGTATACTTTGTTGTCATTCCTTGCGTTCCCACATTTTTAGTGATGAGTTTAATCTAGGATTCCTTTATCTCCTTTGCTGTTGTGGTGGGATGTGAAATTTGGTGTTTCATGGCTCCAGGTGGGCAGCATTGAGCTGTTTAGATGGAAAAGATGCTTCTCTTTGTGCGTAGCTGTAGTTTGGGATTTAGACTCGACTCATGCGGTGGATGGGTGGTACAGCTGGAAAAGGCCCCGTGTTTTCTGGGCAGTGTGTGTGCTGTGGAGTGCTTGTTGGGTGACTTTGTGTGTGCCAGGCTTTGGCACCAATAGCCAAAGGGCGCTGCACGTGCCTAACCTACGTGTAAAGTCTCTGCCTCCTGGAAAAGCTGACGTGACACTGCAGGAGCTTGTCGTTGTTCTTGACTGGGTCTCTCATGTCTATCCTGCTGTGCCTTCACAGCATATCGTCAGATCTTTGTCTTTTAGATGGCTTTATTTTTACTATTAAAAATAATAACTTGTTTTATTTGGGGGAATGACTAATTGATATATTTTCCATCTTTTATAGGTGCTCAAAAAGAGTCTTTTATGACAGATGTTACTGAGCTCATACTGCACTAAATGTGTTTGTGCTTCTCTTTTTCATAATTATACCCTTGATAATTTCAGAAAGAAATCTATTAAAGGAATTCAGAAATAGGGAACTCTCTCCCCATGTATATGTGTTGAACATGCTCCCTTGTCATTCCATCACAGTGAGAAAAGGAAAGAGCAAAGAATTCTAAGTGGTGATCCCTGTTTTCTGTAATTCTCTCCCCAGCTGTATGTGCAGATGTGAATGCTGAGGTAACCTGTCAGATCTCATTTGTTCATCTGTAAAATGGGACTGACTATAGCACTTAATTACCTTTTTGTTATCATAATGTGGATGGGAAAAATATTTTCTGCTTTGAGGTAAATTGCAAGTTCTTTTTACAATAGTAGCTGGAGCTGCTTAGGGATTACTGTGAATTATTGCTGTTTCATTTTTACTGAGGGATAACCCCACTCTGATAAAAGATCAGGATCACTGATAGTGCTCAACAATTCACTGCAGGTGCCCATTAGTTACATTTTCATATTGATTCCAGAAGCTGATGTGTTGTGCTTCGGAATGTCAGCAAGCTGGTAAAAGGAATTTTTCCAATTGTATGTGACATAATGGAATTAGAATATTCTCACTTTTCGTTTGGAGTGTCATGAGCAGTCTGGAGATAAAAAGGATGGTGCTGACCGGTCTTGAAAGACAAATGTGGAAACACCTCTGGTGCAAGGTCCATCTGGAAGGTCTTTATTGCATTATACCCTTATTCAAAGAACCAGAGATTTGTGTGTTGCCTTGGCTATTTCACGGATTAAAGTTGGATATCGCTGTATTCCAGGCTCAAAGATTCACAAGTCCTCAAAGCTTCGGGCTTCCATTGAACTTTAGTCTTGGTTTTGAAAATTCATTTAGAATTAAATTAGCTGTAGTGATGAAACTGTGGCGCTTTAATAGGAATCATCAGATGACATTTAAACACGATCCTGAAGTGCAGTAGTGTCAGAACTGGTTTGAGGTAAAAAAATCCTGCCCGTAGGCAGTATTGTTCAGGAAAGTCACAAAATGCAAATGGTTTCTTTCAACAGTACTTACATTGACTTGTTTTTGTTTAGAGAAGAGGAAAAGGTTCCACCTTTGTCAGTTGCTGAGATGTGTAAATTGGAGTTGAATGTACCAGTTCTGAGTGCCTCTCAAATTTGGGTCCTTATCTAGACCCTGAAACACATCTCTCAGCTTTCTGGAGCAAATCAATTCAACAGTGCTTCAAACCCATTCAGACTCTAGGAATTCAGACCTTCTTTGTACTTCGTGGTTCTTGGCACCTCCTCCCTTGGTTTCCCCTTTAATAAGGGTGTGTCAGACTGAAGCCGTGGGTCACCAGGGCTTATTAGTTCTTCTTGACTTTTCCTAGTTTATTATTTTATTACTGTGGACTCTTCTAAAATCAAAGATTAGATTTTAGTGTTAGAACCTGTACATGAAGAACTGCCAAGCCACTGGCATAAGCTGTTGGCTGACAGAGTTTATTTATCTAACAAGGCATGGCTGCTTGGTAAAGTGTCTTCAGCCCACCTTGTTTTCCATGCAATTTCCCTTCCAATGAAGAGAACTGGATTTGATGTGTCAGACATTCATGGTATTATTCACAGACAGAGAATAGTTTACAATGAATTTTTTTTTCCCCCAGCATTTACATATTCTTTTGTTGGAAGAGGGGAGCTAGTTCAGGATGCCAGGTATAATTTGGCACTGCTAGAGCTGAAGAGATTTCGGAAATTTCTCTCTTTCCCTCATAATTACTCTCTTTATAAGTGATAGGTGCAGTTCAAATAGAACTCTTTCAGTATCCTTCATGGGAGGATGTTTGAAACAATTCATCTGAGTCCATTTGTTCAGCTTATTAAAGTACATTTAGTCCAAATTATTTGGCTGTTACAAGTAGAGGCATTTTAAATGTATTTATCCTTGATTACTTATTTGGTCTTCACCTCTAAAGAAATAAATTGTAACCAGAATTTTCCTTACTCTGCCCTGTGTCATGAGGTAGCCTTGCACAGTTTCTGGACACACAGAGAAGCTCAGTTTTGGTGGAATTTTGGTCTGGAATTTTATCAGCACAGCAGTTACCCATTTCATCTATGACTTCCACAAATAATAGCTCATGTGCTGGTTTCTGGCTCCATCTGATGCTGACAGCTCCTGAATGTCAGGGTTCTTTGCACCCAATACAGCGCAGTGATATGCAGGGAGGGTGGAAGGAAAGCACAGTGTTTTCATTGGGGACTACAGAGTTCGAGTGTTTTGGTTCTTACTGGTAATTGGGGCTGAAAACTCACTTTTGGGTGTCAATTTAATGGCTCCAGTTATTGTTACTGGTGATCAGGTTAATGGCCTTTGTTCAGGAGGGTCGTTTGTCTCACCGAATGTAGGCATCTGCTTCAGAGGGAGGGGATTCACTCGGGGCTGCTGCTGAAAGTGTTTTCTGTCTCTGGGGCTGTGGGGGGAACAGCTCCCCCCTGCACAGGTGCTGGAACCATGGCACTGTAATCCCAGGTGAGCTGAATTCAGCCCAATTACTCTGCAGTGAGCACGTGGGCCTGGAGCTCCTTTTAAGTGGTCAGTGCTTTGTGGGAACTCATCCCATTTGCACAGACTTCTGCACGGAGTTAGGATCCCAAATTACTCTCTGCTCCAGTGATCACAGAAGAGTAAGGAATGCTTCCAGAGGATAATTTACATTGATGTGATGTTTTGACTCCAAAAGGACTTTTCTTCTTCCATCAGCAAAGTTTTGGGCAAGTAAGTTAGTATTTCTGGGCATCAAATGTGGGTGAAAAGTTCCCCTTTCTGTTACCTGTGATGTTTTGTGTATTTCGTTATCCAAATGCTGCTCTAACGGGTTATCCAACCCTCCACCTTCTTACACAAAGCAAGTTGGGAGCTGCCAGCCTCTGGTTTTGTTAAAGTTCTATTTGTTATTGAAGAAATACACTTGGATTTATACTGAAAATTTCTGTACTAAAATTTCACAAAAGTAAATAGCACTTTACATAAGTACAGGGTGAATGTAAACACTCCCTTATAATTTTTAATTGGTCTCACCACATTTCAGGTTTTAACTCCTCTTAACTGAAAATGAAATCAAATGGTGTGAGCTTTTGGGAAACTATTTTGAAGAACAGAAAATGCAAACCACATGGTACCTTCAAAATGTGAAGATTTAGTGGAGAAATCTTTCTTCATTGGGAAAACAAACTCTACTGGGTTTACTAAGTGACATTTCAAAGCAGTTGGAGATGAAAGGAATGTGGTCTAATTCACTGCATATGTGATATTTCCTAGTGGATAGGTGTTATGTTGAAAAAGAAGTCAGGGAAGTGCAGTAAAACTGAGGGGGTTTTTGGTCTGAATTGGAAGTTAAAAAATGAGTCCAATCACATTTTTGTATCTAAAAAGTGACAGATATCCATGATCAGAAAGTCACAGCTAGAGTATCTGTTCAACACTTTGCACTGTAATACTTCTAAGCCAGGACTTTCTCAAGCTGTAGCAGTGCTAGCTGAGGTTTTTCATGCTGTGTGTTTTCCGACTGATTCGGAAAAGTCCCTGTGAAGTGGTTCAGTTGTTTCTGAGAACAAAGGCAGCCAGAGAATCCTGAGTCCTAGCCAGCTAGAATCATTTCCAGGAGCAGCACTAGTTGGGTTAAATCCTGTGATTTTCACTTTTGGAGGCAAAGATAGATGGTGTTTTCCTTAATCTCTCTTTCTGAAGTGATGATGATGTATGAATGCCAGCATTCATTTTTACTAAGTAAGATTCATGACTGCAGATAACTCCTGCAAACATGTCCCTGCATTACAAAAAGGCACATAAAAAGGGCGATGAAAATATTTTGAAGCTTTTGGTCTAATTCCATGAAAAATCTATTCAAAGTTGCCAGACTTTGAGTCTGAAAATTGGGTTTATTTTACTCTTGATGCAGAATTGAGATGGTGGCAGCTGCATTATTCAGAGGGTCTTGTCTTTGGGGAGCAGGCTGCCTCTGGGATGGCAGAGCTGTGGGTGGGTTTTCCTGGGTTTGTTCCTCTTCCTGAGCTGTGGTGGGCGCAGGGTGCAGGGAGAGAGCAGCAGGGCCTGTCAGTGCCTGCTCCTCTGCTGTCTCACCCGGCCGAGGAGGAGGAGGAAGCACCCTGGGGCACGCCAAGGGTTAAGGAACAGGTGTTTATCCACGGGCCTGCTGTCTCATTTCGCACACAGGATGGATAGCTTCCTGGGAAAAAATCCCAGCTTTGGGGCTGAAGGAGGGTATTGTGTTGTCCGTGGGCTTGGGCTCCGTTGGTTGCAGGAGCTGGAAGGTGTGTGGATGGAACGGGCTCGGCGTGGGTTTGCCTGGGGAATCTGGCAGGAGCTCTGGCGTTTGTGAGTGATGTGGCTCTCGCTGTTTTTCACACTCGGTGTTGGTGGCAGCATCCTAGAACGTGTATTTAACAGCCATCAAAGACCACAGCCTTGTTCTTAGGACAAATGCAAGCCACAGAAGGAAGATAGGCAGAGGATATCTGGTTCTAGGCATCTTATATTTCCTCTCAGAAATTTCCCTTGGCGTTCAGGACTCTGTTTTCTGAATCCTTCTTTTATCTTCCCTCGCTGTAGCCAAACGTGCTGGATAAGTTTGCAGGTTAACTTGTGTCTCATGGAAGGAGCAAAGATTGTAGAAAGATAAAGAGAAGTTTAGTAATGCTCTGGGGAATTATATTCTGTTCATGTCCCTGCTACACAGCACTAGGCTGGGCGAGAAAAAGGCACATTTCTGTTACGCTTTGATTTTTTTTTTTTTTATAGCTGTCCCTAATGTAAGCAGGAGATTTGATCAGAACTTGCACTAATACTGAATCCTTCAGAAAATCAGGCCACAGGTTTTCTAAATTAGGCATCTGTATTAGCAGATGCTTCTGAGAGTGTAGCTGCTAATTTTGCTGTGCTGCAGTTCAGCCTTTTAAAATCATGGAAAATTCTGTTCAAGCAAAGGGCTGTGTAAGTAAATGTATTAATATTTCTGAAGTGTGCTCTACAGTACCATGATAAGCTGCCTAAAAAGTTTATCAGAATTTTCATAAATCAGTACAACACTTGAATATTGTGTCTTGAATGACTGCATGGGGTTATACATAATGATAAAGAAATGGTGAGCAGCTGTCTGTTCTGTCAGCCTCACTCAGAAGTACTCTGGAAGAAATAAATTGTCATTAAAGGCTGTATCTTAATGCATATGTATGTGGGGATGAATTAAGTTTAAGTCTGGATTTCCTTATTACTTTTTTAGTGCTTTCCTTGGCAAACTTAACATTCTTTTTTTGTGAAGGAACCTTCTGGCTCATTGTAGGCTATTCCTGCTGCCTTTAATATCCTTTGAGATTGATTCATGAAGTGCCAACATCTTGAGCTGTGGAAAAAGGGTAAGAATCCTAAAGAAAGACCCTGGATACACGAGAATAAATTTGAACTCAGACTCTTTCTGTGCCACTTTGATCTGAAAGAGACATCTTGTGATTCGAAGGAGCTTTGCTGTTAACTAAGACCATGAATTCAGTTCCATTTTGATTAAAAACTGATAGCATTAGCAAAATATATAAAGACAACATCTGGTTCAGGTTTACTGGAGTGGTATTTTAGAAAACTAAAAGAGCTGTGTCTGGTAATTTTTGAATGTGTCTGTACGTGATAACTGCTTAGAGGAGAGAAATCTCTGTGGCTAGATGAGCTCAAGAACATTTTTATATTGGTGATACTCGGGTGATTAATGTGCTGGTGTAGGATATTTTGATGTGTGTTTCCCTTTTGCTGGCTGACAGTTCAGCACAGGAGAGTGACGCAGTGAGGAAACAAAAGGACACGGAAGCGGAGGGTTCGGTGGAAGGGTGTTGGGATGCCTGGCAGGCCTGCAGGAGGTGGTGGAGGACCCAAAGGCAAACAGCTTGGACCTGTGCAGGCTGGGAAAATGTTCCAGCAACACAGATCACGGGAAGGAAAAGCTGGGGCTTCTTGACTTTTCTTTAGCCCTCTGAACAGAGGACAGGAAAAAAGGGATCTCAAAGCAACATTTTCCTATAAATTAATGAAGTGGCCATCTTTGGCTTGCTGTGTGTGCTCTGAGCAGTGTCAGACGGATCTGGCATTCCCCTGTGGCACACTGCATGCAGAAGAAATACATTTTTCCCCACCAGATTTCAGATGCTGTAGAATCCACTAAAAGCTCTTTGCGGCTGTCGGGGAATGAGGATTCAACACATTGCAGGAAAGGCTGAGCACGTTGAAGGTCAGGAATGGTATTGACCTGTGTGGTTGATAAAAATATTACAAGAACCTCCCCCAGTTTTTAGCCTGATGCATTTTTTTTTAGGTTTGAAGTTGAATTTTTTCTAGGCTTCAACAACAAAAGTCAGACTTCCTTTAAGATCTTTATAAATATTCCTACTAATTAAGCTATTGACAGTGAGGCTGAGAAAATCTACTTACAGATTTTTTGAGTGTAGTGGTTAAAGCTTTGAGAATTACTTTCTGTTGTATGAAGTTCCTTACAGCTTACAGAATGAAACTTTATTTGAATGTCAAAGTGGTAATCTCCTTCAGCAAGTAGCAGAAATAGGCTCAAAACTCTCCACTAATTAATTTACTTTAAAAAAAGGGAAATAGTAAGTGTTTAGAGAGAAAGAAAAACAGAAGTGTCCTCTTTTAAAGTCTCACAGAAGTCTGTTCAATGGCTCTGGAGTTCCTTGGTACTTCCTAGAGTGCCCATCAGCGCCTTACCTGATTATATTTTCATCTGTTTACTCACACATCACCACTGAATTATAGTGCGGGAGATTCTTTAGCTGATAAACCAAGCTTTTATCCTCCTATCCTTCTTGCAAGAGGGCTTACTTGAAAGAAAAATAAATATTTTGTAGGCTCTTTTTTGTTTTTTTTTACTGTGTGAACAGAGACCAGTTATTTGTAGTTCTGAGGGCTTTCTTCTGGGACCTGTTTTATTTTTCCTCAGGAAACGTACCTGATTCTCTCTTTCCTCCCTTAAATGTCATATATTAAGAAAATCTAAGGAAATGGTGGTGTTCAAATAATTGTAACTGAGAACAGAAGTCTTTGATTTAGACAGCACAGCAGAGCAGTCTGTGTTTCAGAAGCTTTCCTTTAATAAGCAGGAGTGACCTGGAGGGTTTCTCCTGAGCTGAAGTGGTGCGATAGCACAGAGATTGGAGGCACTGTGATGTGGGATAAAATCCAGTCTGAAATGGAAGTTTTTAATGCAGCCAGCGAGCCCAGACGCTCTGCCCCGTTCGGGCCTGGGCGCTGATGTGCACAGGGAGCAGCTGAGCCCAGCACCGGGCAGCTCCCAGCGCTGCTGCTGCTCGGAGAGGCTGCCCAGGCCAGGCTGCAGCGGGGACCTGGCTGAGCTCCTGAGCTCCTCAGCAGCCCCTGGGCTCGCTCTCCCAGCTCTGCACACACAGCCTGGCAGCTCGCACTTGGCTCTGAAGGTAAATCCCCCAATTCCGTGCCATGGTAGCAGGTGCAGGTTTGGGTTCTGGCCAGATTGTCCTTGACAGGACAAAGTTGGGTTTATGCTTTGTTTTTTGCATGTGGCCATTATGTTGGCCAAGCTCCCATAATAAATTATTTTTATGTGCCTAATTTATCCCCAGTGAAGCAGACCAATCCATTAAGGATTCTGCACTATTGTGTGTTCTTGTGGTGTATGACATCCGTAGAATGCCACAAGTTAATTACATTCTTAATTACAGCTTTGTATTGAATTAGGGATGTATTATACATAGAATAATTGAAAACCTGCTGAGATCATGTCTGGTAACATCTAATTGTATCCCATGATTTTTTTCCCCCTAAACTTTAAATGAAAACTGGCATTTCATTTAGCATGGTTTTAATTAATTGACATGAGAAATGTAATTAGAGCTGAGGCAACAGACCAACTATCTTAAAAAAAATCACTCAGAAATGAATATTTTGGGGAACAATTAACAGTTCGAGAGCAGGCTCTATTCTCCTCCATTTCTGGAAAAACCTTGAGCAGGCACAGTTGAAGAGAGGACTTGCTGCTATTAGAAGAGAAGAAAGATTTGGATGTTCAGAGACATTCTCAGTGCTCTTTCAACTTGAGGAAACTCGATCCGCTTGCAGCTTCAGGCGCAAGAAATCTAAGAATAGCCCAGGAAGAGAAGGGAGATCTAATGATTTTCCCAAGTGTGGGGAAGGACGGGGCATGGCTGCATTGTACCAGCAGCAGCAGAGGTTCCTGGTGGCCTGAAGGACAGAGAATTTCTTTCCCAGCTTTTTTTGACTCCAGTGGAATTACCTTCTAGCTGCCAAGAGCAGAAGTTTCACCTCTGCATCAGCGAGAGCTGCTTGTGAGTTCCCTTTCTGCCCTTGTGTGCCAGCTCCCGCTGCCCCTGTGGCAGAGTTTGTTTGGAAGCTGCTTTGCCACCCACCATCCAAAGAGCACTGTTGCAGGTAACAGGGAAAAACTTCTTCCTCTTTTCTTTCTTTCTGTACTTTTCTTTTCTTTAGCAGATTCCTGCCCTGAGTTTCAAGGCTGTGGGTAGCTGAGTTAGGCAGGACCCAGTGGTGAGAATGGTGCTCAGGTAGTTGGCTAAAACACTGGGCATCTTTTGTCTGATAAAAATCTTGTCTGTGATATTAAAAAAACCTAGACTTTAAAGAAGTCAGCTGAGAAGGAAATGCTACTGAACAGTGTGTTCAGTGACAGAATTTCTGAGCCTGACTTATAATCAGAAGCTTTGGGTCTGTCCTTTTTCATTTTCCTTTTGTGGGAGCCTTGGAAATTGTTTGGGTTTGTGTTTTGTTTAACAAATTATGATTTTTTTTTTTTTCTATTGGTGTTTTTCCATAGAGACAAAGCCTTTCATTTAAATCCACCTACAACAAAGCTTTAATTCCAGGGTGAAGAATAATGTCCTTTGGCTGTTTGCAGAAAGATTTATTTGTTTGAGGACATACAGTTATTTCCTGTGTATAACCTGACTCAGAAGTTTTTCTGTTTGATATCTCTAAAATGAATATTTAGACCTGCCTATACATAAATACACGTATGCTTTGTTTGTAAATGGAGAGCATGTGCAGGGGTGGCAGTGCTGTGTGAGAGCAGGTTTGAGAGATCTCGCTGTGCTCGGACACCAGCAGAAAAACCCTGGGTGCATCAACTGAAAGCTGGCTGGCAGCCAGAGCACACAGAATGGAGGGAATGTTTGCCTAAAAGACTAGATTGTGTCAGGCGTGACTAAGCAGGAATTTTAGCTAAAATGCGTTAGCAAATTGAATGCTCGGAGCAAAAGAAGAACGTTCATGCTCTTATCTTTGCTCACTTGAGACTGGGTCTGATTTTTTAATATAAAAATTAATGGAGGGAGGGAAAGGAAGTTCTGCAGAGTGTTCCTTGATTTTTAGGAATGCTGATGTAGGTGACTGCTGACTATTTTGCCATGGCTCTGTTTACATTCCGTGTGGAATATGCATGCCCTTGACTAGCCTGTGGCTCGTGGGGCACTGGGCTGTCAGTCAGGCTGTAAAATACTTTAATTACCCCCATGCACCAGACAGAGCCAGAGAGAAAGGCTGGGAAGGGATGAAAGGAGTTCACTTCAAGCTTACTTTCTGACTGTCAGAAGAATGATAAACCATAAGTCCTGGCTATTATTATCCTTTCTTTCTCCATGAAGGGCATTCCTGATGGAAAGAGGTGTCGGGGTGGATGTACGCTGTAGGTCCTGCTCTGAGTGTCTGAGGGTATGGGAATGGTCACTGCAGTGATGGCTTCGTGGAGTTTAATCCAGCAGCTCAGATAACCTAGAGCTGAGTGGGGGAGAGATTTCCTCCCTCTGCTGCAGGACCCTTATGTGTTTATGATAGACTATGATGGTATTTTTCTTAACTTTTTTCTCCCTTCAAACTCTTAATTTCCTTTTTTTTTTTTTTTCCCCTTGACATCAAGAACACTTCCTCCCAGGTAGAGATCTTCAGCAGTTAAATTGTGCTCATGTGGAATAAATGAGAACCCCTGTTGCTGTAAGGTTTCTGAAAAGCTGTCTCAATTAATTAATAAACAGGTAGGAAACTTTGCTGAAATACCTGACCCTGCCTGCTCAATCTTGTTTTTTTCTGGCCTGCTGTGTTCTTTGTTCATTACTTTTCTAATGGTTATGTATGCAACTCGATGAGCAAATCACCATATTCATATTTGTCATCTACCTGGGCTTAGCATGTAAAACACTGCTGCTCTGGCAAGGTTCAGGGAACTTCTGGAATGGGAGAACAGGACAGCTGGAGGCTCACAAATTAGTTAAAAGGGAATTCTTCTACAGCTTTGTTCTACCACAATATCCCCATGTTCTTGGGAATATCGGGAAAAGGGGATTGATAATGAAGCAGATGTGCTGTGGTTAGAAAAAGGGCTGTTGGAGCCAGCAGGCATTGCCTGGCACTGAGGGAGCGCACTCAGCCCAGCCTGGAGCGAGCGGTGGCCATCGTGGCACTGTGCAGACCTGGGACTGAGCTGGAAGCTTCTCTGTGACAGGAACAGCACTGGAGCAGTGGTGCAGAGTCAGCTGAGGGAAACGGTGTTAGAAACTTCATGCAAAGCCGCTATGTTGGGCTCACACTTCCAGAAAATGCTCACTTGTTTCCTGAAGTCAGGGAGTACGTCAGTAGGGATGGTGGTCTTGCACAAACCGTGTGTCAGGCACAGAAAATTCCTCGCTGAGGTTACGTCTGCATCCAGGCTGTTTCTTCTGAATTGATGTTGGGATAAGCTTTTGGGGGCAAAAAGAGGGATCCAATAGCCTGAATTGGTGAGTTCGGTAAACTTGATTTTCCCTGCTGTGATTTCTGGCAGATCCCTGTCTCCTGAAGGCTGGAGAAGTGAGCACATGAAATGAGCTGACAGTAATGGGCAACCGTCTGTCTTCTCATCTCCCTCCAGTCTTGCCAAAGCCTCCCATTTTTCAGTGATAATGCTAAATGAAGTACGAGCTTGGACAGCAGCCAGGTGTCAGCACATGGCAGAAGGTTTTAATTCTGCTTTTAGAAACTAGATAAGTGGTGTGCTAATATAAGCTAATAAAAGCACAACCTCTCTTCTCAGTTGGACAGCTTGAGAGTGAAGATGATCATGACACTGCCATGTTGCAGAGTTTTGTGCTGGAGCTTGTTAAAGCTCTAATTATTACAGCTGTCTCTGTAATGTGCTGTCTCACTATTATAACATCTATTTGATTATATGCAATGACAGAGAAACCAGATACATTAATTCCCTGGGAAGCTTTTTGTCTCTTGATTATGTGCTTTTTTCACAGTTGTGTTCAGACTCGGGCACTGCTCAGGATTCATCACTGCTGTTGTCCTTTTCCATCCCCCTCCCAATTCCAGCGCTGAGAGCTGTGTTTCTGAGCAATCTCCAGGTTATTGCATTTAGCTGCTTCCCCTCTGAGAGTCCCCAGTTTCTTTGGATGCTGCTGCAGCCACAAAGTGTGCTGGAGCTTGTGCCCAGGACAAGCTGATTATGCTGTAGTCTGTGCATTCTGATGATTGCTGGAGACATCTGGTTTCACTGAAGAAATTCAAACCGGAATGCCTCTGAATGCACAAATGGACTGAAATTAGTGTTTTTAACATTAACTGCTGTTTAGCCTTTTTCTCTCATTCTCCACAGATTTTAACCCCTTCCACTCCTCAGCCAACTCAGCCTTGTGCTTGAGTTTGTGTATAATCCTCCGTAGCATAAGAGAAAGGCTGCTTTAATTTTTGGCTTTTAAGTATTTTTTTTTTTAAGATGTGGGATTACTGTAAATTGTTTTACAGAGATCAGTGAAAAGAAAATGACCACCTCTCCCTTTATGAGACTGGCTCTGTTGCAGTAGGTGAGGATTTCTCCTCTACAAAATGCCAATTACAGAGGAGTCTGGGTTTGCAGAGGAGAGCGCTGTTTTGAATGCATCAAAAAAACTGGATCTGACTTCTGCAAGGCTGGATGGGTGCATTTAAAACCTGCTGATCCGACCCAGGACGAAGCTGTGCCAGCACACTCGGAAGTGGTCTCGATGGCTCCTTTGCCAGGCTGTTGTTTGCCAGCTGAATTTAGCATTCTCCTTCTCTTGATCAATGAATAGATTTTTTTCCTCAGATCCTCTTTTATTTTTCGGTTTCCTCTGCAGCTTTTTTCCCCTGTGGAAGATGAAATCTGTCACAGGGGCTTAGATTTATTAACTGCTGCCTGAGTCGCTTTGTGTGATGTCAGGGCGAGAGAGGAACTGATTGTGTCCTTAGAACTGGCTTAACAGAAAGGCTTTGGATAATTCCGTAGATTTTTAAGATGTTGTGTTGGCTTAAGTGATTAGTGTGAAAGCTTCAAAGACTAAATATTTAAGGCTTTATTCTGCCCTTACTTGTACCCATGCATATCTCTGGATTTTCACATTTGAATGAAAAAGTAATTCTGCATCTCGCTTCCACCCCTTCCCTTTTTCACCTCTCCCCCACTCAGACTGCACAGAGTTGGTATTCTCTCTTCCAGCAGTTGGTGAGCAGCTATGGAATACTGCCAGGTACATGGGAGTGGGGGAAGGCAGTGTGCAAGTGGGAGGAGTGCATCCTAGTGGCGTGCAGGACATTGTTCCCTGTCTTTCGAAATGACTGCTGAACGCTGCTCTCCTCATGATCCCATTTGCCATCTGTGACAGTGCTGTAACTAGGAACTGTTCATTCACACAAGGTGAGAAGCTCACTCAGCCTAGAATTAACTTTTTACAGTCCCATCGGTATCGTGTGTTAGTGAAGGCAGAATTCGCGGGGGAAGGACTGGCTTGATCCACTCTGTTCCCTCGGAGTATTTCAGTAGGGCTCTTCACAGTTCCATGTGTAGCTAAGCTGTGGATTTTCTTTGCTAGGTGGTTTCTGGTTATTCCACTGCTCTTCAGCTCCCCTTTCAGAAGTGTGTGCCTGCAGGAGAGTGCAGTGCTGCAGCCCTAAGGGAAGTGTGTATTCCTTGGCTGGCAGCACCATGACTGTGTGCTGGGGTACCCGGGCCTGCTGGCAGGGCTGGCCTGGGTGGCACAGCTGGCAGACCCTGCCAGCCCAGACAGGGTATCGGGCACTGCCAGCGAGGCTTGCTGAATTGATCAGTACGTGTGTTTTCCTTACAGGCCCTTTCTCTGGGTGCCCGAGGGGCTGAGGCAGTTGTGTGAATTGCCTCAGGCTGATTGCATCAGCAGCAGCCCAACAGGGCAGCTATTTGCCTTTTCCCCAGGCAGCCCTTCCTGATGGGTGTTTTCCTGCCGTGGCCTTGTATCCTGCTAGGTGTGGAAGTGTGAGCTAGAGACTGACTCTCCAGCTCTCACCAAATTGCAAAGTCCAGCAAGCCCTTACGGGAGCGCTCCTGGAACTGTTTAGGAGGGCTCTTTGTTGGGCGTACTCAGTGTGGAGGTGCTTTCACCCAGAATGGGCTGCTCAGACCCATTCAGCTGTGGAGCTGATGTGTGCTGTGTTCTCTGGGAGGAGTATCTCAAATGTCACTTTGCAAGAAAATTAATCTAATAACTGTAGCCCTGAGACAGGTTATAAAGGGAGCCTCTCGTTAGCCATGTGCTTTGTGGTGACCTCTGCCAGCCACAGCAAGCAAACAAGGGCACTGGTGTACAGTGGATAAAGGAGGATGTTGATTGTTCAAGATGTGGAGGGAGTTCTACCCCTGGAAAAAAGCCTAGAGGACTTTTTTTTTTATTGTAGCTTTGAAGGGCACAGCATTTGCTGTGATGATTCACTACTTCTGCCAATTTGTAGTTGAAAGGTGGGCTCTCTTCATTCAAAAGGATTGATGGTTCTGAAGAAAGCAAATTTAAGTTGGTTTTTAATCCTTTTTTTCTTAAGTAAGAGCATTGCTTTTCTCCCAGCTGTGCAGAAAGTGAATCTGATTGCTTTCAGTTGTTCCTTTGTGGAATTCACTTATGTTCCCTCCCAGTAACTGAGGAAGTGACTGACTTTTTCATTATACTTTCGATAGTAGAGATTGGCATAGAAGGTCCCTCTTGATCTTTTATGAAATGGAATTGTGATTCAGGAGAAGGAGGGAAGAGGGAAAATCTTTAGACTTCTCCCTCTCCCCTGCCCGAGTTTTTTTTTTTTTTTTTCTTTATCATTCTTGTGCAATTAAATATTTGCTGCTGCTTTGTAAAATCACTTGGAATTTGTCACCAAGGTGGCAAATGGTAAAGCTTGAGAAGCTGATGATGAGTCTGTAGAGCTTTGGGGTTGATAGTGTAAGGTTGTGAGCTCTAAGGGGGGTCTGACCTCAGGAATACTGGATCCTAGAGTCAGGATGATCCTGGATCCCAGCCAGCTACATTCAGCTGATGCTTTGGAGTCAGATTTAGTATAATGTGGCTGTTCCCACCTGGTACTTGAAAATAAAGTGAAACTGAAAATGGAGCATTCTGTCAGTGTGGCATTGGAGTGGGTACTTTGGTTATAGAAGTCATTATCCTTTTCTTTTTGTAAGAGCATGAGGCTTCATTTTACCTCTGCAATAATCAAGATGCAACGTGTCAGAGAAACGGCGCATTCATTTAGCTGTTTGCTTTGGCACTTCTTCATGCTTAAAATACTCAAACTGTGTTCCTGACTATTCCCTCCCTGAAAAAAAAAAAAAGTGTGTGTGTACTTGTAAAAGTACAGTTGTAAAAACACTTGCAAAAGTAGTTTTGCTGAACGGCTTCTATGCCCACCTCGCACTTGGCGTGCACGGGTTTGTGTGCTGGGAGGTGGCGGGGATGGCCCTCAGGTTTGTGTGCTCACTGATGCCCTGGTCTGTAACCAGTGGGGATGAGGAATGGGAAGTTTGCTTTCAGAGTGCCAGGGGAAGGAAGGAGGGCTCTGAAGCCGTTCATTGCTGTCCTCTGGGGAGAGGCAGCCATCCATCCATCCATCCAGCTGAGGCAGCGCCCTGCCAGCCAGCCACTCAGAAAATGTGCTGGCTGTTTCTGGGGATGCAGTGGGCTAATCACATTAGTTTAGCGAGTTTCAAGAAGAGAACTGAGTGAGTGGCTGCTGAAGCAGCCCGTGGAGAGGAAAAACAAGTGTAATAACTGGTATTTTTCATTAGAATGTCATTTCACATTATAAACACTTCGCAGCGTATTTCTTCATCTCCAGTGCATGTTAATACCTCTCTGTGGCTCGCTCTGGAATACTTTAGACAATGTATTGGTTTTGAGTCCGCTTCTTCCCAGGTTCTCCCATATTGCTTTCTTTCATATCATTTTCTATACTTCTACCATCCCTCATCTATTGCCCCCTTCTCACCTCCTTTAAAGGCTCGTGAGCTGAAAGACAAGTGATGCTTTCACATGTGAGTCATGGAAACACCTGGATTTGTATCCCTTAACACTTTTTATCCTGATTTTGTCAGTGAGCAGCCAGGCCAGCTCACATTGCAGGCAGCAGGAGCTGGGTGGGAATTTGCAAGCTCAGAAATGAGCTTATGAGCTCACTGGAAAAGGAATTGCCAACACTGGGTTCTTAGCAGCATCAAAAACCTGACTTACTTCTTTTCAGAAGGAAATGGAGAATGAGAGATGTATGTTGTTGAGACACTGCCTCATTTATCTGTATCTTCTCTAAAATCTGGATATAATTAAAATGCCACAAAAGTTTAGCTGGAGCAAAGAAATATGGAATCTGTTAATATTGAAGAAGCCCTTTGACTTATACCAATTGAGATTGTGATGTTGTAGAAAGACTGCTAATAAGGAAGATGCTTTAAAGCTGGGTATTTTAAATTTATTTCTAAGTGGAAGAAGCCTTTTTTCAGTGCTGGTATTTAAATGTTGTAATTTGCTATAAATAGTGGTTAAGAAAATGGAGGCATTCATAGAGTTTTGTTCTCCAGTTCTGGTGACTTGAACCTATTTTCAGTGAAAACTCTTCAAATGCATGCTAACTTGCAAAATGAGATTGCAGCGTGCTTCATTATACTGAAAAGCGTATTTGACCACGAGGGTTTCAGTAGGAATCAATATAGAATATTATACTTGTTAGAAATATTTTAACAGTGTTCTATTAATGCTGAAGAAGCTCCCCTTTCCCCCAAGATCTTCGGGTTGCTTTACTTTCATTTACTTATTTTGTGACATCATCTTTACTTTCATTCTGTAGGAGACTAATTGCACGAGCTCAGCTATTTTGTGTTTTGAGGAATTGGCCATTAAATAGCAACGAATTAAAATCTTCTTTGATTGATTACATGTAACTGTCTGAATTGCAACAGGAATTCCATGTAGCAGCCCTTGCTTATGAGGTGTAAAGTAATTTACCGTGCTAATAAAACATCATTGTGTGCTTGCTAAGAGAAAATATTAAATTCATTCCTATTGCTCAGTATTTTTACATCTTGATTCTGTTCAAATTTCTGCTGTAATGTGAAAAAATATTCGATGGCTTCTTGTCAGGAAGATGACTTTGCGATCCTTTGCAGTGAAAAAAATCAAGACAAAGAATTGCCAAACAGAAGTTGTATTCTGTGAATGTAAATAGGTTCTGCACCGTAATTAGTGATTTTCTAGGGCTGGACTGGAGGCCCTGTGTTTTCCTGGGAAAATACGTTTGATGTGTACCATCCCTAATTTCTGCCGTCCTGAATAACCAGGCTCTGATTCTGCTGTAATGAACCATGTGTTAATGTTACAGCCTTCTGGCCAGCCAGGAGCCAAAACACCATGTCTGACTTTGTAATGAATCTTGCAGTCGTCTTGTTGACTCCGTGGGTAGGCTTTTGTTCCAAATGTGCCCTCAGATATTGCGAGTTCTCACTGGAACCTACAGTGCTTCCTCCGCTTGTGCTTGGCTTTGCTCAATTTGCCAGCTTTCCTGGAAAGCGTGAATGTTTCAAACCACAGAGGGAGTTGTTTGTTTGTTTGTTTCCTTGTTAGTTTTGGAACAGTGGGGTTTAAAACAGTGGAACTGACTAGAACTGTTTCTATTTCAGTTATGTTTCAGCTGTTTATGTTTCTGTTTTGTCTTCTGTTTTTAAGCTGTGAGTCACATAGAATAGAGATAAGCGTTTGCTTGTATCTCAGGGTGGAAAGTTTTATTCTTGCAGCCATCAGTTTCTTAGTGTCATTTAATAAGGAGCTCTTGTTTCTCTGTTCTTATCAGTGACTTTTGCATGTGGGTTGTTAGTTGTTTTTATTTTTTTTCCTCAGATGATTTTCTGCTGCGACGTTGTTTGTTTTTTTTTTTTCATTTGAGCTGTGGCTTGGAATCCTGCAAACAGAACACACGGTTTGGCACAGGTACAGTCAGACCCGGGGAGACACTGACTGACTTCAGGGGCTGTTTGGTATTGAGGATGACCTACTCAAATCCTAATCAAAAATGCACAGAGCCCAAGTGAGTGGAGAACACTTGTGCGGCACCGGGCTCTGCAGTGAGTCCCAGAGGCCAGGGCAGCGTTCCCCGAGCACTGTCCCTCTGTGCTCGCTCTAGGTGGGCTGGTGGCTGTGCTGGGGTCCCGCTGCCATCCCATCCTCGTGGCCGCGAGACACCTTGCGTGTGCCCGCATCCCCAGCTTCGGGACTGCTCTGTAGGTCACAGACCGATGCAGAGATTGTCCCCAGCTGTGCAGGAGGGTTCCGGGGCGCTCCCGCAGGGTGCCGATAAGGAATATGTAAGTGTAGGGCTGTGGGGTGGGTTTCTCCCGAGTCCTGTTGATTTTCAGGCATGTGTATGGCACGGTAAGTTTGCATATAGAGTCTCACCCAGTTCAAGCGAGCACTTGTATTCTTTGTCCGCACAGCTTCTCCGCATTAGCATAGTTGTTACTCCTGAGAGTATGTGTTCATTCATTGCATCTCAGTGTGGCAGTCAAAGAATTAATTACTCTGAGAAGGGACAGGCCTCTTCTAAAGAGTTTCACAACTTCAGCCTTTAAAGGCTCTGTGTCCCCCGCTGGGGCTGCACCGCAGCTTGTCAAAGCATTCGCGGCGGCTGCACGGGTCAGTGGCTCCCAATGCAGGGACACTGTCAGAGGGACCGTGACACTGCTTCCTCGGGCCGATTTACTTGGGGCTGGAGGGAACGGGCAGCAGGGAAAATTGTGAGCCCTTGAGTCACTGTTCACAGGAAACAGACTTTGAAATTCTCCTTAAAAAAAAAAAAAAGCAAAAGTAGTACTTTATTTAAGCCCACATTGCTCGCACGCTGAAGCGCTCACCTCGCTGCTTGCTTCCGAAGCTGATTGCCTAAATGGCCCGGCTGCAGTGCTGCTGGATGTTTGTTTCATTATCTAATGTCACTTATTGATTTTCATTAAAAACATGTCAGCATTGATTTTTCTAAAGCACCCTCGGAAATGCATTCTGACCCTTTTTTATGTCGAATCCACTGCAGAGTCTCCCACTGAATTGGTCTAAAGCAGGATTATTTTCTGACTAAGAAATGTTGATTAAATATTTTGATGTATGACTGGTTAAGACTGCTTTAAGAACAAAGCGTGCCACGGGGAAATGAACTGAGACAAGGGAGAGGCTGAAAGGGAGGATGCTATAAACCAGGCACTTTGTCCATTCAGGCATTGTTATTTAAAGTTAGCCATGGAAATAAGCTGATGGCCCGGTGCTGTGTATGAGCATCAGTTCCCACTCCAGATTGTATTGACATGATGCTGATAGGAGAAAGGAGATGTTATTTTGAAATGTAGTTAGATCTGAGTACAGAAGAATACTGTCTTTTCTCTTAGCTCATTATGATGACTTTTCAGGGAGCCTGGTGTGTTTTTTCTGTAAGTTTGAAAATGCTGACAGTCACAGAACTTAAATTATCTGCTGATTTTGTCATATGCCTGTGTTATTATTTTCCTGCTTTCCTCCTCTGGCTCTTTATGCTGATTTCTCATATCTGAAAAATGGGTTCTTAGGCTCGTATGGTGATGTGCAGTGACACATGAGTGATGTTCTGGGGTCCCTTAGAGTAACTCCAGCACAGCTGCAGGACACTGAGCTCACTGCTCCAAGACTTGTGCTTAAATTCCTGCATTAGTTACCACTCATAGAACTGACACACAGCTGAAGTTCAGTGACTGGAAAGTTCTGGTACTGCTGAGTTGACTATTGAATTTAAAGCAGTGGCCTGGTTAGGATAGTAGTGTGCCACAGAAATCCAAATTCATGTCTGAAAACAGGAAAAGGCTTTCAAAGTCAGCTTTGTGTGCACCTCTTTCTGAAGACAGACTAACTGGTTTCCCTATAATTTTGAATTGCTCCTTCCACCCCATAATCTGGACTTTGAGTAAATGATTTTACTTGTTTTCCTCTAGATTTTTACATTTCTGAGGCAGAAGATGTGATTGTACAGCAGGTTCTGGTCTCTCAGAGAAACAACACTGTACATTCATTAGGTAATCAATAGCCTTATTTGCCTGGCTGTTGTATCTCTTATATTTTTACACTGCATGAGAATGTGTTCCTTGAGCAGCAATGCCATCAGCAAACCTGGTGAGGCAGAAGGGAGTGTGTTCGCAGCCGAGGGAAACAACTGCTGTGTTGCTGGAATATAACCCTGCACTGCTTAGTTAGCAAAGCGCTTCAAGTTCGGTTGTACAATTTTTTTCGGGAAGAAAAAAGTATCGTTAATAGAAAAGAATATCCAGAAACTCAGTATGG
Organism: Oriolus oriolus; assembly: GCA_013400235.1. Taxonomy (NCBI): domain Eukaryota; kingdom Metazoa; phylum Chordata; class Aves; order Passeriformes; family Corvidae; genus Oriolus; species Oriolus oriolus. The sequence goes on along the minus strand of VXBT01002221.1, from coordinate 385,872 downwards.
ATGGACAACTCGGTGCGTGGAAGTTTCCAACTCTGACATTCTTGCCCTGTCCTAATATTCCCTCTTTATAGGAAGATAGTATAGAGGAAAAGTACCATCAGAGTCTCTTGGTGGGTATTTGTGTGCTGAGAAATACCCCCGAGTTTGTGACTTGTGTCCTGTGCATTGCCCAGCTGTGCAGGGTGCAGGATGTACTGCGGGACTGTGTGTGACAGACCTTATGCCGTGGTGTCTCTTGCAGCAGTTCTTGACCTTTTGGTCGCAGATACACAAACCCCAAGGGGAAGAATCTTTGAGTGCCTCTGCATGTGGATGCCTCTCAAACCTCTGTACTTGGGGCTCTCCTTTCCTCAGTGCACATTAAGCTCTCAGCCTTTTCTTCGCTCCTCTTTTAATCTGCTGTATTTGTGGTACTCTTAGCTGTTCTGCAGCACAGCAGGTTTTTGGGGTAGGCACCCTGTAGATGCTTGCTGCACTCCTGAGGGTTTGAGAGCGCATCTCTTCCAGTGGGACCAGCTGGTGTGCCCAGCACTGCTGAGCCCTCCCTGGCACCCTGCACCCCTGGCAGGTGAGCAGGTCTCTAAGGGCAGATGAAGTCAGGCAGCTCCCTTGCTAACATAGCTGGTTTCCACAAAAGCACCAATTTCTCGCCTCTCCGTGGCACAACCTTCATGTAAACACAGCTCTTGTTGCCCAGAGCCGGGCTGGGGCAGCAGCAGAGCACTCCTTGGGGCACAGAGGTGTCCCAGCTCCGGAGATGGCCCTTTCAGATGGCTCCAGGAATGCAGCGGAACCCCCAACGTGCCCGGCCAGTTGTGCAACTCTACACCCCCGGCTGCAGGGAGGGACGGGGCTTCTTCCTGACCCCCACCTGTCAGTCAGCTTAGCCCTAAAGGATAAGCTGATCTTTTGAAGTCAAGGCTTAAAATTGTTGAGGCTGGAGGGCATTTCTAATAGGTTACTGGGTTAGCGAGGAAAGGCAGCAGCGCTGTGCACGGTATCAGCTTTGCTTTGATCACACTCTGTAGTGTTGTGCACACACACACACAAATTTAATAGCTACTGCTTGAGGCTTGCCTACACTGTTTGTGTTCCTAAATCAGAAGCAGAGGATGTCTGATACAGTCCTCTCCTTGAGCAGATACATCCGAGAGCTTTTCTCCTGGTGGCTAAGGAAGCAGTTCTTTTCCCTGATAAAACAATGAGGGGACAATGAATGAACGATGACTTGTGGGATGTGTAAATGTGTGTGAGTGTAAAATGCTGTGAGGCTGCCCCAACTTGGAGATTTCAATGGTACTGAAATACAAACAATTAAAAGCAGGCGCTGGCACAAACCTACCCAGAGCAATGCACTGCAAATACAACTTCTGAAGGGGAAACACCTTCGCCCCTCAAACAACCATACCATAAATTCTCTCCCTCTTTTGGTTTTAGTACTGTTGTAAAAAGCCCAGGCCTGCTTTAAAAACCCGAAACCTTCTCTTACAATGGCCGGGGCTGAGCTTTGAGGCACTGCCACAACTCATTGTCTGTGGAAGAACCCTTGCTGGGAAGGCTGTGATTTATATCAGCCTGCCTGTCATGGGGTGAAAGGAATGCCCGGTTTTTCATTTCGATCAAATGTTAGGTTTGAAAACCACCCACTGCTGTAAACTCAGTTGGAGTGGAGAGATGAGATGGAGCACATTGCATGCTTTGTTGCTGAGATAGTGTTTTAAGGCTGGCTGAATCTGTTTCCCATTGCTGAGTGCAGGGAGCAAAGATGTGGATTTAAAAAAGGGAAAACTAAACTGAGTACTATTTTTTGTCTGCTTTCAGTGAAGTAGAAGATGGGGTGAGGGCAGTTCAGGAATATGTGCTGTCTTCAATGCAGACGTGAGAGAAGGAAAAATCTTTGGTGTAGATGAGCCTGTAAGAAGATGGGGGTGGAATTTTCCAAAGGGACTAGCAGAGATAATCACCCAGTTCCCACTGAAAGCTGGTGGACCTGCCTTCATGCATAAAACTGGGAGGGCAAGACAAAATAATCTTGACCTGTAATTGAGTTTATCTCCTTCTATGAGATTTTCAGTTTCTCCCATCCCCTCTTTTTTGTTTTTATTTTGTCTTCTGTTTAGCAGCTTTCACATGGACTTTCCTTTCTGAAAGTTTGGATGCTGATACAATTCTAGAACAGTGATATTCTTTCTATTTAAAATGCACAATAGTTTATGTGGCTTTTTCTTCTCTTGACTGTGTTGGCAACAGCACAGAGGGCTTTCCCTGGTTTTGACTTTCATCACAGATTTCCAGCTTGGACTGCCCTTAAGGTATAAAAGCATCTGATCTGAGTTTGTGGCTTTGCATTTGTGACATTTGGTTTCTGGTCTTTCTTAGATTAATTCTCATTTTGGCTGAGTTTCATGATGTAGAGTAACATTTTTACCTCATTAATGTGACTTTACATTTACTTAGCTGTAAAATGAGTATCAAGAAATCGGCATCTGAGATTTCAAACTGCAGAGCTGGGAGCAGTCCTTCCTAAGATAAAAGCTGTGAGGAGTTCCTATGGGCTCCTGCGTTAAGAACGTAAAGAACTCTGTGCTGCTGAGTGTCTGCAGACTCGTGATCACAATCTTTAGGCAGTTCTGTGTGATGCTCATGAGCAATTTTTATGATTAAGGGTTGACTGCTATGAGTAAGAAAACCATTGTACCTTACTCTGCTGCTGTTACATTTGTAAATGTAAAATTCGGAGATGGAGATAATTCCCCTGCTCTGCCACCACAGGCTGCATAACCTTGGGCAAACCACGTCTGTGTTCACCTGATACAAGCAGCGATAACACAGCCTCAGAAGGGTGCTTTGAAACTAAGCACGTTCAAGATTAAAATATTATGGTGACAGTGGTGAAAAAACACCCAGTGTGCTCCGAGCAGTGCATTTGATCAGTCCTTCAGGTCACAGGAGATTTAAAGGCCATCTGTGGTATGACTCCATTGACTTCTGTAAACCAGGATCAAATGTGATTCATGCATTTGTGCGCTCTGACCCCTTTGAATTCTCTGGTCAAGTTATGTCAGGAAGGGAGAGAAGCACTGCGGTTTGCTATCAATTTTTGTGTGGGTCTTTACAGAAAACAAACCTGTGTCAACAGCTGATGGGAGTTTTGCAGGATTTTGTCACAGTTTCAGGGACATGAGGAGCAAGTTGAGATGTGCCTTTCAAGTTAGAGTGTAAAAGACCTCTGAATATTTTTAAGGCAGTTAATATGGGTTTTATAAAGCAAATTAATTTTCCCCCCATGAAATAATATAATGCCAGAGCTGCTGAACTAGAGCACTAGTTGTTATTTTAGGAATACAGTTTAAAACCCTTTCTTTTCCATCTTTTGTTTTTAAGCCACAGATTACACCTTTTATTGGTTTTGTATTTCCAGACATAAGGAGGGGAGTTACTCTGTGGCCACGTAATTCCGTCCCGGCTGGGCATGGCCAACAGGGCTGACTGATTACAGTACCTAGCGGTGATCTACAAAGGTGGTTTGCAAATCTAGGAAGAAATCCAAGGTTTGTTTCATCAGGGCATCAAAGGCTGAGTTTTTTTAACATCATGCTAGCACTGCTTCCCAGCTGGGATGTGTTAACTGCAGGCATTACTGTCAGAAATGGCAAACATCAGGAATGTGGCACTGTGGAGCTGGAAATGGTTCTCAGACTTCTCTTACAGCTCTCCTTCTTGAAATCTGTATCCTGCCTTTTCCTTCCTGAGGTCCAGGTCTGCATTTCTTGCTTTTTGCTATTAACTTTGTGCTCGTTCTGTTCAGCGTGTGGTTTACCAGTGAGCAGAGCCCTGGATGGCAGTGGTTTGGAGTGTTCTTGTCAGAGATGTGGGTTTAGGATAACGTTTGGTTCTCTGTTGTTTTGGTGGCGTGTCTGTACCTGGAGAATCAAAGCAGGGCTGAGCTCTGACACCGTCTGTCTGAAACTGTTTTGCAGATAAGGATTTGAGAGTTTGAGTTTAACAGCCATTCAGAAAACATTGCAGGGCTCCCCGCAGTGAGATTTCTTGCTAGTGAGAGCAAAGGCCTTGGAAATACGGGCTGGGGTTGTTTCTGAGTGGGAGTGATGTTACAACTGTCTCCCCAGCTTCTGTAATAAAAGTTTGCACAGTGCATCGTAGTGCACCATCAGTAAGGTTCTTCCTAGTTGATAAAAGTAGATTATCCATTGAAAAATGCAGTGTTAGTTCATTTAAAATCCTCCTGAAGTAAAATGGAGACTTGGCATTTCTGAATTTTATCATATATTCATATTTAGTTGCTGCATTTCTGTCACTTAGATCAGTCATCTTTGTGTATGATCTCATTTGTTTCATTTGTGGGCTTTGTGGAAGAGAGGTGAAATTATTCACAGCAAAAACTGAAAATATGGAAAAAGCAAGCTTTGATGTGTCAGAATATTACCACAAACATGAGAGTGGATTACTGCTTACTCTTAATATACCTACATAGATATATTTGATTCCTTGTTACCAGGTTAAAATGTTAATGATAACTATTGCAGGATAAGTGGGTACTTAGGAGTCACAGAAGAGGAAAAACTTCTGAATTTACTATTAAATATTAGGGAGTCCTTTGGACCAGTCCCATTGGGCCCTGGAAGTTTGGGGACCTCAGTATTTCATAGAAGGACTTGAGCCACAGTCCTCTGGTGGAGAGAGATCTGAAAATAGCTGGAGGGGTCAGCTCTGATCTCTCTTGTGAGGCTGGAATCTGTCCAGGGGAGTTCTTATATATGAGGTTCCCTCCCACACCTCAGTTTTGTGCATTTGTTGCACACATTTTAGCAAGCAGAAAAGGAGGGCTGCTGAAAGCTGCCTTAGAAACACAGGCTCTGAAGGGATCGGGGGGAAAAGAGGGCAAATTCTTTTTAATTCCCATTTGTACAAATAATTTGCAGATTAAGGGTTTTGGCCGAGAAAGAGAGGCTCAAGTCTGAAATGTATGGCCCCCATGTGGGCTTCATACAGAGCAGCTGAACAAAATGCTTCATTTCCAAAAGCCACTGCTCGGCTTCCCCCTCTGCTCTCAGGGAGATGATGAAGAAGAAAAAAGACGGCGACTTTGGAGCTGATTAATCACTGGGAAACAGTAATCACTGGTGGTGTGTTTGGGATCATTATTCAAGGACTTCCAGACAGAAATAAACCAAAGAACTACAACAGTAGCTTTCTCTAATTATTTTTCTGTGCTCAGCCCTACTTTGGGTATTGAGCAAACCATTCCTCTTCTTGCAGTTTATAGGCAGTGATCTCCGGGGCACAGATTCAAACCATCCTGGGGAGTTCATTCTGGAAGCTGTGACCATATTTACAGCTTTAAAAGGGGCTGTTTATTATGGGATTCATTCGGGCTCTAAAATCATAGCTAAGGGTTTATAGCATATTTAAATGTATATAATTGCTTGAAAAACAGCTCTAGATAGATCTTTGTCCTGTGTAAATTGGCACAGCCTCTCCAGAGCAGAAAGAAACGGAGTGGATTTCCACCCACTGAAGTTTGGACTCCTTTGATTTTTCTTTTCTCTTCTGTGTGTATAATGCAGGGAGAAAGCAGACAACCCTCTTTAATCTGGGGAGAATTTAGACACTCATCAAGCACTAAAGAGGCACCATGCCGAGGCTGAGAGCTAAAATCCCAAGGATGAAATCAAGTAATTGCTTTATCTCTTTCTTTTCAGACATCTAGAGAGATGCTTAAAGGCAAAACTAAAAGTAAATGAATGAATTGAGCCAAGTGGATTTAGAGGCGGGTGGATGTATTAAACTCCAGGGAAAATAGCAGCAAATAGGTGACATTCTGTGCAGCTTCCAAAGGCTGAGCTTGGCAGCAGCAGCATTCAGGCTGCAGTGGGGCTCTCTCTGACTGGGTATATCCTGTAAGCATCTCCCTGGAGGGAAAACGTGCTTCACAGATGGCAAAAGGGTTCATATGAGCTTTTTTTTTTTTTTTTAAAGTAGCTTGTGATCAATTAACTACCATAAATACTTTGTTCAGCAGTTAACTGTCTTCATGTCTGTAATTTCTGTGATATCCTGATATTTGCCCAGGCCCTGAACTATTGCAGCAGTGATTAAGTGATTTTTCTCATGAATGTAATTTGAGAGATTCATACTCTCAGAAAGGAGAAAGACAAGAAGTCTAGAGGAGGGAAGGCAGGGAAGGGTTGGGCACTACTTTTAAGTGAGCTATTGAGTCTGCATAACAACATGACCATTTTACAGTCACATTTTGCTGCAGCCAGTTTTTCATACTTTGCAATAGGTTGGGATCTGTTTATTGCTACTGGAGGGCTTTTTTTCTTTCCTTAGCTTTTTCTCATGTAGATGGTTTTATGCTTGTCATCTAGGTAAGGAACAAGAAATGCAAATTTTTTACTAGACTTGAATAACCAAGCTGAATAACCAAGGAAAAACGTTTCAGGCTTGGATGTTAGGTCTGGGCAAAGAATTTATGGTATTTTTGAGCTCACTTTGTCTAAACCAGTAAATGAATAGTGATACAGCAAACTTAGGTAAGGCTAGTAATAAAAAGGTCAAAAAAAACCTATCAGATTCTTTATTTATGGCAAGGAGGCTCCTGGCACGTCAGTTGCTTGTTCAGTTTGTGGGAAAATTGACATCAACTTCCAGCTGCAAAATGGGGAGTTTATGCTACAGACTGAATTTTGCTTAAACTCCAGAGGCCAGATTTTCACAAGAGCTCAGCCTACAAGCAAAAAAGGAAAGACATGACCAAATTTCTAGAGCCCTGTACGCTGAGTCGCAGAATTGCTGCCTCTGGGTGCTGGCTGCTCCCAGACTCCAAATGTGGTAGTGTAAGTTCAGCCTGAAAGACTGCACCCTAGATGTGTTATAACTTTAATTTTGGCCCCTGAGAAGGCCAATTAACTCATACAGACCTAACGACAGCTCATCTGCACTTCAATTAGCTGGGGCTATGATCATATTCAGTACAGGAGCCATGCAAAAATGCCACTCACATTTCACTTTAAGTGTTCTGTGTCAAAGACGCCATCACCCAGCAATGAACTGCTGCTATTAAATTTCATAAACAATCATTTGAAATAAAGAGTTGTCACAGGAGGAGACTTAAGCAGCATTTTAATGTAGCATCAAAGGCACTGCTGTGCTGAGAATTAAAAAACTCCCCTCCAGTCACAAAGAAAAGGTCACCAGGTCATACTCACCTGAGTGGCCAGGTATTACTCGGGAGTGATTTATCTCTTCCTTCTGGAAGTTATAGATGTAATTTGGGAGACCATGAGGCCACCAGCCCTCTCTTGGCATCTGCCCTGGAAACACACCCAGAGTGTGTGTGCCAGTCCTGGCTGGCTGTAGGAGCTGCTTGTCAGTGAACTGACTCTCTGCAATAAAGAATTGGGGCAGCAGAGCAGGGATAAATTCAAAACAATCACTGTCAGGGCCAAAGTGGGAGAACATTTACGTTTTGATTCTCTTACTGCCCTTTTCTGTGGCAGTGTCAGCAGAAGTGGGAAGTTATGACCCTCCCAAAGATGAGATCCCTAACTGCACCTCCTAAACAGCATCAGTACAGATGAGAACTGACTCGGGCTCCTGTTTGGCAGCTGTGTGGGTTGAGTGTAGTGGGAATTCGTGGTGTTTTGGGGGTCCTGTTTGGGTGAATCAGCTCAGTCACAGAATGAAAAGTGCAAATGCACTGTTTGAGGAATTCGCAGGTCACTCAGACCCTGCGTAACCAGGGCAGGGAAATGGCAGTATTTAACCTGTGCCTGTGTGGTATGAACTACAATCACAGCTCCTGCCTGCTGGCACCATTATTCTCTGCAGAAATGGAGAGAGAGTTGCTAATAGTTAATAGATGCTCATCTCTTTGTGAGTATGACTAATTCTCAACAAAACCAGTACATGTTTGTAACTATTCAGTCACTTTTGGAATTGCCAAACAGAGTTCTCTAGTTCTCCCATCAGTTCAGTTGGAATAGCTCTTTCTGTCTGCAGTTAAGACCAGACCAGTCTCAATCTCCATGAGTTTGATACCTTGGAGCAAGTTCATGGATTCTAAGAGGAGCTGCCAACGCCACCTAGAGTTGAGGCTGCCTGGGTTTTCTCATTATTGAGACTATTTTCTGTTGTTTAATTAGATCAAAATTGGGAATGAAATTTTCTGTACCAGTTGTCTGTCATCCTGCTTTGTATGAGGAATGGGATCCTGACTGCAAGTAGTTACTTCTTTAATGAGATTGAAAACAACGAGTATTTAGTATTTTAGTGAATAATCTGGAGATCAGGAATAAAATCTAGGTGTGCCAACCTCCATCTTACTTCTCTGCCCATTAGCATGTACTCACCTTTCAGGATTTGTTTCAACTGGCAGCATTTCTAATGAGAAATGCAGCTTTAAAAGCCAAAAGAACATTTGTCTTCTTTAGTTCTTGAGGTGCTTTGTTGTGAGGCTTGTTATGGTTCACTTGAAGCTTTTTGAGTTGGGGACAGTGTTGAGGCTGGAAGGAAATGAATGGAAAATGCAAAACAGAAGGAGGTTTAACAGCACCAAGTTGTTCATGTGGTTATTTGGCAGTTACAGGAATTAAACGTGCCCAAGAAGTTTCACTTTGACTGTATCATGCAATTGATTCCCACCAACATATAACACTAATATTCCATCAGTGAGGTTTATTTATGGTCTTGCTGTAATAACTTTAAAAATGCTATGAAAAATCCTTTATTTACATTAATAATGCCACTAATATTTCCTGGATCTGTTGAAGTTATTGCTTTTTGCTGCTTAAGGAGATATGGTAATTCAAGTATATAAGCTTGAAGGAAAACGGGGAGAACGGTTTCTCTGAAAGGAAATGAAGCTAAAACTCCTTGGAAATATTTCCAGCCCACATCAAATTCAAATATCTCAGAGATATTTGCCACTAAGTGTTCAGTGGGTCTGTTCCTGAGCACACACATTATCTGAGGCAGCATTCACAGGAACCAGCGCTTTTCTGTGCTCCAGATGGATGGGATGGCCAAGGAAGATGAATCATCTCTGCTGTGCATGGCTGAGGCTGGGAGAAACTCACAGAAAATAGAACTCTCCTGGAAGTTTGCAGGGAGCTCTGGCAATTGCCATTAATCTTTTAGGGACCTGGAGCATATTGAAGCAGTCAGCGTGGGTGTGTGGAGTGAGGGAAGGTCTGAGATGGGCTGAGGAGATACCGGGACAGCCGTGACTCAGCACCTCCTTGGCCATGGCTGGGTTTGCTCTTCAGGCAGATAATTTTAATGATTGTCTCTGGTATTTATTCAGCAAAAAGCAGTGTTCACAGCTTTCATACTGCAAACACCACTGAACAGTCCTGTAAGTGCCTCTAAAGCCTTTAAACGCAAGATAAGGTTGGTGTGGTTGTGAAACGCTGAGCAGTAAATATTTTGCTTGTTTGCTTCTACTTAAAATTGAATCTTGGAGGATTTACATGCAAATTCTATCAAGTACCAATCTTTGTTCAGCCTTTGCTACGTGTTTTGATTTTTTTTTTTTTTTCCATTAATTTGAAAGCATTTGGGAAAGGAAAAGAGCCAGTGTTTTCTAATTGGCTAACATAAAGTGAAATTGCTAAATCCATATGTAGGCACCAGACTGTGCTTTGTTTCTTAATGGGGCTAATTTTGCTGAGACCTGACGGACCTGAGCATCACGAATCAGGTTGTCTGTGCAGGTATTTCAGTTTGAGACTGGTCCCATTCTTAGCTGTAGGGGCCTACCAAGGGGGCAGGAGTTGCATGTGCATACTTGGGGAAAACATTTAAATTGCTGCTGGAATCCAGATTATTTTTTAGGATAGGAACATGTAGCTTTTTATATTGGAAAACCGAATTTATCTTGCCCAGATTTTCAGTCAGTCCTAAGCAGCAAGAAAGCCAGAAGGAGGAGGTCCATTGCTGTGACTGAGTTGGTATCATGCCCTTAAGACCAGCTGGACTTTCTTTGCTGTCTGTAAACATTATTGAGAGTGAAATTTCTCAACTCTTTGCAATTAGACTGGTATCAAGTATCTAACAAGTCTTTGTCTCCTCTTCCACCACCTGTACTATTGCTGCCATCTCTTACCATATGAAGCTATATGAATGAATAATGAAAATATGTTTAAATATATGTTTTCCCATTGCTTGAGTCAACCATTAATATGCTGATATACCTTAATGTATTTTGGTTTTATAGTTTTAATAATACCACTCTCCATTACATAATCACCTTATCAAAGACCCCAAGCCATTTTTTGAGCACTAGTGAAGGCTCCAGGTATTTCTTTCTGCAAAAGAACTTTCAGTTATTTTACATTAGCTTCTACCTGCTTGGAAATGAGTGGCCTAAGGTAATTCAGCAGCCCTAGGAGAATTACAGATACGGTGCCTCTGTTGTTGGGATTACCTTATTTTGGATAACAAAACCTTCATGTGAATTTAGAGTTTTATCATCTTGGTGTAATTACAGTGAGGAGCTGTATGGTTTATTCTTGACCAGTTGGTCTGAAATACTCTTGTTTTTCTTATCACCACTGCTTTCACAAAGGATCACTTAGCTCTTGATCTCTGCAGGTTTCTGACCTGCAGTTTTGGGAAAGATGGTGCATTTTAAGTAGTTAAAAAATCTATTTCCAGCTCTTTTGCATTTGAAAGATCTTGGCCCTGTAAGAATATTTTGTATTAGTTCTCCTCTAGTTACCAGCATGAGAACTTCCAGAGGAGCAGAGCTGACAAAAGGCCCTTGGAGCAGCAGGGCTTTTGGCAGCTGTGAGTTCCTCGTGCCTGCTGCTGAGTTAGGGGAGGCTGGAGCAGCAAGGCACCAACCTGGCTGGAATATATTTTGCTCTTTACCTGTTCTGCTGTGGATTAAATGAGAACAGCTTTTTGGCTCCGAGCATCTGTGCATAAATTCCGTCTGAATAGGAGGCAAGTTATGAAATGAGATCAGCTCTGAAAAGTAATTCTAACCACGGCTAATTTTTTTTTAAAAGGGAATATAAATTGCTACCTTTTGAGCAGCCAAAGAAAATTAGGGTCTTGTGTAGGCGCTGAGATTTTGCCAGATTTTATATTGATTTGTGTTAAGTCTGGTTTGCTTGAAAGTGTGTTTCAGGGTGGGTGTGAACTCTGAGCATCAAGAGGATGGATGTGCCTTAAGCTGGGATGGCTGCAGGTACAGAATGCTGTGTGACAGCCTGAGTTTGATCCACATCACTAATAGCCACCTGTCTGACCTGAGGAGACTTTGCTGACCTGTCTTGCTCCTTGAGTGTGTCTCCAGCTACACTTTCTGATGTGAGGTCTGTTCTGGCATCTGTGCTCGGATGAGATGGAAACAATTATCAGGCCGGTGCAACTTTCACCAACTTTCAGTTGGTCCAGAAATCTGGCTGGACCAGATTTGAACCAGGCATCTGGAGGAGAGACTCTTTTTTTTGTTTGTTTGTTTGTTTTGCTGAGTTTTCTGAGCTGAAGGATGACAGCTAAGGAGAGGGGACTGGAGAGCAGAAGCGAAGAATGCTAATGGTGTAAGAGGAAAAAGTGAGACAACGCTTGGCAGATAGTCTGTGTCATTAAGGACAGCGCTCACTGTGCCAGAGAATCCTCTACTGTGCTCCATGGGAGCTCTGACCATGAGAGATGCCCTGGAAAGCTTTCCCAAAGCGTGCTATGTACACTGCTGGGGGCTCGCAGGCCACTTCAAAGTGGCGCTCGGAGGCCAGGTCTGTGAGGCCATGCGAGCGTGCAGATCTAAAGTACACAGCAGCCTCCTTTGAAACGGGCTGCAGAGGGTTCCCACAGTTCTCCCTGCTGCAGGGGGTGTCTGCACAGGAGCTGGCTGCAGGAATTCAGCTTTCTGTGACTTTGTGTGATGTTGGACACGCTGTTTGTTCTGCCTGAATGACGGTCCCTTGACTCCAAAATAAGGAGAGCGGCACACCTCTGCCTCACACGAGCTTTGGGGGATGAGAGCTGCGAGATTCTGTGGCAGAGGGAAGGGATGGCTGATTCTTGATGGGCTGCCATGGCATTCCAAGGTGTTTATCCCAAGCCAGGACTAAGGTTCAGAGGGAATGTGTGATCTGCAGAGTGCCTCCACCAGAGCTGGTTCTAATTAGTCATTTTTATGAGCTCCAGAGTCAGACAAAAATGAGGAGCCCTCCCCTTGTGTAGTTTCCTGTTTGCTGGGTGCATGTAAAAGAGATCTGGCCCTGATGTATGTTAATAATGAGCTGATAATGTAAGCCAGCTGAGAGATGTGGAGTTAGTCTGGTCTGCTGCCAAGCAGGAGGTGAAAGTTCAGGAACTGACTCATGTTGCCAAGACCTGGTCCTGTGGAGAAGGTCTGCTCATTAATAGATTGAGTTTCTCATTAGGGCTACAGAGCATATGCTTACAGCTTTTGGGTTTCGGGCTGAAACCCAATCCCAGTAAAAGCCTGCTGAACAGAGCGGCAGATTTACTGGTAAATAAAGGATTAAAGGAACACTTGGCAGGGTTGTTGGACTGGAAACCTGACTGGCCTTTGAAGATTTCTCCGTATTGTAGGTCCTCCGTTTAGATTTATACCAAGAAGAGACGTGTTCTGCTCTTTACCATGCAGCCCAGAGGGCAGGAGCTTTACGTAGTCTGCTCTGTGTCCAGCAAGGGTAGAAGACGCTTAAAGCTGTCTCTTAAATCCGTGCATGACATTGCCTTTAAAGTACACCATCCCATGTAAGTAGTTAGCTCGGAGGAGCCTGGTGTAAACAAGGCTTCCCTCCCACACCCCCCTCGCTTGGAGGCCTTGTCTGCACAGAGAACAAGACTCTGCATTAGTTTTCAGAGCAAGCAGCTCAGCATTTACAGCATCTCTAAAACTACTCTTGTTCTCTTCCGTTTTCTGAATGGGAGTCTCCAGCAAACAGGCACAACTGCCTGCTTGGGTTACAGCCTGTGACGTTCCTTACAGCTGGCCATGAATGGAGTTCATACTTGGCTAAACCTCTTCAGCAAACTGAAATGCAGACAGGTTTAAATAGACTTATAAAGGGGGAAAAAATAAATATATGGCAGTCCAAAAGCCCTACAGCTGACAAGAGTGTTAACACAGTACTTTGGAAATTCAGGGTGGCATTTGCTTTATATTTCTTTATTGAAGGAAAAATGATCCCCATTAGAGTTTTGGTTCTTGGATGATGTAATGGCTCTTGTACCACCCTGCCTTAGCTGGCAAGGGTTACCTGGGGAGACATGGAGCCAAAAGGAACTGCAGGATAGGCGTTGGAAGCTGGTCAGGATGGTAAGAGTTTCCTTTCCTTGTCATGAATTGGAGTCTATTGCTTTGGTAGCTAATGAAGGAGACAGAACTGCAGAAGTGGAGACAGCCGTGAATTTTATCGAACCCCTCTTCCAGCGGAAGGGTTTCCTTTGTTCCTGCCTGCCCAGAAGCCACAGGCATCTTCAATCATTGCTGAAATCCTATTGTCTAGATCCAAAAGCCGTGCTAGACCACAGGCTTTACTGAAGCCAGATGTCTGACATCACAAAAGTTACAGCAGGGAGAAGGTATCCGGCTCTTGCCTTGCTCAGACGCAGTGTGACCGGTCAGGCTGAGAGTTAGTCCAAGAGTTGGATTTACAGTTTATCGTGCAGAAATGAGCTGTAGCCGTGAGTGTATGCACAGATACATATTTTGTGTGCTTGTGCATGCAGCACGTTTCCTTGTGATGATGCACACTGTTGTTACACAAAGAGCTATATTATTTCTTTTACATAAATAAGGACGAGCAGAGGGATTTGTTCGAACTCCAAAGCCTCTCTCGAATATTACAGACCAAGCTGTAGTTGTGGAGTCCACCAGGAACTACAACTTAGAGTGGTGCTGGAATTCCTGCAGCAGAGAGGCTTTCCTGAGAAAGGCTGCCTGGGGCTGAGCAGCTGGAGTCCGGCTCGGCTCGGTGTGGATCACACGTGGGTGTGTGGGCAGGGGGTGTGTGGTACCACAGCGGTGCCACGGGCTCCTGCCTGGCCCTGGGCCCGGGGTGACTGAGGGTGACAGTGGGGACAGCCAGGCTCTCAGAGCCTCCCCAGCCCCGAGCGTGCCGTGCTGTGCCGGCACCTCGCTGCCAACGGAGCCCTGAGCTCCTGGTTCCGTCATAGCTTTGATTCAGCTGTAACCCCGTCCCCTGCTCCAGGCTCTGTCACCAGAGCTGCCGTGGCAAAGCCAGCAGGGTGTGAGTGCTGCCAGCCTGCCAGGGCTGAGTGGACAGCAGACATTGTATTGAGACATCTCTGGCCAGACACATCAGCCTCCCCGTCCCTTAGAGGGCAGATAAAAACACTCCTAATGCTTAATAACGTAAATTTGGAGGAGATCTTATGTAAACATATTCAGTGAGTCCTCATTAATTTCCCTTAGGAGCCAGGCTGAATGAAGATGAGTTTCAAAGACAGGAAGAAATTAAATTTATCGTTAAGGACTGCACATGTTGGAAAAAATTGTAGGAGGCACTCTGTGTTTTTTGCTGTGTGAATTAGGGATCTATGGCAGGGACGTGGGGGAGGAGGAAGGTTTGGAAGTTATATTAGGAAAGGATAAAAATAGTCCTTGCAAAATGTATAGCAGGGCTCTATTGCATTGATTTGCAGGGAGCTCTCAGTGATTCTTGAGCACAACAGCACTTTAGGAGCACGACACATTCAACCTCTTAAAGAGATGGTGCAAGTCATCTGCTCTGTGCAGTTTTGTGGTGCTCAGCATAACAAACTGGCATCCATCATTGTCATTTGTCTTTGCCAATGACTTTAAGGACATTTGAGAAGCAACAGGAAGGTAGGATTGTGTTTGCCACCCGCTCCAGAAAATGCAGATTTACTCCGTTGTGCCTTCAGAGCTGCACAGGCCAGCTCTGGCTCTGACATTAATGCCCTCCCTGAAGTGCACCAGACTGTTGCTGTACTTCGAACATGAACTAGATCCAGGTTCTTGCAAGGTGTCTTCATCTTAGGCAGGCCTTTATCTTTGGCTTCTAAATTTATTCCTTTTGTGTAAACTTTGTCTTGGAAAGAAGAACTCGGCCCCATTGGCTTCTGCATCCTAATTCCAGAACTGGATTTTCCAGATGTGTTCCCCCAGACACTCTCCTCAGGTATGGCACTGATGGAGTGTTTTGGTTTGGCCCTTCCTGGGCAGATTATAGCAAGACATTAGAGCAAATAAAAGAGACTTTTTAGAGAGGGACTTCTCAATCATCTTCTCTGCCTTAATAAAAACAGAATTAAAACCACATGTTCATCATTCTTCTGCTGCACTTTCTGACTGTGATTTAGCATTCTGTCAGGTCTGCTTGTGTTCCTCTGGAAGATTCCCTCTTCTGGATCTCATTCTTCCTCCTGTAGTTCTGACTTTCCCCTTGTCCCTGCCAATGCCACAACCGCTTTGTTCTCCCTGTCATTTCCTGCCCCACTCACGTCTCTGGTGCGGGTGAATTGGGAAGAAGAGAGGACAGAAGGGCTGAAGTTGGGGACTGGGGCTTGAGGAGCCCCTTCCCTCCTGCTTCTGCCCCTCAGTGCCAGGGGTCACCAGACAGAGCACTCAGTGGCTGCTGTGGGGAGCTGGGGTGCTCCCACAAAGCTTTGGAGTCAGGACAGGATACTTGAGAGACAGAATCTGGGGCTTGGGGAGCAGCTGCTCACCCCGAGATCCTTTGCTCTCTTAGCAGCAGCCGGGGCACTTTGAAAACAGCCCTTGGAGGTGCTGGGAGCACACAGACACCAGTGCTCCAAGCATCCCTGTTGATTAATCCCTGGGAAAGAAGGTGTTTAACCAGATAAATTTCCGCTTGGTTTCTGTCCTGCTGCTCTTCTGGAATGGTGAGTTGCTTTGTGCTCTGTGACAAAGAATTACTTGGAGGTTAAAGGTGACGCCGAGTTCATTTCCCGAACGGGCAGGGCTGTCCCCCACCCCCTCAGCCTCGTTTCTCAATTAATCTTCTCATAAATCCTCACTGCGTTTTTGAAATGGAGATGATTAGCAGGGTTGTAGCCAGGATACTGGGATGTTCTGACATGGTTTAAGTCACAGTTTGCATACAAGCAACTATTTAATACATGCAAGTATTAAAAATGTGCGTGCATTGCATCTGTTAGTGTTCCAAATTCCTCTGTGAAGGAGAGGAGGAGAAAGTAAAGAAGGATAAGTGGCTGCTTTACTCTTAAATTAAATTTTCATGTTAAAAATATTTTTTTTTTTTTGAAGAAGCAATTAGAAAATATTTTAGGGGCTGGGTCATTGCTGGCATAGCACGTGGAGATTTTTCTGTCTTTTATGAAACTTCATTGATTTATACCAGTGGTGAAACTTTCCTAAGAGTGAAATTCTGCAACAGTTCAAGCTGGTCCAAGTCAGTACTTCCATGGTCTTTCTCTCTGCACGATTTAGATGTTTCACACCAAGTTTGCACAGATTCCTGGAGACGCCAGGCAGCGGAGGTTGAGGCTCTTGGTTCCCACTCGGAAAAGCTGACAGACTAGAGTCTAAT
Organism: Oriolus oriolus; assembly: GCA_013400235.1. Classification (NCBI taxonomy): domain Eukaryota; kingdom Metazoa; phylum Chordata; class Aves; order Passeriformes; family Corvidae; genus Oriolus; species Oriolus oriolus. Next base: position 369,304 of record VXBT01002221.1, on the reverse strand, counting down.
CTTGGAAGCATTTGCTACCTTGCCTTGCCAAGTTCCATCCATCATCAGTAAGACTCTTACATCCTCTTACCTTCCTTGCTTTGGTGCTTTCACCTGCTCCACGTGCAGGATTGTGTCACCTGCTGGGCTCTGCCTCCCCAGGGCGTCCCCAGCGCCACCGCTGAGCTGTGACGCGGCCCCACGCCATCCCCAGCAGCTTTTCCATGGCACTTTCACACCCAGGGAAAGGGGCGTTCACAGGTTTGCTACTGAGCTCGAGCTTTGCGGACGTGGCCCTAAATTAAGGAACTACAACAAGCGCTGGACAGGACGATGGAAGTAATCTTTGCTGGTAATGTTTTTCTTCCTCTGAAAAGAATAAAGCTCCCTCGTGACCCTGAGATAAGGAGCTGAAAGGTTTATTGAAGGCAGGTGTTTAAAACCACCCCACATCCCAGTTACCTCCCCTTCAGTCAGTTAGCAGAGCTCTCCTGGGAACATTCTCGTTATGCTGGCAGGTCCAAGGAAGGTGCTCTGGAAGAAATGAAACTGCTCTCCAGCAGGGATTCTGCTTTCTCGCAGGTATCCGTGGGTTGTTGATCCACAGTCTCTTGGGTTGTGGAAAAGTCTCAGCCATGTAAACAAACTCCCAGAGAATCCATGTGGCACTTGGAGCATTATTTAGCCTGGAGATAACCAGGATTGCCTTTAAAGCACAGGACACCACCTAATGCTTATTTCAGTGCTTGTAAACAATTCTTTCCCAGCTGTGACATCCAAATCTGCAACCCTTTTCACAGGTCAGGAATTCCTGTTGCTACAGAGTGCTCCCTTTGGCTGCAGTGGGATTCTTGGCTGTTAGCAGCAGCAAGCTAGAATTGCCCAACTTTTACAAAAATCATGCAGCTTCTGACACATTTGTTACCGTTCTGTGTGTAAAGGGGGTTTGAAAATGGAAGGATTGGGTTTGTAGATAACAACATCAAATGCGGCTAGAGATGTCTGATTTCTGTGCTTAGCTTTGACAGAGCCTTCTGGAAAACTCAGTTACACTGCCTGACTTCCCTATCTAGATAGTGGGAAAAATGATTGCAGCTGTTGTCTGCTCAGTTGCTGAGGTGGGATGAGAGGTCTGAAGGGGTTTATTCACAGCAGAGTCCAGGACCCTGGGAGTTCGAGCCCCGGGATGCGAGTTGCCAGTTATGAACATACCAAGACGTGTGCTAAAAGTGTGTTACAAACCCCAGGGAAAGCCTTTCTCAGTTCTGATTGTAAGAAATCCCTTTTCCTTTTCAGCCCAGGAGTTGCTCACTGCCAGACTCCACCTGGATCTATGAGTAACATCCCTTGTCCTTGTGTAATTCGGAGCCCAGTGGGGGCTGGGTCTCAGGGTGGGGCTTTTGGCAGCAATGTGAGACAAAGTCCTGTTGTTTATGTCGCTGGCTGGCTTTGTTTTTAATTAGCACCTATTTACAAGAAAAAATGTTCTCCCTTTTTCTTTCTGCATGGTAAGGGGGAAAACATTGTAATTCATTCGTTGAGTCCTCTGTGTCCTCTTCCTACACTTCTGCAGCTGAAAGCTTCATCCTGCACAGCTCTGAGCTCTTTGGTACTCTTGGTTCTTGTTGGTTCTCGTGGCAGTGAAGAGTGCTGAGCAAATTGCCCCATTCAGGCTCTAGGACCCTAATCTCTCTTTAAACAAGGAGCTGTGTAAAGCAATTCAGTGTCTAAACAGAGGAGTGAGTGCCTATCAGCATCTGACAGAGCCTGAAACAGCAGAGAAAGCACAGAGCTATTAAAAACAAGAGAAGGAGACACAGGACGAGGAATTTATTCATTGCCAAGGCCAGAACTTGTTCAAGTCTGTAACTTGAATCTTGCATGTTCCCTTTTTTATGACACTTGAGTACTTAAAAAAAAAACCCAGATAACTGTGATATTCGTGTCTTTCGATCACTAATGGTGTTCTGGCCAAACTTTAAAATGTTGTGGGGGCTTTGGTTGAGCCATCCTGTGAGGCTAAATTTGATACATCCCCTGCAGAGAAGTGTCTCTCACATAATTGTGCTGCCATGAAAATTAGGCTTCTTCAGCTCCCTGTCTTCAATGGAAGATGAACAGTGCAGGTCTCTGAAAAGGTGCTGGTTAAGTCAGAAAATACTGCCCACATGGCCTACTCTTTCCCCACTTTGTGACTTCTGCTGGGTTATTTTTGCCTGCTTTAAAGACCAGAAAAAGCCCCCAGACAGACAGTGTTTTACTTGGTCTTTTGTGTGATGAGCTCAACATGTTTTTGACTCACAAGTCAATCAAACTGAATGATAGCTTCTCTCGTTTCATCGCTGGAGAAACTGGGTTGCAGAGGTTTCCTATGGCTACCATATGTTTTTGATGGAGCTGGCAATAAACTCTGGTGTCCTAAATCCTTCTCTCCTCTCCAGCTACCAGACAGGATCAACTTAAGTGCTATTTGCTTTGTACTTGCAGAGCTGACACAATGAATGGACGCAGAATCCACGGAGTTTGCCACAATGAGGCAAACAGGGCTTCAAGGAAAGGCCAGCGTGTGACATTTTGCCCGCTGTGTGTTGCTCACAGGACACTGACATTTGCAGCCTCTGGCCAGCAGAAAGCCTGAGCACCTGAACAGTGCCTGTATAGAAGTTTTCCAGCCCTTTTCTCTTAACAAAAGCTTTCATTAGTGGAAATTCGAGTTCCAGATATTTATCTTTGATTCCACGCAGCAAACTCGCTTAAATAGGTCAGATGGCCTCGGCAGCACAGACAATTGGGAATGTCAGCCCTGGGAGGGGGAGTGATTCCAGAAATCTTCACTGACCTTTGCATGTACACTGTTGTTTTACAGACTTTTAAGGTCATCAACCAGTCTGAGAAAACCATTTATAGATTTCAGTCCTGAATGTCAGGCAGTCTTTGTGAACAGAGGGTGAGAGAGAAGACAGGCCTGTAATAATAGGATATTTTGGTATTTTGCAGCCAAAGGGTGGGATGTACAGAACTGCAGAAATCATTGGGGGCCTGTTATTAAAATATTTGAAATGTATTTCTAATGTGCAGTTTTGTGAGAGTTTTATGTTTCCAAATTAGACTTGAAAGATTCTCTTTTCTGTTAGTGAAAAGGCTGTGCCTCACAGGCAGCTATTTGTGGTTCATACACGTGTCTGTTGTGTTGGTAATCCTGAGGAAAATGGAACAACCTGACAGATGTTGGATAAGGCTTTATAATGCAGAGGTCTAATCCTGGCTTCTAATCGATGTGACTAAAACAAGGAGTTCTACATGAGGTTAATGACAGTGCTCTGGAAGGCCTGCCCATCAGTCCAGGCTTCAGATCACCCTTTTAATTCTGGATGAGCCCCCTGGCAATAAGCTCTATCATCTTATCACACTCTGTTTGAAGTAGTTTTTTCTCCACTTCGAATTTCCCTTCATTTAGTTTTGGTGCCCAGCCCGTTGTTTTTGTGTTTTAAAGGAGTGCAGAGGTTCCTGGTTCAGTCCTTGCTTTAGGTGCTTGTCGTGTTCCTGCCAGCTCCGAAATGCCACTGTTCTGCCTCTGCTGGAGAAGAATGGGGCAAGTGTTCACTTCTGTACTAAATCCAGGATTGTCTGTTGAACTTCAGTGAAGATTTGATCTGTAGTAATATACAAAGGATAAATTCATTAAGGATACGCTCTCAAAATGTGAGAGAAGTCTATTAAATAGAATATGATTGCAGTTTTTCATTTAACAATATACTGAATGAATTAAGTTAGTCTCTCCCACTGAAATAAAATAGGAAATTTGTTCACTATAACTGATTATAATGCCTCTTGACAGTCTTTGCAATGTCGTTTAATTGAACTCTGATCTAGGCTAAATAAGACTGTCTACATCTGGGCTTAAAATACGTCTGCTTGGTTACCAGACGCTGTACCCACATATGTGTGAGTGGGAATTTACCATCCCAGGTCAGTCTGCAAAACTGCAGGTACAAACCTGTCATTGGACTTCAGCTTTCAGCTTAGCAAGCCCTGGATTCAAAAGAGAACTGATAAAATAATTTTGTTAGCGTTAATTTTGTTTGATGAAATTGCCCTGACCAGGTGCTCACAGAATATTTGAGAACAGGCTGCAATTGCCCTCAAATGTTTGCTGTATGGATTCCTTTGCCAGATTTGTCTGCAGAGTTTATTTTTAGCGTCACAAATTGGTCATCATAAGCACTTGACACGTGACGTTGCCTGTGTGCAATTAGTCCAAGAGTCTCTCTGTTGCCTCTGAGGATGAGGAAGCAGATCTGATGGGCACACAGGATGGACAGAAAATGTGGCTTCTGCAGTTCCCCTGCCGTCCAGCTGATTGTTTGGAGTGGCCACAGAGCTGTAGCTTTTAAGCCAGAAGGGAGTATGAGGCTCCAGCTATCCCTGTAACTTGTGCTGAGAAAACTGCCTTTCAGGAGGGAATGCAGTCTGGATGTGAAGACACGAAGGAGCCGTTGCTCCCTTTGTTGCAATATTTAATCAGTTAAAAATCTGTCCTGTATCCTGAATTTGAGCTTGTTTGGTTTAAGATTCCACTCAGCCTTTCCATCAGCAAAATTTCCTTTTTCTAGATGCTAAGAGAAGGGAACTTGGAGAGGATGAGAGTACAGCTAAGGTCATTCTGAGGTCTGAATAAATGTATTTGTTGAGCTCTGGTTCTAAGCAAAATATTGCTACAAAGATTTCGTACGCTGCGAAGTCACTAAATGTGACTGAATGTGGTGCTGGCACAGAAAATGAAGGGAAAATGAAGCAGAAAACATAGCTATTGACATTCTGTGGTGAAGGAAACATCTGTGCTGATTGAAGTGAATCTTTCCTACTTTTATTCTTTCCCTATTCTGTAGTTCCTGAGCTGGAATATGTGATTTGCTCTGCAGGAGCAGGACAGGTTTGTAGTGGAAGATGGAGTCAGAAGAGAATTCCAGGATGGGGACTTTAGTGAGCGCATGGTTTGTGTAAAGTGCTCATCTGGGTGCAGGGGCAGGTGGGAATGGAAGGAATGGGGATCATCTTTACAGCATTTGCAGGATTTTAGGTGATGGTGGTGCTGTGAATAATATTAGGTGAATAAAACTCCGGTGGCATGGAATTGGAACAAAAATGAAAATCAGTATGGTGCAGCATTCAGTTATAGCTGCGTTCGGGCAGGGAGGAAAGGTAGTGGTAAAGCTGTTGGGAAAAGGAGGGAGAAGATCCTGCCTTAAAAGTTACAGAATCCGTGGTGGGAGCTTCAGCTGTGCTGGGGTGACAGGAGAACAGAGGCACAGGACTGTTCAGCACTTTTCCTCTGGGTTGTTTCCTGGAAGGGGCGGTTACAGATGTGCCTCTGAGGGCCAGACAAGGTGCAGAGAAGGCTTCTCACATTTCTCCTCCTTTGCATGGGCAGATGTCTTCTGCTCCTCACTGACTTCTCTGGCTCAGAACCTCCTGGCTGAGGGGACAGGCAGATGGTTGCCTTGAAGGCTCAGTGGCTCATCAAACATCAGGCACTGAAGATCCGTGGCCATTGGCCAGTAATCTCCCACCCACGATCTAAACCCTTAATTCCCTGCCCAAAAAAAAGTCAGTTCAAACCAACCTCATAAAAGAACAGCTCAAAGATATTAAGCTTTTATGACTGTTCAGTGAATCCAGCACCCAGGGCTCCAGCTCCATGTGAAATACCCCCGAAGAAAATTCCTCTTATGCTGGAATCCAAGAAATAATAATAATGCAGATCAGAAGTCGCTGTTTCACATCCAATGAACTCACTGGGTTGTAGGAATTTGAGCTGGTCTGTCACACTGGAGCCAGTGATGTGCTTAACAGATGCCTGCTTGGGTTCAGATGAAGTGCTGCAGCAGCATTTGATGCCAGAAGAAGGATTAAAAAGTCACCAGGCTGTTACAAAGAAGAAGTAATTACTTGTAAGCCTTCACTTTTGTTCTTGGCTAATACTGGCTTTGTTTGATGGTTCTTAACCTCTTCCATGCAGGACTTCATCTCTGGGCAGCTGTAGCCCCTGCTGGATGATGGAAAGGGGTAAAGCATTTTCTGCCTGAGTATTGCTCCCACAGCTGACACTGCCACTGAGGTACAGCACTTGCATTAAAGCAAGGTGGACGTCTGAACCTCTGCAATTGTGTTTCTGTGGCTGAGCAAAAAAAAAAAAGTTTAAAATGTGAAAATGTATTCCAGAGCACCTGAAAGCACTGATAGGCAGAGCTGCTTTTTTAAAAAGGAGTTTTTCAGGTAGATAAAGTAAACAATGCTTAATGGTTATTTAACGTAATAACTTGTGATGTGAAACTCAGGAAAAACCATGGCATCTTGTTTAAATAGATTCTCTGATAAATTAAAGAACTTTGAAACTGAGCTGATCAAGCATACAGAAATGTTCTCTGGAAATGTTGGTAATTAATTATACCAGGACGTGAAAGTTACTGGGTACAGATGAAGAGAATAGAACAAAACCCTTAAGTGATGGCCTGCAGTTGCTGATGCACGTTGTTGGGATTCTAAAAATAAAATGGACAATTTTAACTACCAGTTTTATCAGTAAAAGGCTTAAAGTGCTTAAATAAATTGTCTAAGGTACAGCCTTCAATGTAGAAATTCAATGTAGGATTCCATTATGCATGGTATGAAAGTGGGTGGAAATCTTTAGACTACAATAAAAAAAAGTAAAGCCTTTTTTTCTTTTTGCTGTCAGTCTGGCCACATGGGTTTTGCTGTTTGTGCTCAGCTTATTAAGGCAGAAGTTGCATGACTGCTTTTCTTAGTATTGGGCCAAGTCCTACATACCTCATGCCTGTGATTAACCCAGGATAAATGAAGTGCCTGCAAAAATGAGCCCACTGTCTGTCTGAGGATAATGTGCTACAGCAGAAGTCCTGGGAATTGCACAAAAACAGCTGCTAAGTCTCAAGCTTAGATCCTGACCAACAACGCTTTGAGATCACAGGACTTCACTTGTCTCTGCAGCCTGCTGACTTTATTTCTGGTTTTTGTGGCTCTGTTGAAGCCAGAGATTCCCTCAGGAGCAGTGGGGCCGTATCTGGAGTATCCCTGGCCGTGGAAATGCTTCAGCAAACTCTATCTGTGTGGCTAAATCAATCCGTGCTTTCCTTTGCCGAGTGTTTGTGTGCTGCCCTTACCCACAGCCCCTGCCCGCTGGGGCCGCAGGGCTCTTGGCCTGAGCAGCAGGACACCTAAGACAGAAATTCCAGTCAGTCACCAGGTCACATTCAGTAGCCAAACTGGCCACTCAGCGGTTGAGTTCTCAGCAAACCAGGTGTTTTAATTGGAAGGAATATTGGCATCTGTCATGTCAGACATCAGTGACTGCTCTTTGCAGAAGGCTGCAGGGAAGTGAGCAGATCCCAGCAGGCTCATCCAGGGCGGGTGCAGGGGCTTAAAAACTCCTGCATCAGTAATCCAAATTCTTGTTCTGCTCCTGGACCAAAGAAATCTGTAGGTTTTCCTCTTTCCTTGAAAGGTCGTGGTCCAAAGTGGATCTTCCTTGCGTTCCTTACAGCCGTGTTAGAGCGCTTTGGGATGGAAGCCTGACAGACTCGGGTAAGGGGAAATCAATCAGCTCAGGAGGTGGCATTTGTAACATCTTTTTCAGCAGAATTAGAATGTGTGCCAAGGACTGGAGACTTGCAGGGCTCTAACAATGGGCTAAACCAATGTCTGATGTTTTAAATGTGATTCTGCCTGACAGAGAGGGTGTTGTGCTGCTAATTCACTATTTCTTTTTCTATTTTTACCTTTTTTGTTGTTATATTTAAATTTCTGTCCAGTCATGGAAGTTTGCTCATTTATGAGAACTATACCTACCATCCAGTGGTGGTGCACAAATTAAAGATGAGTGAACACATCGTAATTCTTTATTTCAAATTTATGGCTGCCGTCCTTTGAGAGTTCTGATTTCCCCCTCCTCTACATTTGTCTCTTTCGTTCCTTGATTACCTCACACCTGCCTTCCAAAGCTCTTCCCTTCCCTGCACTCTGGCACTGCACACTCCACAGGGCTGCAGTGGGGTTGTCTGTCAGCAGCACCATTTGGTGTCATGACAGGTATCGATTGTTTATTCATTACTTGAAAACATTTAATTAAATTTGACTGCATAATTAGCACATTAGCAGCCAGACATGCCAGGGCAGCAAGTGTGATTTGCAGAAATCCCCAGGCTGCAGCCCTTTGTGAGGAAGGTGGTGAGACAGTGTCACTGGGGGGTGTTTGGGGATCCTCAGGTGTTCCTGAGTTCCAGATCAATCCGTGCATTGTGTTGCCCTTATTGGTTGCCTTTCTTCTTTAAAGAGCTGGACCTTAAATCACACAGAACCTTAAATCCTGATTCTGATGGGATTCCCTGAGAGCACTGGAACTGAGGGCAAGCTCTGTTTTTAAATACTCAAGACAGTCCAGCACTAGATGGACCGTCATTCATTTACCTTGTGTGCCTGTAGCCAATCCCTTCAGTATGAGTTAAGAAGAGGGGTTGTGAGTTGTATGACATAATCAAGCTGTCTTTTAACTGTTCTCCACTGTCATCTACCCTAATTTAGACAAAAAAATTTGCCTTTCACCAATAAGTGTTGTTAACAGGAAAACAACATTTAGGTCAAAAGGGATCTGGTGTGCGGCTGAAACTTGAAATTGGCCAGCGTGTGCTGATTCTCTGAGTGCATCTTACAGATTAGTACTTGCTGAAATAGTTATAGATTGTGATGCCCATCTGCATTTGAAGAGCTTAGGAAATTGAGGTACTGTCAATATCACACCACAGAGAGATGGACTATAGTGCCAGAAACAGTCAACAAGAGTGAAATGGTGTGCGTGGCTGTGTGACTCCTTAGGAAAGCAGTTTCTTTGCGCATAGAGCAGAAACTGCCTTTGATCTGCTGGCCGGTGCTCCTGCAGGCCTGGTCATTAGCAGCCCTTGGGGGCTGTGGGTCATTGGGCTCTCCTGACCTATGCTGCATTTTATTTTCTTTTGCAAATGTAATGCAAAAAAGAATTATCTACATCTAAACATGTAGCTACCCTGTAAATATTTTTTGCATGGAACAACGCTTGTCCGTAGCTTACCAGGTAGCTCCACTGAAGTTGTGCTGTGTCCCTTTAAATCTATAAGCAGACTTGATCTAACTCACCTTTTCTTTTATCAGTGACGGAGTGTCGAGGGGTGTTGGACAATAACCAGCGATTTTCTTCGTTACCAACGTACCTACCTGTGAGCTATCGGCTCTTCAACGCCGAGACATCTTTCTTCCTCAGAGAAGCCAACCAGGACTTCATGAGAAATTCCAGTTTGCAGTCCAGGATGGAATCGTTCTTCCCATACAAAGCCAAGAGGCCGCCTGTGTTAAACGCCAGCTACGGCCCCTTCTCCGTCGAACAGGTCGTGCCCCAGGACCTCATGTTAACGTCCAACTTCTTTGGATCTGCCAACAAGTTCACTTACAACTGGAAGCTTAAGGCCTACATCATGAGCACCAAGATCTACCTGAGCAAGCCCAGGGTGCAGGTGCTGTTCTACATCGTGGGCAGGGACTGGGACGAGTACAGCCCCTCGGAGCGGCTGCCCTGCCTGCGCGTGTTCGCCTTCCGCGAGACGCGCGAGGTGCGGGGCAGCTGCCGGCTCGGGGGGGACCTGGGGCTCTGCGTGGCACAGCTGGAGCTGCTGCCCAGCTGGTTCAACCCCCCCACGGTGCTCACGGGCCGTAAGAAGCCAGCGGAGCAGTTGGAAGGGAGCCCTGTGGAGCTTTACTACACGGTGCAGCCCGGGGACGAGAAGGGCGAGTGCACGGCCGAGGATATCCGCAAGGGCAACGCCATCCGGCCCGGGAAGGACGGCGTGGATGAAACCACGTCCCACCTGCAGAGGATTGGCTCTGTCAGCCTCTACCGAGGCCAGGAGGCCTCCCAGCTCACGGAGCTACGGCTGGACAGCAACATCGTGGTGTGGCTGCCCTCCAAGCCGGTGAAACAAGGGGAGATTGTGAATGTTTACGTGACAATTGCCAACAATTCCACGGTGGATCAGTTCATCCTCAGGTAAGGCGGGTTGGCCGTGCGTGTTTCTGCCGTGGTGCCACACAAAGATGCTGGGGATGTGGGCTGGATCTCAGCTAATTTGAAGTTCGTCCCCACTAAAGGTTGCTCCCAGTCACCAGAATATCTTATTTTCCTCTGTGCATGCCGTGAGGAGGATTGAAAGCCCCTGTCACAGGGAGGTTTTTAGCGTGTGTGCTGTGCCATTTATCACAGCCCCACAGTGTGCAGCAAGGTACAAAACTGCTGCTTTAGCGGGGCCGTTTCTGTGCCGCGACGGACAGTAAGGCATCGGAACAGTTCTCTGCTTTACAGCGCTTTTAAAATCAGGTTTTTATTGCACAGGCATAGAGTTTGAATGTAGAAAAACTTCAATTACCTGCTTTTCTGTAAGTGCTCTGGCAGAGCTTGCCTCTCCCACACACAGAGTGGTTTTGTTAGCAGAGCTCTGTAGGGAGGGTTTAACTATCCCCTTGCAGTTAAGCAGTGTTTGTCTTTGGCAGCACATCTACCCTTTAAAATAAGGCCCAACGTGTTTGATATTGCTGCTGACTGGAAGGGGCTGTTAGAAGTGAGTGCCATTATTTTGGACAGGAGTGGGAACACAGGAACTGCCTTACTGGGTCAGATCCCTTCCCTTTTATTTTCATTTTTAGCAGTTTCCCTACCGATCAGATGAAAATCCTTTGAGGATGACAAAGACTGGGAAATTTGTTAATCACTGAAAAATTTGATGTATCTTTTTTTAACTTGTTACCAGGCTTTAAATTCAGTGGAAATTTCCACGGCGATAAGCAACAATTGCTCTCTAAAGCCTCAGGGAATCAGTTTCCCAAAAGATTCTGCACATGAAAGTATTTATTTCTAAGGCTTATATGAATTAGATTAATACATGGTTGACAACTACCGAGGAGAATAGCCTTTAGAACAGGAAGTGTCGCTTGGCAGATAAAAGGCTTTTATTTGAAAAAAGGGGGATTTTAGTCATCCCAGAACCGTTCTGGTGTTTGCAGCTTTGGTTAAATTGGTGAGATAATCTCCCAGACACCTGTTTACTGGGGGAAACCTCTGTGGTAGAAGTATTTTCTGATGTTGTTACTTCTCTTCTGTTGAAAATCCCTTTACACAGAGTAGTAGAAACAGAATACTTTTGCACAAAACAAACATAGCTGTGGTGAAAGGAGAAATCCACAGGCAGTGAGCTGGGTGTTTGTTGGGCGAATGGCAGTGGGGATCACTCTCTGAAGGTCCATGTCACAGTCTTTATTTCCCTGAAAAGTGAGTTGAAGATAAGCTTGTTGAAATCTGGGGATGAGTTTCTTTGCTCAGAAATGGTTCTGACTGAGAGGTGCAGCAGACAGAGGTGAGAATGTGGGATGCTGGTAGTTGTTTGTGTGACTTGCTGTTATGGACAGAGAGGATTTGCTTTAGTTTTGGGAATGTTTATCTGAAATGCATAGTCTGACGTGTGTTGGTGGTTCTGTGCCAGCACAAATGCAGAGCTCGGACTGTGTTCTCTTGCTGAAAAACCCTTTTGGTGGAAAGAAGGTCTGCATTTTTGCTTAACGTTACTTTGAACCAGATGCAAGAACACAAGAGGCTGAAAAGATTTTTTTAAAGTGGTTTTTTCTTACTTCCAGTGGGGATGGGCAGGTGGGCGTTGTCTTCAGGTGTACTACAGGGCTGACTGACTTTCTAGAAGCCAGCACTGTTCAGGGTGCTTCCTCCTCTCCATGCCTGAGGCAAGAAAATCAGTGTGAAGTATTCCAGAGCAATCTTGGTTTTGAAAACTCTCTCACAGGCACGGTGGGCTCGTGGATCTGCCAGAGCTGTGGATCTGTGCAGCTGCCAAGGCACGAAACGGGAGCTTTGCTTAAGGTGTACAGGAGGGTAGCTGCATGGAAAAGAAATGGTCTTTACTGCTTTGGTGCCCCTGCAGTGGGGAGGGACAGCTGATCCCACTGGCAGAGGCTGTGTGGGACCATCCCATGAGCTGTGAACGCTGCGGCTCCTTCTGCTGGCTGCAAAGGTGCTTTCAGTGGCGGAGGGCTGGTGAAAGGCTGGCAGTGCCAAGTGAAGCTTCTTGGGTCTGGCGTGGAAATCTGTTGTCTTCAGTGCAGCTTCGGAGGTGTGGAAGGGAAGGAGTGTGAGCCAGGAACCCATGGAGTGTCTGTGTCTCGGAAAGAGAGCCCAGAGAGAGGAGCAGCCAGGGAGTAGCAGTGCATATGCTGGGCCTGCCTGGGGGCCCCCTTAACCTTCTCCGTGGCCATTTGCCTGCTCAGAGAGAGCTGCGTGCTCTCATCCTCTTGGGTTCCCAGCAGAGCAAGCCCTACATCCTATGACATGTGCTCACATTTAATCATCCTAAAGAAAAACACACCACACATTATCCCCGGGCGCAGTGGGCTTGTTTATTTTCTGCTCCTTGTATATTATTCATTGAGGTATTGCAACATGCAGAGCTGAAGCAAACAGCATGTGATCATTGCTTGGGGGGTGGGAAATAATAGCTACAAATCTTCTCTGGCAAAAGGGAGGCAGACTGGTCTAAATGACCTCATAGCCACAAATCATGGCAATTGAAAGCATGTTCTTAAATTGTGTCTTAATTCAGAATCCTGGGACTGTATCTGTGAGTTTATCAGCCCAGGAACACCAGCGGAGTCCAGGAGGATGGCAGAGAGCGACGTGGGGTGTGCAGGGTAGTGCATTACTGCTGTAGGAGCACTGTGTGGATAAACACAGCTCTTCCTTTCCTGCACCCAGTGAGCACAGGACTGTTGTGGGAGCAATTCAAACCATCATGAGAGGTTGTAGGTCCTGTTCCTGTCCTGCTGGGTCACCTCTGGTAGGTCTTTACAGGCACTTTCTATATGCAGAACAGAAAATGGAAACAGTTGGACAGCATCACCCACAGGAGTGTTCAGTCTGAGTACTGAAGGACTTTGATTTCCTCTCATGGAAGGGGTTTTGGGTTTGCCTTATATTATCAACAATAATATGAATGGAAAAACCTTGATAAAAGAGATGAAGGGGTAGGAAAATATTGCCCCGCTTTCCTGCCACTGGATTTCTGGACTCCCAAAAGAGAGGTGAATTACACTTGCTGCTGATTGTACAGTAAGGAAAATTACTGTTACCTCTAGCAGCTGGTAAAGTATGAACAGAAGGGAAGAAGCATCAGCACAGGAAAGAAAATTTTAAAAACCCAGAAGTTTTTAAAATGAAGATGATTGAGGTCTTGTGTCCTTCCCAGAGCTATCACAAATTGTTACCACTGGCTTCAGCAGAGCTACCAGGACTGATTGTCACCTCTCCAAGGGTTGTTACACTCTTTTCTAATCTGAGTCATCATTTTGGGTGTATTGTCTGTGAGGATTAGAAAGCAAAATCCTTTGGGCACAACCCTGTTCCTGCATGCTTTCCTGAACTGCCCTCACACCCAGCAGGCTACAGAAAAGGGCAAGAATCACAACCATGCTGGAAATGAGGTATTCTTGTGGCGTTAACTTCCAGAGGGTCACACATAACTGCACACATAACTTGCTGGGGTACTTGAGGGTAAGCAGGAGGTGGGCACTGGGCCGGGGTGAGCTGAAGGCATCAGGCAGCTCTGAAAAGGCTGCCCCGTGGGCATTGCTGGGTTTGTTCTGGAGCTCCAGATGCTCCTCCAGGTACAACACCCCGGAAGGATGTGCCAGCTGTTCTCGTGGCGTGTCGTGCCACATCTGATCTGGGCACTGCACAGCGCAGGGCCAAGCAAAAGGTGTGGGAGTGCTGAGTGCTTTCTGACACTCTGCTGGGCAGCAGATCAGCTCTAACTCGCTCTATAAGCTGCTGAACCACCAGATAACCTGATTTACAGGAGGTATTGAGCAGGATAAGTACAGAGAAAGGGGATGAAGTTGTTACATCCTGATTAGAGGAAAGAGGTGGAACACAGCAGTATTTTCTTTTTCCCTTCAGGCTTCTTACTGCAGATTCTGCAGTGCAGCTCCATGCCCCTGAAGGGATGTAGGTTGTAATCAGTGCTGCCTTTGTCCAGCAAACAAATCAACCCCACACAATGGATAAATTGGGAGTAATAATAAATCTAGAGATTGGATAAGGACAAAGGATAAATGCAGTGAGGAAGTCTATTAAACCCGTGAGCTGAGACAGCTTTTACATTTCAGTGCCTAATGAGTATGGACAGCAGGGCTGTGTTGGGTGGTGCTGGAAGGACCTGGAGGAGGATGCACGTGAAGAGAGAGCAGCACCAGAGAACAGCCAGAGGCAGGAAAGGTAGCTATGGTCATAACATCTGTGTATGGCCTGCTTGGGAATCTCAATATAAAAAGCCATTTTGGAGGAATTGCTCATGAAAAAGGGGGATCTCCAGCACTAACTCTGCCTGTTTTGCATGAAAGACCTGTTTGAACCTCCCAAGGGAGTAAACCTCTCTGAGAGCTTGGCACTGCCCTCAGCTATATGGAAAAGAACCAAAAATCGTAACATTTTCAAGCAGTTACTGTTTGTTTTTAGATAGTGACATTTTAATCTTACCATATGATGAAGTAACTTATACAACCCTGAAATTTGCCTGAAATCTGTACTTAATTGTTGTTTTATCAGTTTCTGGCACTGCAGTGTGGTGGCATCACGGCAAACACAAGTGACTTTGTAATGAATAACTGAAGTCAAAGGTATCAAAACATGCAGAACCTAAACCAGAGCTGGAATCACTCTGAAGTTTTGTGTTAACCCATAATTAGGGATGCATTATCCCAAGTATCTATTTTCCACGGTGAACGGAACGCTGTTTTTCAGCTCTGAAGTGAAGAGTGTTCTCTTTTACTCTGATTCATATCTAAAACCAGCAGAGCTTAGAGTGAAATGAAGGGAGACAGAGTTTGGGATGATCTTCTGGGTGTACATGTGCGTCTCCAGATGGGAAGAATTGCAACAAAACATTTTTCACGTCCTATGCAGCTTTGCATTGCTTAAATATTTAAGAGTTATTTCACTGCAGGAAAGCATTTCAGGTGACATCTGAAGGGAGAGGAGTTTGAACCCCCCAGACTTGCTTTTTTTCGTTATTCGTTATTTCGGGATATATTTTTAATTGGAAAATGGAGTTATTTTATGGCATTGTTAGGGTCCCCAAAGTCAGGTGCTAGGCTAGAGCTGCTTTGCAAAAGTGCCCAGAGGTGTGAATTGTGACTGGAAGGGGTTTCAGATATTTCATTGATGGAGGTTTATGCACTTCATTGTCTGGTGTTCAGCCCTGTGAAACTTTAAATCTTACTGATTTATTGGTTTTGTTTTATTTTATTTTCCCTTCTGTAGAACGATTAGTAACAATTCAGCTGCACATCTGCAGTGGAGCAGGTTATTGAAATAGTGCTCCAGTCCTTATCGTGCACTAATTAGGAAATTGAGACCTGGATTCTCTTCTTGCTCTTGTTGAGGACTTCTGATATGTCAGGAATACCACTTTATCTGTGCTTACATCTTTCCTTCTGGGCTGAGCAGGGCTGGGGAGGCTGGGCCATGCCCTGTGTGCCCACTGAGCACGCAGAGTTCATGTGCTACACAGGAAAAGCAGCAGTAAATCATTCACAACCCCTCACACTGGGGGGTTATAGTTTTAGTGAGTGCTGAGGTACAGCAGCACCTTGCAAGTGCTTTAAGATTTCTCCTAAGTCAACTCATAGCTCTGGTGCCATCAGTTTGGATATTCTGCTCCAGTAAGCAGTAGGGCAGTCTGCTGGAGCACTCCTAATTACCATTTACTAGAGAACATGACAGTAAAAGGGGAAATATTTCTCAGTGTGCCTTTAAAAAGCATTTGTGATGTAAAAAATACTTCTTCAAAGAAGGGAATGTGTTAATGCTATTTTGAGAGAGTGCCATCTCGCTCCAGTTCAATTTCATTAGCCCTTAGCAGGCACTTTTCAGGGACACTGGTGTCACACCAGAGGCAGCTGGGTCCTCAAACTAATGACTCGTTTTTGGAGCTGCTAAGCTGGGGAGGGTGTCCTTAGGTCCTTCGAAAGGGGCTGGGAAAGGTGCTGCTCACCAGGACAAGTGAAGGAGGGAAGAGCTCACTGTGGTAGCAGCGAGTCCCGTTTAATAAAGTTTTAAAAGGAACTGATTATTAACTTGAAATTGAAGCTACCTAGAAAAGAGAAAACAGACACTCTTCCCCTGACGCTCTTTAAATGCCTTTAAAAAACTGCGGTGCCTGAGAAACCTTTCAAACAATTCTCTTGATGTCTCCAACAAAATGTACTCCTTAGTACTGAGAACAGACTGTGGATTTATGGTTGGAAGGCTGATCCTGTGTTCTCTGCTTGGGAAATCCTTTGCTGGTTGAGCAGGACTGAGTTGCTGGAGTACAGCTTTGCAGCCAGGGAACCAGGAGGAGCCTTGAGACCCCACTGTGATCAGCAGCTGAGCAGTGAAGCTCGGTGGTGCTGAAGTCCTCAGAGTACTCAAGTTGTTGCCTCCCTTTTGGAAACATTGCCCTCAACACCTCAATCAGCTCCTGTAAGGTGGAATTCTGTCATGCAGAAGCCTTACAAGAATTGACTAAATTGGTGGTGCAGTACTTGCAGGAATGTTCCCTGTCTGGTGGAAGCAGGCGTTCCCAAAACGTGGATATGTGGGTTCTCTGAGCCAGGTCCAGGCCTGTCTCCATGCAACTGCAGACAAACCTGAACTATATATATATATATAACTATAAAATAGATTTGGACTTTTGCACTTCAGGGTTGTGTGTTTGAAAACTTTTCCTAATGCATTGATTGGAAAAGTGGGAGAAATGGCTGGGGGCTATTGCAGGGATTGGCCATGAATGGGAGAGAACAAAATTACTGCACCAGCAGTCGGCCAGAGCGTTCCTGGCTCTTGGTGCTGCCTCACGTGCTGGAGCCGAGGGCTGGCTTCGCTTCTGGCAAGTGCACATTGGAGTTTCAGGAATTCGTATCAAGGTGTCCTGTTGAAACCCCCACGTGTGAGTCGCTTTTCCCTTCCCATCCCCTCCAGTTTTGCCAAACGAGTGAGGTCATTCCTGGCTTCTTCCCCGCGTGCTGCTGATGCTCGCTGGTGCCTCTGGCCCCCGTCCCACCGGAGACCCTGCGGCCTTCCCCCAGCCCTGTAAAACCCGTGCAAGGCTGCCTATGATGAGATAAGGCACCGCTACTCGATTCCTGTTTAGACTGTTAGCCGCTTGTGTGAGTCAAGTTACAAGCGTTAATTAAATCCTCGGTTCCCTGCCTAATTAGTAACAACGGTGCTCGTTAGGAGATCACACCGCGTAAACCCCAAACCAGCAGTAAGGAGGGAAATTCTGTTCTACTGGGAGTTGAGCTGAATCAAGATAATGTTTTCTGGCGGTCTGCAGGAGGCTGTGGTCCGATGCATTAGGGGCTCTCCTGGGAATCCTCGGTGTGATTATCTGACAAGCTGTTGGGTTCTGGGCCCCTGTGAGTAGGGAAGTGTGTGAGCCTGCGGGCCTGGATGGAAACCAGCATCCCTGAGAAGAATGGCATGACGAGGCTTTGAAACCTCAGTGCGTCTGTGAAAGCTGCAGAAGCAGGAGGGACTTGGTGGAATCATACTGGGAGGGACATCAGCAGCCCCCAGCTCGGAGCCTGCAGGGCGGAGGATGTGGGATGGAAGGATGAATGGGGAGTAATCCACGAGTAGGTACGTGTGCTAGCAGAGCTCTAAAATGCGATGGGTTTGTTGTTTCACTGGTGCTTGTGGGGCTCAGTGTTTAAGACAGAAAGTGTCAGACTGATTGAAGCTTCTGTTCTGGCAGAATGCTGCTCCTCACTCATGGCAGCACAGACACAAAGAAATAACGTTGTTTATGTGTTCTTATGGCACTTTACAGTTAAAACTTCCACAGAAGGCACAAGGATGTTGGGAAGAGCTGCTCTGAGGAGTTAATTTCTACAGAATGCTGTGCTTTGCTATGAATTATAGAATGTTTGACTCCAGTTTTTGCCACCATTTCCTTCGGCACCCCCTTGGGTGTATTTCCTTGAAATCCCACCCTGCCCTGGATGTGCTGTCTCCTGAGGGAGGTCTGTGCTGTTGTGTGTAGCGTTGTCTTGAAAAGCCAGTTGCATTTCTACAGACTTTGAATACACAGATGAGCTGATTAATTTGTAGTTTAGATGAGGCTGGGTTAAAAGGAAATTCAGCATTTTTGTTGTTTGTTTGCCTGGTTCCTGGTGTGTTACAAAGTGTCTATATTAGCAAAGCTGCCAGGGGTTAATTTGCACTAACAGCCTAATCATCTCCAACGACATCATTTAGGTTTTCATATTGCTGCTTAGATCAGCAAGGCTAGAGAAAGGAAGACTCGAGGAATAGCGTGGGTCTTGGAAGAAAAGAAAAATGGGGGGAAGCACTTGAGACACAGCCCTCTGCATTTTCAGCTGTCAGGCTGCTTAGAAGAATCTCTTTTCATGCAAGCTCTGGCTCTGAGATGTAACCCTTCATTTCCTCAGCACCACGAGACCGAGCACTTTGTACCACACAGACAGGCTCATTAAGGGGAGCGTGTGGCACTTAGCAAAACGTAGAGCTTGGTTCCTCAGCCTCCCTGATCAGTTGTTAACCAGAACACAGAAATAGTTGTGGATCGTGAATCACAACTTGGTTTTGCAGATAAAAGAGTGGCTGACAGACCAGACCATAAAGCCATGCTTAGTCTTTCATTTACCCCGTGAGTGCTGGGCAGGGAAGTTCAGCCCTACAGGTGATCACTGAGGCAAAAATGTTGTTACGGACCAGCCTGAGGGGTTCCTGATTTGGCATACTGGACATCTGTGGATCCTATTTTGAGGAAACTGAATTTTCCTACTGATTGCATGGCTGCTTACTCAGGGCCATAAGCTTTGCTATAGCTTTTATAAAATGAGGTGCTGTGATGGTAATTGCTGGAGTCACTGAGTCACTCACTGTGCCTGGTCTCAGCAGGTTGTACGGATACCACCAATAGCAACAAAAATGTTTTTCTGCTTGAGGTTATGTCTAGCTTAGCAAAAGCCCTGATTGCATTGAGAACCCTTCCTAAGGAAAGGAAACACCAGCCCACAGTCGGAGCCTGTCACTTGGGAACGGGCCCAAATTTAGTCCTGTCGAAAGGAATGAGAATATTCACAGGCTTTAGGCTACTCTTACTCCTCTGGATTCAAGACATCCATGAGAGGCCACATTACAGCAGCTTCTGATTTTCCCTTCCATAGCAGCCGGATTACAGTTTCCCAGGAGAAAGGAAACCATTTTTTTGGTATGTGCTGAGTCGCTGTTGGTTGTATGATGACGATTGTGGACAAGGTACCCTTGTAACACTGGCTTTTGAGACAAAAGATGATAAAAGGCTGGTGTTAAAGCTGTGATTCATTTGTCAGCTCAGGGCACTGTGAAGAGAACGGAGGTGGCCCGAGCAGAGGCTCAGGGCGAGCACAAGGAAGAGCAGGCAGTGTGTCACAAGTCAGCTGTGGGGACAGGAGGGTCACGGCCTCGCAGGTGACATCCCAGCAGTGTTCATGGAGGTGGCTTTGGGTCCTTGAGACAGGACTTTGGTTTGTGGGTGGGTCCTGCTGTCCTCAGGATCCGTGAGAGTGGCGACTCCAGATGCCGCTGGAATCTCAGCCTCGCAGCAGTCTCTGGAGGGAAGCCCCAGCACCTCGGGGTCTGGTCCCTCAGGGTCTGAGCTGGGTGACTCTGAGCTTCCCAGGAGCTCCCCAGTGGCTGTCCTGGTGGAGTGTCAGTACCCTGAAGCATGCTGTTCAGAGCCCTAGAGAGGATATTGCGGGCGACAGTCCAGCCTGGACACAGCACGTGAGGAAGATGTGTCATCTCCCTTTGCCAGACTCAAGGGTACTGCTGAAGAATTTTCCTCTTATCTGAGACAATGCTAGTGTAATTTGTACTGGGCAGAAATACTGAGAGGGTTGAATGAAGATTTTATCAGCTGGTTGTAGATAGTGACAGCTGGTTAATGTTAACATCTTCTGAAAGATCTTTAAAGAAATCTTGAATAGTTGTGCAGAAATTAATATGCCTCATCCCTCTCTGTGTTACTGAAGTGGGGCTGTGCTGTCATCTCCAGCCTGCATTCTTTAATTTTCTCAGCATCAGGTGATGGGCTCCCTGTCCATTGCTATGGTAACTGCTGGTTTATTTCTTACTCAGAGAGAGCACTGACACAAACCCCACCGCACCGTGTCCCTTTTATTCACTGTGCACACCTGATGGGTGCCAGAGCCGTGTGGGTGTGTGGTGGCTGTGCTGGGTGGGGGGCAGTGAGCGGCACGGCTCCCGCCCCGCTGCGTACCTGGTGTCACCTTTCCGCACACGTGTGGTTTTACGGCAGCTGCTTCAACTCTGGTTTTGCTCCTGCCCGTGTTTAATTAGATTTCAGACGCTTCAGGGTGGAAACAGTCCCTGGCTGTGTGTTGGTAAGTGCTTAGGGGGACTGGGATCTCGCAGCAGATGAGGCATGCGAACTTTGTCTTTGCTCTTAAGCAGCTCCATTTTGAAGTGGAATTGATCCCATGAACTTTTGGCAGTTGTTCAGAATCCCTCCCAACCTTTTTGTGAACACTAATGACGGGAGTAGCAGTTCTTTCCCTGTGTTAGTACTTCTGTTTTGTTGCCTTAAAACCCCCAAATGTCTCATCAGAAGCCGTACAAAACTGCAGTAGCCTCAGTCCCCTCTGTGAGGCTCTGCTACCCAGTTCCCTCTGGATTGCTGTTCCTCAGATCCTCTGTGAGGGATGCAGATGCAGAGTAATGTGTTACCAGTTCCCCCCAGCATGGGCAGTTTGCTTTGAGTCCCCACACCCCTGTGACACCCCTGCCAGGGACAGCTGTGAGCTCTGGCTCTTCTTGAAAGGAAAAACTCTCCTGGAAAAAGTCTTTCTGCAAATGTTTTCTAGGGACTCCCTATCACAATTATCTGATAAATGTGGCAATTATCTTTTCATCTTAGAGTAAAAAAAAATTTTTAAGAAATAATTAAAAATTCTAATCATTATCTGCAAGAAGAGGTTTGCATGTTCTGTGTTACATTCTGTATGATTTTAGAGTGACTCAGATGGAACCTCATTAACATCTTTACAGCCCTCTTAGACTCATCTCTATTAACTCTTACAGGGGTTTCCCAGGAGGAAATGACTCGGTACCACCTTGCTGTCAAACCAAGCAGAGTTTGGTCTGACAGACCATTTTACTGGAGTGCTGGCCTGAGAGGTGCAGTGCATGGCAGGATGTGTGTGCAGGGCTGAGGCTGCGAGCCCCATTCTGCACGAGGCTTTCCTGCATGGCTGGGTGTCCTCGCGTGCAGGGACTCTCCAAATCAGGGCTGTGCTTGCTGAAATGCTCTTCATCCTGCAGATGGGGACGTGCTGGCACTGCAGTGAACAGTGCTGAGAGGGGTCTAAGTGCTCGCCCGTTTGCTAGGATGGTGCTTTTGTGCTTCTGCAGGGTTATTTCAATCCTGCAGTTTGCTGTGTTTTAAATGTTATTGATGATTCTGCTCTGGGGATGCTCCTTTTTCCATGACAGTAGAATCCGAAGCAGAAGGTGCCATTTTGGGGGTGTCCTGCATTGTACAGGAGATGTGTTGGGTAAGAGCCACTCTCTTGTTCTCATATCCCTAAATGAGGGTGAGTCATGGCCACATCTCAGCTGGATGCAAGAGCGATTCCAGGGAATGGGAAATGGTCGAGAACTTCTTGTTCCAGGAAGCTCTGCCTGCTCAGAAAGGCAATGATTGTCCTGTTGTGTTGTATAATTGTGTCTGCCTGCACATATCCCACTGCTGCTCATTCCTATTATGTTTTTTTATCGAAGTCCTGGCTATTCAAGGAGGAAGTTTAACACATTCGTGGCAAAAGCAAGTGAAACACCCATGTATCCTCTGCTCTAAAAACATCTAAAAGGATAAGGAATGATACTTTGATAATTATTTGAATGGTGCTTAAGGGGCCTCCTGGACTGGTTACATTTGCTCTGTGGTTTGCCTTTTCACCAAATACTCGACTGATTCAGCATCATGAAAGGAAAGGGGAAAAAAGGCACGAGGACTTTGGCAATTGAGTCTTTCCAAACGTAAGAAAATGAGTCAGTTGTATTGAAATTCACAATTGCCAGCCTGAAGTGTACTCAAGTGTTTGTTTAATGGATAACTGGTTTTACCTTTTATTTGTCTTTTCCAGAAACATGAAAAGGAAAGAAAAATAAGAAACAAGTTGAGTTTAACTCAATCTGAACATGTTCTTAGTGTCTGGAAAAAAAAAAAATCAGCTATTCTCTGTTTTATATTAGAGCTTCATCATTCAGAGCAGAAAGAGCCATGTGTGGGAATTCATTTCAGATGGGTATTTTGGAGAAAATTGGAATCTGGATTGATTTTTATAGGAAAATCTTAAAATCTGGCCATTTATGCTTCTCAACATCTTTCTAGGGTGTTTCTAAGGCTTAAAGCGCCCTTAGAGAAATGTTTCTTGTAAGATTCCAAATGAGCGGTGCTGACCTGGTGGGTAAAGCTGATTGTGCTTAATAGTCAAACTTTTTTTTTTTTCTTTCCAATTTCCATTTCAGTTAAGTTTCTTATTCTGATACAGGTAAATTGATGTAAGTGAATAAGTTGGTTGTGGTTGCACTAGAACTTGAGACTTACATAGCATGAACCCAACTGTTTGACTAAAGTCTTTCTTGCCTTTTAAGCAGCCTGTTCAGCTTTTTGTTTTATCTGCACCTTCCACTCCTTACATTCTCACGGGGGAGAGGGCTGTGGAGATTGGAGCGACAATTTCTCTTGTCTGATTAAACCCAATGTGAGAGTTGCCTTTGCTGTGATAAGGCTGGGGCTGGGTTACACAGCAGTAATATCATCTGCCCAGCATGTGCTGGGGGGGGCAGGATCTTATCAAAGTTCAGTGTTTGTAAATTAAATTCCCACGTGGTCAGGCTTGAAAATAAAAACGGTGAGAATGACTTTGACTTCTCTAAAATAATAATCTAAGCAAATTCTCTCTCATCCTTTATTATAATGAAGTGAGTTCCATGTTTGTTGCTTAAATCCATATAGAAGTGTGTTCCCCCAGAGCGAGTGGTGCTGTGGAATGATTACAGCAGCAGGACATGGGGTAAGAGGCTGTCCCAGAGCCTCTGGGTGAGACTGCAGTGTTTGGCCACTCAGCTGATGCTCTCTGACATCCAGCAGCTTCCTGTGGCTGTATCACTGACCCTGCTCACAGCAGATCTGGTGATCCCTCTGGAGGGTTGGCACTCTTCCATGCACGAGACAAAAGAGTGAGCGAGGTGTCATCTTTTCTCTTGCTGTCACTCAAAGTTTGGTTCAGTTCCAACCTGTGGCCACCTAAATACCAGAGCTACAGACAGCTGCTCGGCTGCCTCCAGAAGAGCTCAGTTCACAGCCCTGTGCCCTCAGCACCAGGGACAGGAGCTGGAGGAGTGCAGGCAGCACTTTTCAGAGGCAACACATCTGTTGTCACATCTGTGACAGCCCAAGGGCCTCCACAAGTGCTGGCTTGGGTCACCTCTGCCCCCAGCAGCTCGTCGCCCTCTGCACTGCGGTGCTGTGGGTGCAGGACGTGTTCCTGCTGCCGCTGGGCTGTGGCTCAGCCGGGAGCTGCTGCCCAGCGTTGGTATTTTTGCATGTCAAGAGGTCGCTTTTGGTGTTGGGGGAATTTGTTTCCATTTAAGCACAGTGCCAGCAAAGTTGGATTTATACTTTTCCCTAAGTGAGTGCTTTAGTGTCCAAAGTCCAGCGCATCCTTTGGTAGAGCCAAGTGGAGTCTTGTTTTCTTGTCTGAGTTGGCTCTTCTTGCTTACTCTGGAGCTGTGCCAAAAACATGAATATTCATGACACTGTTAAACAGGATTTTTATTGAAATTAAAAAATGGATCTGAAGCTTTCATTTGTCATTCTGAACTCAGCTAGTGAAAGCCCTGTGAACAGGCACATTTATCAGGAAGGTTTTCCTGGTGTTTCCTGGGGTTTTTTGCTTATTGAGTGAAAATTTGTTAGAGACAAAGAGTGTCTCACTGGGGCAGTGAGCCTACTGTTATTTCTGTGTACAATATGAATATAAAAGAGATGAAACATATAAATTGAAATGTATTATTTATATATTGTATCAAGTACAAAATACTTTGACAAGCTTTGGGCCTCAAGGAAGGTTGTACAAGCAGAGCGCAGGTCTAGCAGAGTTAACAAAAGCCAGTGTTCCCTTTTTCCAGGGCTGGTGTTTGTGTTCCCATCCTGGCTGCCCTGCATGCAGGGGCCATGGCATTCCCAAGCCTTTCTTCTGGGTGTGCATTCCCTAAGCTCAGAGCTGATTTCTGAGTCCCTGTGCAATGGCTGAATAAGGGAGAAGTTTATTTCCCTTGTGTGGATGGATGGATGGATGGAAGGAAGGAAAGAAGGGGAAAGAGAGAGGATGAGCAATAAAAGATGTTTCTTTTGCAGCCTCTGGCCTGTACAAGAAATTAAATAGGCTTAGCTTGTAGATGACACATGGAACTGATTGGAGTGATCCTCCCACACTTACTTTGCAAGGTGAAATTCTCATGAGAGCTATCTGTGTGTTTCACCCTGCAAAGCAGACCAGCTGGGATTTTTTCCTTCCCTGCATGTTATCCAGAAGAGCAGTGTCCAGAGATCAGTAGGAATTACTTATTTATTTCTATTCTCATTCAGTCCTGCTGAACAGTCCAGTGTGGTGCTCTGGCAGCCTGTTGCCCGGTCTGTTAGCTTGGGTGGTGTTCCTTTCTAATGCTGTAAGCTGCAGTGACACAACGAGTTTTTCTCAGATATCTTAAAATATTCTCCTCCTAGCCAGAGGAGGAAGGCAAGAGCTAATTCCACATAAATTGTTTGGGGGAAAAAAAGGGCATCAGTGGGTGCAAGAAGAGAGAGCACAAAAGGGCAGGAGATCACAGACCATTCAGCAGTGAGTCCTGCTCTCCTCTGCACTGAGCTATGTGCCACTAGGATCATTTTTCCCCAGCTGCAGGGATGGCAGTGCAGCAGCCAGAGTTTGCCTGCAGGACTATTGCAAGGGCTTGGGGCATCCCTGGAGAAGCTGTGGCCAAGGAGGGAGGACTTTCAAGCCCTGGATTTGGGAAGCAGGGAGGCCCTCATGGTGGAGTTGTGGGAAAGAACTGCTATTACAACAAACTATTTGCTCTTAAAGAGGGGAAGGTATGTAACACCATCAAAGGGGGACAGGGATTCAAAGGGAAACACATGTCTGAAACATACGGGTCAAGTTTATTTGAAAGGAAAATTTGTTTGCTTTTGATTCTTTATAACATTTCCCATAGAGACTAGCAAATACAGCTGCCACATTTTTGGCAAAGGGTATCTTATCCTAAACCTGAAACACTTAAATACACATACTTACATAAATATGGTCTCTATTAGTTTCAGCTGCGGGACTTCTAATTCCTGCCTTTTGTAGTTATTTTTTTGTTTTCTCCTGTTGGCTATATTTGAAGTTTTAAAAGGACTTGGTAATAAAAGAATCATGTTATTGCTTTTTTAGAAAGAGGAAGAAGGACAAGATGATGAAGAGAAATCTTTGTCAGAGGTTATGGTGTCTGAGCAGAGGTCTGCAGGAGTAGGGACACTGGTGATGGCCTGTACTGTAAAACCTTCCTGTAGGGTGCAACAGGCTTGAAACCACCTGAGGTTTGTAGTTATTGAAAATAGTTGTTAAAACTGCTTGGCTCTTACAGAAAACATTTGGGTAGCAGTAACTCAGGAATCCTCTCAGGCTATGCCTTCCAAAAAATATCCATTAGCAGAGTTGAAATTTGAAGCAGGGATAGGATGAAGTCAAACCAGCCCCTAATCACTGAACCGTTCTGGGCCCAGAGCCTTCCCTGGGCTGGAATAAAGCAGATTTTCCATTCTTTTTTTCCCAAATAGTGCTCCCAAACACCCACCACTCTCTTTGATTCAGTTCACTTTGTGTATTTTTAAATAAACATATGGCACACTCATCTCTCACGCAGGCCAGGAGCTCTCATTGATGTCAGTGGGAGCTTCACCACCTTCAGGATGAGAGTGGGGATCAACAAAGGAGCTCCTGAGAGCTGGCCAGGCTTTTACTCCACTCTCCTAGTGCAGGGTGGTTGAAAAGGCAAACAATCCAGTGAGACCTAATCAAGTTAAGTGCATTTAAAACACCCATGGGGACTGTCATCAAGGGATTGCAGTCAACAGAATTGATAGAAACCTTTCAGAGCCTTGGTGCAAAAGGTGGGCGAGCTCCTGGCTCCGTGAGAGCCTCCACCCTGCAGGGGGCTGGCTGCAGTCTCCTGTGCTTTCTCACCTCGGTGCTTGCTGAAATAACTGCTTATATTTGTGTACAAAGGCACACATCTCTGTGAGGGGGGTTTAGCAGCACCAGAGTGGGCTCCTGATGTAAGTACATAAATCTGATACCTGTTCTTCAAAAGGGTCGCTTTTGGGCCATAGAATCACAGGCTGGTTTGGGTTGGAAAGGACCTTAAAGCTCATCCAGCTCCAAGCCCCCTGCCATCGCAGGGACACCCTCCCCGGTCCCAGGTGGCTCAGAGTCCTGTCACTCTCAGTGTGTTGTCCAGCACGTGGGACTAGATTTAGGCTAAGACTGGGGCTTATGGGTCAAAGCATTTGCCTTCCCCTCCGTGCAGAAGCTCCTCTTGCTTTTCTATGCACGTTGCAATACTTTTAACAGGAGACAGCGGTGACAAACACAGGGACAATGCCAAGGTTGTCTTGGCTTTGTTTCCTTTCTCTCTCTGGCCCAAAAGCCAGCGAGGGAGGGCAGGAGCAGGGGCTGGCTGTTGGCCAGGCTGCTGAGGGTTTGCAGAGAGCAGCCGTGTGCCCGTGGGGATGGATGGCTGTGAGGTGCCAGGGACGGCTCTCAGGACTGTGTCCTGCCCGGGTGAGGAGCTGCCTGGATCCTGCTCTGCCTGCTGCCAGTGCCAGCGTGTCACAGCAGCTGCTGAATGGCTTTAACCGAGTTAAACCAGGTGTGCACCCACGGCGGGGCTGCGCTCTGCGTCCTGAAGTCTAATTTTGTCTTTTGTTATTTTTACAGGGCTATATCCATGATTTTGGGTGACTGATAAGGCACTAAATATGCACAGATTGTGTTTTACACATATTGAGATAAAAATCTCTTCTACTGCTGGGCTTCTTTACCCAGAAGGAATATCTTTAAATATTTCTTCACAGCTAAACTCAAGCTGAAAGATTTAGTCATCTGCCACAGAGGCAATCTTTGTGTGCAGACCTGGTTTTCTGTACTGAACTCGGTGAGTGCTGGGCTTTGGTTCTACAGACCTAGAAATCTCATGAGCTCTGAGTCCCAAATGGCTCAAGTATTTCTGTCCTAAAGGTATTTATTACACTGAGTAATGCTAATCACTTTTCCTCCTAGGAGTGAATCTACTCTTTGGGTTCCTTAAAGTTGGGTCTCATCTTCATTCACTTGAGTTCAGATACATCTTGATGTCACAACAGTGATAAAATATCCTGTTGCCAGTATTGGGTTTTGGCCTTTTAACTGAGGACAGATTGAAGACAATTCATTCCTGCTAACACAAAGATATTAAGAGATTCTGAGCTGCCTCTAGGAGTGATGATAAGGAGGGTGAAACAGGATAATGAGCCTTTTCTAGTCTTCTAGACTTCTCTCCAGATATACCTAGATTTTACTTAGGAAATGTGATTTCCATAATAATTTAAAATCTGTCAGACTCCCTTCCCAGTCTTGTTCTGTGTTACACAGTAAACCTGAGGGATGGTCTTTTTTTAAGGATGGCCCAGGATAAAAATAGTATCTTTCTCTCAGAAATGGGTGAAAGAGTTTTCACAGACCCTGCCAACAGTGTTCCTGGCTCAGAGCATTCCTATTTATCCTGCTTTTCTAAAAGCACTGAATTCACTTTCAAGTTTGAAAGCATTAAAAAAAAAATAAATTGGAGATCCAGATTTGATGGTGCACTTGAAAGATCCAGCAGGCATTAAAGTTCCATCTCGTATTTGAGTTGTTCTCAGTATCAAGCACCAAGATGCCAAATTATGGGATGCTGGCAGCGCTCCCGTTTGCCTAGCAAAGCAATCCTATCATAATTAATGTGGCAAGGCTTCTCTGCGTAGGAAAATATTTATGGGATCTGCAGAGCCCACAAAGTGAACCGTAATAAAAGAGCTGTGCCAAGTTTGGCTGTGCAGATTAAGGACATATGGCTGGTGTGGCTGCTGCCGGCACGAGCCTTTGAAGCCTGGTTCCTGCGCTGCCTCCCTGCCATCCCTGCCGCTCCCAGGGGGCAGGAGGTGCCAGCAGGAGCTGCTGCTGCACCTTCACGGGAGCTCAGGGTCTGTTCTGAGCTCAGGTGAACAGCTGCAGCTCAAATGAAAAGTGACATCGAGCTGTGTTAGTGCCTCCCTCTTTTCTCTCTGTGTATTATATGAGCTCTTCACACAGATAGTTTGGAGTTTCTGATTATCCCAACTTCTTTTAGAAGTTCTGCAGCCAAACCGATGTACAAATCTGCTCTAAAGGTGGAATAATCCTGCTAAAATCGCCATGGAAGAGAGCAGAATTTAACCCAGTATATCCAGATTAAATAAATCCTGCTGGAAAGACAATTAAAACTTTAATTTTTGTGTTGATTACTGTAATGTTTTACTTTTAAAAATCTATCTTTAGGAGAAACAATGCTATAGGTTACTTCAGTTATTTATTTTCGTTCTTGTGCAGAACAGCTAGTGAAAAGCTGGGTTAAAGGCTGCCCAAAATTACAAATGATTGTTTATTTTTAAAAACGGTGTTTACCTCACTGGAAAGACACTGGCATTTGAGAATGGGAAATGATGGGAGACGTAAACAGAAACATCCTTCATTGTCAGGGCAGCTTTACTACAGAAGCATGTTCAATCAGCACTGGCTCCTTCTCCTTAAATGGTGTCACTTAATTACAGCTCCAGGTGAAACAAAATGATTTGCAATAACCATGTCAATTTAATTAGCAGATACAAATATAAGCCTTTGGGTTTTTTTTCTCATTGCATAATTCACGGCCATGACCTCTTTAAATGTATTTACTTTTAATGACGTTTTAATTGGCCGCCCACGCACGTTCCTCTGTGCAGTGATTTTTGTAGGAACAAAAGACAAATGCCTGTGCCACTCACAGGAGGAACCACAGCAAATGGCATTGTTGGCCCCTTCCTGCTGCCCTTCCCAAGGGGTAAAATCGTCCTTAAAAATCTCTGGTGTGAATAGCAGAGCGAGAGGGACACTCAGGCTTACGGATTTTAGCATCACCTCGCGGGGCCAGAGGCACCCAGGGCCCTCCCTGGCCACTGAGGTGGCAGAAACCACAAAGCACACCCAGGGCAGCTCTCAGAGGATACCTCAGGCACAGGGATCTCCTTTTTAAAACCAGACATGTGTAAAGGGAATCTAGAACCAGAGCATCTCTGAGTTTTTCCCACATTGCAGTTTGTGGACAACTTTGCAAAGTCTTTTAGGGTGTAAAGTTATTTCACACCGTATATATATATATACACACCTTCTGGATGTTTAACTCTTGCAATACCTTTAAAAATGTGGGTAAGTCTTAGTGTGATTTGTGAGCTGTTTCTTTTTGTGCTCAGCAAAAGGTGCTCTAAGGGAAGGAGTTGTACATCTTGCAGAATTGCTACTGAAAAAACAGCACCAGGCTCTGTAAGCTCAGAACTCAAACCTGCCTCTGTATCCTTACCAGGATGATGGAGATAGAAAAGTAAGTCAGGTCTGTCTTTTTCTCACTCACTGAAAAAAAATTGCTTTCCTTCTGTGAGCAATAGAATTTTGTACCATGCCCCAAATGGTCAGTGCTGTTCCTCTGCCTAGAACTAATTTTCACTTTGTCCAGAAGTCATTTGAAAAGCTCTTTTAAAAATTTTTATAAGTAGGAAAATGCTCTGAAGCGTTGTGAAAAACCCTCAGTACAGAAGCAAGTGGAAATTCACAGCAGAAATGACAGATGTGGAAGAGACCAACCTGCACGTTGCCACCAGTGCTTCTAATTATAGGCCAGCAAAAGAAGATTTTGAGCTGAATTTTGCCAACATTCAGCCTACAACAGTCAGTCTGTGATTAGTCATGTCATCAAAATATAAACAAAAATAATTCAATCATCAAAGCAGAAATCCCATCTGCAAGGGGTGGAAACACTGAAAGAAGTGCTGCCTTTTACAAGGACAGAGCAGGATGGTGTGTGACTTTTGAATCCAGTAGCAAAGCTTCACCTCCACGTGCGAGGTGCACGTACAGTTTGTAACGCGGCTGAGAACTGCGATCAGAACTTCATTTTATGGCAGCATCCTGGACACCAAAGTGTTCGGCCTGTGAGTCTGATGCTTTCAGACTGGCAGAGTCTCAGCTAGAAATTAATGCGTCTAAAGACTACTTTTGTTTCATAGAGCACAGATAATATGAAAATTTGATTAGTTCATACTCCATCAACATGAAAGATATGAGGTATGAATATTCTATTAACATCTTTGAACTGAACAAATGGCTGTGCCTGCTCGGTTGCAAGCACTGGGTTTCACAATCACAGAGAACTCCTGTGTTTGTTACAAAGGGTGATACATAATGCCAGCTTCAAGTATTTATCATTTTGCAATACCACTGCTAGGACAGTTCATGGTCTACTACAGAAGCAAAAAAAAAATGGAGGCTGGAGTTATAAATGAGAACAGAAAATGTAAAAAAAAGTCTGAATTCTCTCTGCCTTATGATTTTCATGAATATAATGAGATGTGGTTGGGCCATTTGAATAGATAAAGGAGGGCTCTGCCTTGTATGATGGAAGTACAGAAGGCATCAGGAGAGAGAGGTTTTT
Source organism: Oriolus oriolus (assembly GCA_013400235.1). NCBI lineage: Eukaryota > Metazoa > Chordata > Aves > Passeriformes > Corvidae > Oriolus > Oriolus oriolus. The sequence continues at coordinate 338,310 of VXBT01002221.1, read as the reverse complement.
CCTCTAAGCATTTAAAAATGTCCAATTCTTGTGATAGAAGCTGATTCTTAGGTGAGGTGCAATCTAAACCCACCGTGTCTACAGTGGATTAAAAACTCTTTCTTGCTCCTTTTCAGAGGTAATGTTTTAATGTCATATTGTCTTTGGTACCTCAGATCTTTTATCTTCTCAAAATCCTTTCTGTAGTTGCAATTCTAGAAGCAGTTCTGCTCTTGCCTCCAATCCTATTTCCATGAAATGCTATATGGCTCCCTCTTTCCAATAATGGAAAAAACTCCATTGTTGTGGTGTTTATAGCTCTGGATTATTAGGAGCTGAGTTTGGCTGAAATTCTTGGCAAAATGATGTGTTCAGTGAAGAGTACAACTTCAAGGCAGCCAAAGAAATTAATATGTCAAATTTTAATTTAAGAAAGAGCCGAACAACCTGAAAATGAAACAGAGCCTTTCCATTTATGAAAAAAGAATCATTTCATCCAGTAACATTTTTTCCTGCCTTCTGGTAAATAGCAACCCCCAAAACCATTTTATGTTGACAGTAATAATTTTACCTCTGTTAGTGGTTTAGTCTGACCAGCAACCCCCAAATCAATTACTCTCAAAGTTCTATTTCCGAGCTTTTACTTTTTAATATCCTTTAAAAATGCTGCGAGTTCTTTTCATGATTTAAAGTATCCTCCTGGGGCAAGCAGGGTCTCTGCAGTTGTGTTCCCGCTGATCCCACACCGTAAGAGTCTCACGTGCTGGGGCTTTTTCCGAGTCACTTCTTGTTGCAAACAGCTTCCGAGTGCAGTGGAAACCGACTGTCCTTGGATAAGAGAGACAAGGTTTGCAAAATCTTTGTGAGAGTCAGCCAAGTCTGCTCCATTTCGTGTTTAACGTGGAACTAGACTGAGGGTGAGGATGCCTCTCCAGGGATGATGGGCAGATAGAATTCGGCCCTGAAATCACTGGCCAGCAGTGTGCCCAGATGGCCACTGGCAGCTGGGCTTGTACCAGCCATGGTGTGGCCAGCAGGCCTGGAGCAGTGACCCATCCCCTGTGCTGGGCAGGTTTTAGAGGGATTGAAGTGTTATTTCCCATTTATGGGGTTGGTGCTGTGCTCAGGACAGGGTGTGTGTGTCCAGCAGGCCTGGAGCAGTGACCATCCCCTGTGCTGGGCAGGTTTTAGAGGGTTTGAAGTGTTATTTCCCGTTTATGGGGTTGGTACCGTGCTCAGGACAGGGGACACAGGAGTAGCTCTGGGCCAGCCCCACAGTGAGGTGTTTGTTCCAGGCTCTCCAAGGCAGCTGCCGTGCAGCCAGGTCAGGATTTCGTGGCCCAGCTGCAGAGCACTGAAGGACAGGCTGTGCCTCTGTCCCTGCTGTGCCACCACAGACCTGAAAGGGCTTTGGGGAGGCTTTTGTGAAAGGAGCACCTGAGCAGCGGGTGCAGGTCAGCGTAGCAAGTGCTGCATTAAATCAGGAGACTGGTCTGGACACTAAAGTGATAACTGGGGCGCAGTGTTTACTGAAGGCTCCCAGATTTTAGACCAGATGCTCGTAACAGCTCTTTTAAAAAAACCCATTAGGGCCAAATTTCAAAGTCCATAGAAAGACTGGAGGAGATGAAGGAAGTGAGAGAGCTGCAGAGAAAACCAAGGTGGGAAACCCCCAGTATCTCAGTGCTGGATGGAGACAGAGATACGGGAAGCAGGGTCTTCTTTCATCACAGAAGAGCGTGTTTTCATAGAGAAATAAATAGAATTTCTTTCGAAATGTCCTCCTTTGATTTCCAAGTTCTCTGCAGTCAAGGGGGTTTATGTTACCAGCATTTTGGAGAAGGATGAAGGACAGAGGTGTTAAGAGGCCTTGTCCAGTGTCGCCCAGAGATCCAGGAGTAGCTTCCCCTGCCTTGCCCTGTGCTGTGACACAGCACTGCTGTACAGAGAGGAGCCTTCTGTGCATCTGGGGCCCATCCTGCAGCTGCAGAGAGCATTCAGCACCTCAGCACAGATAATCTAAACACAGAAGAGGTGGAGAAAGTCAAGTGACAAACCCTGCATATTTGTAACCTCTCCCAGGAAAACAGCAAATCTGGTTTTTTTTAGGTGGTCATCTTGCTCTGGGAGTGACCCACAGGTTCCTTTGATTATCTTCCCTTTCTTTGGCGGTGTCTGAGCGTTGACTCTTGGCTCTGTCTAGTTCAAGACTCTACTGTACAATTAACCAGCTCATCTTCAGTCAAACAGTTCTTGTGCTGCAGGGAAGGTTCCACTCATTTCATGCCTGACACATGTCTGTGTTTCTGCATCAGTATGAAAAGAAAAGGACAAAAAAAAATTAAGGAGAGTTGAATAAAGAGAACATTTGTGAATAAACCCAATCATGTGACCTCTCCTCTCGCAATACATTTTGAAAATTCTGCTTATTTTAGCACAGTTTATTATATATTTATATAATAGCAGTTTATTTGGAAGCTGAGAATTATCCTGGGTTTGTGCAATAAAGAGTCTGTAGTGGTTCTGCTGTGCCAGGGAGCAGTGAAATCTCTGTGATGTGTAAGAGCTTAGAAAGCCAGGTGTGCTGGGGATGAGCAGAGCTGAAGACTGGGAGAAGTGGAAGAAACCAAAGTAATTTTGACAATAAAAGTGAGTTGTGTTCCTGCATTTGGGGTAGGGTAGTTGGAAGTTTCCTTTTTTCTTTTTGTCCTGGTTCATCTACATTTGCCTCTGCTCTCTGTGGAGAGAATCTTCAGCTGGAAGCAGAATGGATTTTTTTTCTGAAATTCCACAGATTTCTGTGTCAGCCTCTAGTGTTTCCACCAAGATAATTCCGTATTAATGAGGTTAACTGAAAGTGCAGTTGTGCAAATTTAGATTGTCTGCAGTGCTCCCTAAGGACTCTTTTAAAGCTGGGCTTTGGATCTCTCTGGCTATAAAACCATATTCTAAAAACTCAGGGCAGGTTTCTGTGTTGGTTTCCTCTCTTTGCTCCCAGCGTTCAGCTGTTTGTGATAGCAGAGCAGGGAGGGAAGAAAGAGGCAGCCCTTGGCGACTGAGCAGCAGAATATATACATTATATATATTAGGAATATATACATTATATATATTAAGAATATATACATTATATGAAGAAAATTCAAGAGCATTTGAATCTCAGTAAGGCTGCGTGGTTCTGAATCTTTGGGTTTCCTCAGGAGGAGGAAACCTTGGCAGTTCTGTTGACATTTGAAACAGCGAATTCTCCTTCCAGGGCAGTGTGTGGTATTTATTTCACTTCTGCAGTTCTACTTTACCTGCATCTGATTCCCATTCAGACCCCCCACAATCATGACATCGTTTTGAGGATCATTTCTTTAACAATGTGTGTTTGGGTTTTCTTTGGGCTAGAGGTGTTTTACATGCTCAAGCACTGTCTGCCCAATGACAGCAAGGTTTAGAAGTGGATTTTTAGAATTCCAGTTGGTATTCTGGTCTATTTATACAGCGTTTTCTGTGTTTTGAGGGAGACACGGGACACTGCTCAATACTGTGACTCACCATTGCTGTCCATAATTTTCTGGCTTACTACAGAAGTGACAAAATCTCCTCCTAAGTTATTGTTGAAGCAGCAATCCTGGCCCTGAGGAACAGCTGCTACAACTGCAAATAAAGCACCGTTGAGAGTAATTCATGGGTTTTTTATAGAAAGTTTTTTCCAGGAGGTTTTCTGCACTCCTGAGGAGGTGAGGGGATTACTGTATTCGCCCTTTTCCCGATATTCCCTGTGCTGTGCTTATTTTTATGCTCAGGTAGGAGAATGCCTCATCACCAGAATAATGTGTCTCTCAAATGGCCTCTCCAGCTGCTGCTCCGAATTGCCAAACAAATACAGCTTTTTCGTAGCGTCTGAATAGATGCTCCGGTTATGCCCATTTTTCTTCAGTTCTCTCACCTTAACTGAGGTGTTATCTGAAGGTCTTTTAATGGCTTTTTATGTTGTTCTTTGGTGGGTTCAGTGTGAGAAGTGGGTCAGTCCTGGGGCTTGCTTTAGGAGCACCGGGTCACTGTGGTTTCCTCAAGATCCTGCAGGAGGGGTGAGGGACACCTGGGGCTGATAATACCTAAAGCAGCCACTGTTGCCCTGTGAGCATCGTGTGGGATCTCGGGGGCTTGTGGTGGAGGCTGGGATCGAGGTCACAGAGGGCCCAAGCAGCTGCTCAGCTGCTCCTGGTCGTGCTGCTTTGGGTCTCCTTGAACCACTTCCCAGCAGTGGGTGTGGATGTGCCCATTGGCAGCTGCAAACAGGTGAAAGGGAATCACAGGCAAATGCATGAGGAAGGAATCTCCAGAGTCAGATGAGGAGTTGCCCAGGACTGGGTCAGTTAAATCATCATTTGTTTGAGAGTGTCTGTGTGTTCAGTGAGGTGGCACTTCAACAAAATATCTGGAAGTTTCTTAGAAAATGCTGCTGGGAAGATGGGATTTTGTACGTGTAAAGGACTTTACCTTGAGAATTCTGACACTCTGAGGACATCAGGTGTACTAGTTAATAGCTCAGTACAAACTCCTTCATCACTGACTCTAATGTTAAAAAAATAAACCCATGAAAATCTGTTTCTGTTATGTGAGACCAAACTCTCTTTTGTGGATGTAATGCTAATATTTAGTCAGGGGAATGCAGAATGATTGACAGGACACTTTTAAGGACTTACTTTAAGGGTTTTGTACAAGCTTTAAGGGCAAAAGTCCTAACCACGATTTCTTTTGAAGAAGCTCTTTAAAGACACAGAAAATCAACACCCTACATTTAGAGAAATGTGGCCATTTCTTCCTCAAAGACTTGAAATGTCAGGAGTCCAGCAAGGCCAGCAGAGGTGTCTGTGTTCTGATTTCATGCACGTCTTGTTAAAGCACTGAGCCCTCAGCGAGGGGGGAAAGGCTCAGTGCAGGACCTGCACCAGTTTCTCGCTGTTCTGAGAGGGAGCTGTGAGCAGGATCAGCACCGGGGCTATCGACGGTGCTGCAATACCCTGGTGATGCAAAATGTGAAGAAGAATCCAAACGGATGAATTTCTGCTGGTCTCAGATGTATCCAGAGGCCCTTGTGCTTTGTAGAGCACCTCTGTTGCTCCGGAGGCTCCCACAATCCGCTGGATGGCCGCTGCTTGCAGCCAGGTTCCGTTTGTACTCTCACACGCAGGCAAAGGGGATGTGAAATGTGCTGTGACTGGGAGAACAGCATTATATATCAACCTGGGCACCTTCCAGTAGGGACAAATGGCTACTTCTGTAGTGCAAGATCAGGCTTTGGGATTTTATTTTTAAGTATCAGAATGATATAGCAATCAGGTGGAGGGAAATCCTCCTCCCAGTGCCTTCTCATTTTGAGTTTCAGACGCTTTCCCCCACTTTTATAGCAGCACTATGTCATATTTACAGCATCTAGCATTTCAAGGTTAGATGGCCAAGTGTTGAGTCAAGAAAAAATTGCCTTCCCAGGGATACTCAAATATTTCAGTTCATGTTTGGGAGACAGCACTGATGTGCTACTGGTTGATTTCATTTCAGAAATGGACACCACAATGACTCATCTAGAGAGTCAAAAAGCTGATCTCAACCTTAGGACTCACTTTTCAAACACAGTCCGTGATCAGATGTCTTGTGTGCAGGCAAGGAATTTATTGATCTACAATGCTGCTTCTGGAGGTTTTCAAGTTTGTTAAACCAGTATGTTTCAAGTAGAAATGCTGCTGTGTTCTGGATGTGTCAGGGGGCTAAGGGTCCCCATCAGGATTCCTGTGTGTGGTGTCACTGGGTTTTCCTGATTCCCCTACACTGCTGTGTCTTCACACTCACTGTAGGAATTAAAGCAAGGAATGGGAGAGGTGAGAAGGCATGGTAGAAGTTCTTTTCCTGTGCAGTAGTCTCTGTGAGGAAAACAGGGCACCCCTGGGCTTGTGTGGCCTGGAGAAGAGGAAAGATGGAACAGGCAGCCCAGACAAGTTGTAGAATTTATGTCCTTGAAGGATTTCAGAATCCAGCAGCCCTGAGCAGCCTGCTGTGAGCTCAGTGGTGGCCCTGCTGTGAGAAGGGGACGGGATGAGGGTCCCTGACCTTGTGTTGTTCTGTGCTGCTGGGGAAAGAATGGTAATCAATTAGAAAGGGGACCTGGAGAAGGTTGAAGGGGAATGTGAGCATGGATGTCCAAAATCAATTAGAGAGCATAAAGCTAACTGGAATAAAATATGGATCACTTAAGGACTATCTATCTTAATGCATCATCTTTTCTTTTGCCAATTAATATAGAAAGTAGATCAGCAAGTTAAGTCAGACCAGGAATTACCAGGGACTTCTGCAAATAATTCTGACCCTTCCCTGCGTTCCATCTGTGATACAATGGCTGTGGGCTGCCACGTTTCCATCCTCTCTTTTAATCTCTGTCACTTCTTGTCAATAGAATTTAAAGTATCCATAAAGATTTAATGATCTCAGAATCTTCGCCCTGGCATTCTGTGTTCCTAACTTTAAGTAGTTCTGTCTAAAACCCAACGTTTCCAGCACATAAAAGTCTCACTTTGCAGCAGAAAAATGAAAGGCTTTTGTCTCCCTGCAAAGCCCTGGCTGTTTTGCAGAGAGGAATTCTCTTGATTCCCCATCGTTTGTGGCTTGGCCAAAGAGTAAAACTGGAGTTAGTGCCGCTCTTGGTGGCTCGAGCTTGATTTAAGCTCTGTCATTTACAGGTGTGCTCCAGTTCTCAGAGTCATTGGTGACAAGCTTGGGTGATTGGAATTACCTCTTTGGCTTTAACATTTTCCAGCAGTGATTTCAGGAAATTCGAAGGAGGCACAAACAAATAAACGTGACAACTCTATTATTGTAAATAAACACGCTGCAAAAGACCCCTTGCATGTTTTATGCCTTCAGGATTAGTGTTCCTTCCCAGGGAGGGATATTTTACCCTATGGTATTTACTACTTCTTTTTCAATATAAATAGTTGTTATGTTGGTTTCTGCTGATATTTACATATTCTCGTTTGGAAGCAAGACATTTATCAAATAAAGGCATAGACACCTGGCCTGATTCTGTTATGATTAAAGCAAAAATTAGGCTAAATGATGTATTTTTAATAACTGAGCAAAATTTGGAAGCAATTGAATAGACTTAAGAAATTATTCAGAAGAAAATTAATACTTTCAAGGGAAAAATAATATCTTAAATTTAAATCTCCAGGAGCTAGGAATTATTTTATGTATCACCTATAAAATAGACGCATAAAACTGCTTTTCAGGTGACAATGCGTTTTCCAAGAATATAGTACAATTCAGAATGGGCCGGGCTCTGCAAAAAATTATTATTTCCAAATTTTTGTTAGGCATCATTATAGTAACTTCTGATAAAAAATTAAATATATTCTTTTAAGCTCTAACAGCAGACCTGTCATTCACAGTCCTTGGCTCCAGCTACCAGAGTTGCCTTCCCTCACCTGTGTGATCAAAGATGAGCGTTCTTGAACTACAAAGATGCCAAACCCTGCTTTCAGTGCACATGCTGAACCTTTCTTGCATAAAGCTCTGAAAATGCCATTGGTGGAGACAGTGGGTATCTTCTTGCACTCAAAGCTGGCAGTGTGGGACCTGCAAATTTACTTTCCGGTGTTTTAACTCCCGAATTTTAATAGAATTGAATGGTTTTTCGGTTTGAAAATGCTTTGTGCAAAAATAAATATCATAACATCTCATTAGCAAGAGAGGTTTCTCATTACATTTCCATTGGAAGGTCAGTGGCCAGCACACGCTCATCACTGTCCTGTTTTCCTGCAAAGCTGTGCTGGACTGTGCTTTAAATTATCCCATCTTGAAAACGCTGTTCCTTTTTTATCAGTCGAAAAACCTTTACAAGCCTCCTAAGAGTCCTTGAAGCAGTTACCTTTGAACAATTACGCCGGATTGTTATAAATTTTCCATATTGTTTTTATTGCCTCTCTGAAGCGATCTGGGATTTTATATTCCTACCTTTTCACAGGGTCTGGTTCTCCTGACAGATGCTTGCTTACATCTCCCAGGAACTCTAACGAGAGCCAGGCATATGTCTGCTTTCCAGCCCAGACCTCCTTATGCTCATACTGCGTTTATTCTTTTTTCTCCTCAAACCTGCCGTGAAGTTAAAGAAGAGAACTGGGGGTGGTTCCGTCCCGAGCTGTGCCTTCCCTTCACTGCTCCTCTGCTGAAGTCCCATCTTCAGTGAGCTGCAAATTAGTGACACCAGTTTGCACGTACATCTTAATTCCTGAAAGAGTGTTTCTGAACGTTTTAAAAACGTGAAATAATGACAGTAAGCTGCGATTGCGCTCGGGGATTGGATGTTGAATTCATCTCTCGTAGTCAGCAGTGGAAAGCTGCTGGTTTTAGAGGTTTCCATGTACCTGCTGCTTTCTGCTTGCTTTGCCTCTCTACTCCCATCCAGGCATTAAGCAGCCTTCGAGGAGATTGAATTGTGTGAACGGTGAGAGCTCAAAGACTCACAAACTCACAGAGTGTCCTGAGCTGGAAGGGCCCCCCAAGGATCATCCAGTGCAGCTCCCAGCCCTGCCCAGACCCCGCAACCATCCCACCCTGGGCATCCCTGGCAGTGGTGTCCAAACGCTCCTGGAGCTCTGGCAGCCTCGGGGCCGTGCCCGTTCCCTGGGGAGCCTGGGCAGTGCCCTGAGAGCTCTCCCTGCACCCTAAATCAGCAGTCACTGCAGGTTCTGCAGCATGCACACACGGTACAGACGTGTCAGGGGGTACTTCCAGGGGTGCTTTGTGTGCGTGTAGCAAATCCAAGGCATTGCGGAGCCTTCGCTGCGCCCGGGTGAGGACACAGCAAACAGGGGTTCCCTCTGCCTCTCTCATCACCTGGGCACATGAGACAGAGCAGTTTCTCTCTGGCGTGCTGCAGCACCCTGTGTCTTTCTTGTCTCCTTGATGTGGCAGGTAGGAATTTCTCCTCCTGCCGGTTTCTCTGGTGTTTTGGTTGTGACTGGAGCCTCTGGGCATGTGATACTACAGAACAATACTACAGTTCCCTCTCTGTGAGAGCTGGGGAAAACTGCTGTGCTGGAGCTGATACACAGGAGAAGTTCAGTGGTGGCGAGGGCAGCGTGTGCTGGAGCTCATTTGATACGTGGCTGTCTCATGAGACCTGGCTCTGCGGTTTAATCCTACCTTTATCTCTCTTCTAAGTGCTTCTGATATTATGGGAGTTGCAAGAGATCTAATTAGCTAATGCTCCTACATGGTGTTCAGATCCTCTGATAAAAGCCTGCCTACAGGCCTGCAGAAGCTGCCAAGAAAGAGTTTGCAAACTTTTGTGATGCAGGGTGTCTGAGATTCAGGTGGTTTGCGATGATGGGGTGACTTCCAGTTTTCATTCTTACGCGTTTGCTTATTAAAAGGAGAAAATAGCTGCTAATTAATGCGGGCTGCTTATTTTGCTGTCTTAAAAACCTTTTCCGGGGTTGTTGAGAATGTCAGGAACTGTTTCTAAGTCAGACCTGTTTAAAGAATAGTATGTACTAAGCTATTCAAGGCTGGCTTTGAGTATCAACTCAAAAACAGCACGCTAAAAAATCCCTTATAATAAGGAAAAGGTAGGAAAAAATCATTGCTTATTTTTCACTTCTGTGCATCTGAGTTCAAACCCTGTCTCAGCACTAAAGCAAAAAATATTTTGCTGCTCAGTGCTGGGGAGGTTGTTCGTTTTCTGTGGCTGGAGCTGACTTCTCCAAAGCCTTGACACAGCCCTGTTGAGAAACTTGACTGCTTGGCTGCACTGCTCGTTCCCATTAATGCAAAAAATCATTAAGAAACTGGATGGAAAATGCAAAGCTTCTGTGCTTCTTAAATCCCCTAATCCTATTTTGAAGACTTAAATGGTGAATAGGCTTCAGCCTGGGGCTGTGTGAGGGAGGGAATTTCACTGTAGGTGAGTTAAAGTCCCATCAGGAACAAAACAGGCTGGGCTTATTCTCCTGCAGATCTGTGCCATTCATTGAGCTTATCCCACCCTGGAATGGACGGGGGAAATGCCTGATTTCTAAAGCTTTTTTGGAAATGCTGCATTGCCCGACCGTACTCACAAAATATTTGATGTTGACACACTAAAAACGTTCTTATAAAAGGTGCCGCGGGTGTCATGAAGGACTGACAGCTTTGTAAATTGAACAACTTGCAGAATAAGAGCGAAAATTACCATGTCAGTATCAGCTGTAACCAAAAACAACAGGTAAATATTCTGGACAGATAAAGCTATCAGAAAGCTCAGCTTTCACTATTTGTTTGTGTCTGGGATGGCACAAGTCGGTCTGGGAAATGCCTCTGACCTGGAGTTCTTTATCTGTTTACATGGCTGTGGAGTGTGATGAAGGAAAGCTTTAATCACTATATCTCACGCAGGCATTTCATGGCTGAACTGGTGTTGCCTAAACACTGTCATTTACTTGTTCTTTGATCTTTGCTTGGGGAGTCCAATAACAGGAGATCCTTCCTGCTGTCAGTGGAGAGACTCCCAACTCAAATGTACAGAGCAGTCACTTGATAACATTAAATTTCATGGTGTCCACCACGGCAGAGGAGAGGAGATCAGCTGTAATGCATTCTGATCCTTTATTTGCAATTTAGACCCTGTGACCGTGGGTAAGGCAACCTTTCTGAGCTCCGTGCCCTCCGCAGAACAGTGTCAGCATGGCTTGGGTGATCAACAGCAATGCTTTTTCTGCCTGCAAGTGCTACACCTTTGATAATCATCTAGAAATAACATTAATATGGATCATATGTGAATTAGAACCTTAGCAGTGAAAAGTCAGCATCAGCACCAGGAATTGCCCGTACTCCAACTCTTCTCCTTTTTATTTATATGCAATGGATTTATCAAGCACCTTCAGGTAAGACAGGAACGCTGAAATGCACAAATGCCTCTTAATACACCCTCCAGCTCTGCTTGCATTGCTGCTTCCTGCTGAATAGAAAAAAATGAGGTGTCTGTGGACGTTCTGTACGTGCTGCGAGCTCCTGATTTTCCCTTGTTCCACGCTATTTATACAGTCACAAAGCATTTGATGAGAATATGCCAATCTTACGCCAGGGTAATGGACATTCCATTACTTTATCTCGGCAGACATTGTTGAAAACTCGAGGTGTAAAATCTGATTCATTACCCAGATCCTGGAAGGGAGCAGGACATTAATCGTACCTTGGCTTGTTAAAATTTGTCGCTCATTGCCTTCTCCATTTATTTAATTGTATTTGTGCTTCCCATTCAGAGGATCTGCACGTGTCCTTTCAGACAGTGATATGGACCTGTGGAATCTGGAGCTGGTGCAGAACCGTTTTTGCTGTCAAAACACTCACAGGGTAGAATTTTTTCACGCTTTGCAGTTCACGTGTTTGCTGATTCAAATGATTCTGCAGAAGGCAGCGCGTTTCCCACATACAAATGGTATGAACACAAGCTCCTGGTGGGAATCAGCAAATAGGTTCCGTGTTAGGTGTTTCCTGAGGAATCTGATACTACCAGTAGAAGAGGGAGAGGATATCACTTTTTTTTTATTTTATTACAGCCAATGGAAAAAAGAGCCAAAAATGGTAGCAGAAGAGCTAATTTAAGAGTCAGTGATGTGTTCTGCAGTTCTGAGTGGTTTGATGTTGGATCAGGCTGTTTGCTGCAAAACATTCCTGTTCCAGAGCATTTCAGAGACCCCCAGTTCTCTCCCTGGTGCCTGGGTTTTCAATCAGCCACTCCGAAAGTGTGAAACAGCAAACCAGAAAGCTCTTTCCTTTGGAGCTGTTGACATGTGAGTCTTGAAATCAAAATAGACTCAATGGAAATTAAGCTGTTTGGGCAATATTTTAACCAGGCAGACCCACTGCATGAGTGTTTTCGAGAGGAAAAGCCCTCTTGCATGTCATGACCTTTTACAGGAATTATTTTTTTTTCCAGGTTGTTCAGTTTTAGGCTTAGCTTGATACTGGGACGAGCGTGGAAGGAAACATAAATTTTTACTGAGTGTAAGTCAACTGCATTTCTTGTCCAGGACCTGGCATCAAAGATGTTCAAATGTAAAGGTAATCTCAGTGCCTGAGGCTGCTCTGTGGTTTTTATACTTGGAGTGCTTATCACTGCTCTGCCCTAAAGCTCCTGCCTAACACCGACTGAAGGGCTGAGACACGGCTCTGAGGCAGGGAGGGGACTGCCTCCGAGTGGGAAATTCAGACAGAAAACTGCCTAAAGGTGCTAGAGGGAGGGTTTAAGTCGATACACGCTCTGTAAGATGTGTGTTTTTAGGCTGGGGTCTGCTCCTCCGCCCTCCCGGTTGTTTAACGCGCCTGCAGACGGCTCAGTGCGGGTTGTGGAGCTCTAAGTCACAACTGCCTCGCCTTTTAATGTCAGTGTTGCTCCAAACATTCACAATTTCCTCAGGAATTTCAGTCTCATTTATTATTTTAATAGGAGCATCCTCTGCTGCAGTTGAGGGATGGCAGGAGGGTTGCGACTTCCTGGTATGAAATTATGTTTTGAGCCCTTATATTTACTGAGGAAATTTCCCCGAGCATTTGAAGGATATACTCAGAAGAGGAGAACTTGTGGACTTATTTTTATTTCCTTCCATCCCATGAGATTAGGGATCCCAGATCATTGTGTTTTGAACAGTTGAAATAAGCAGTTTTATAAAAAAAAAGCCTGTGTTTTTTGGGTGCATCTATTTCAGACCACCCCCTGTGAAACACTTTACAAGAACATGTGCACTCATGCCACGATTTCAATTTTATTAGAAAAATAGCAATACCAGAAGAAAATCTCTTGCCTAAGGCATATTCCATATGTTACTGCTCAGTGCTTTATTTTTCAGGCCTGCAAGAGACAAATGCACTTATTCCATTAATAAAGCCAGTGACTTAAAGTGCAGCCCTACCCTGGAAAAAAAGAGAAATGTGAGGTTCTAAGTTCGTTTTCCATCAATAGCTCCTACATTGAATTTGTTCAGATTACAAATGAAAAGGTGGTGTTATTTTTCAGCTGTGAGCCCGTAGGCCTCAGCCTTGTCTGTGAAAGCCCTTTCATTGCCGTATGGAAATCACAGTACAGCAGCACAGATCAGCTTCACTCTGCCTCTGCAAGGTGACTTCACGTTTTTATAAGGTTCGTGTTATTTACTGCAGCTACTGAAGCCTCTTTTTGCATGTATATAGAGGGCAAATCCTCATAATTGAAATATACTCTGAGTACTCAGCCAGGGGAATACAAATACAATCTCTGCTTTTCTTCCCTCATTCGACTCCACTTGCAGAAGTTTTAATACAAACCCAGAAACGCAATTTTGTTCCTTTAAACCCCTCTCTCACGCAGTAATGGTTTCATAACCTCGCAGTTCCCGACTCTCTGCCTTACCATTAAGAAGTAGATCTCCCCTCTCCCCACTGGCGTGACGGATTTATTGCCTCCCGTTCCCCTCGGCGTTACCGCGGCTCAGCTCGCGCTCCTTGTTCTCTCCAGGAGCTTTAGACAAACGTCAGGAGGCACGAGAGGATCCGACGTGCACTGGGAGAGATGGAATCATCCCGGGGCCTTCTGCTGTGTGAATAGCAGAGATAGAAACAAAAAATCAAAGATAGGTCGTGGCTCCTCCAAATGGCACCCTTGCAAACGGAGGCTGGGAGATTCCAGCTAGGGCTCTGCTAAAAGGCCCAAATAAGCACCTATTTTCAGATAAATTCCAGAGTATTAAAGAGGTTTTAGGGGCTAATGTGCAAAGTTATCATTTTGAGGGGGGAAGGAGGAGTAAAAGCAGATGGTAGGAGCAGTGTTTGTTTTCTGCATCACTTGCAGTAAAATCTTTTTTAAAAATTGCTGATATAATGGGATTAGGAGGGCAAAGGTTCTTAAAAATTAGTAAAATTGGATTGAGAGAGCAGGTTGGTAGTGAAAGACTAAATTAGATGGCAGCTAAAAGCACACTTCAGTAGCTGGATTTTGGACTGGCTGATGGAGGCAGTCCTTCAGTCCAGCCCTGCATCTCAGGTACATCTGGTCAGAGCTGGGGCGAGTGTCTGAAATTGTCACACCCAACTGAAGTTCTTAATCCAGTGTTCAGTTTGGGAGATTTTCTCAGATAAGTTCCACTGCTACTTCTCAATAACAGCAATTACACATTTTGTTATTTTTTTATATGCTGAAAGGGTGGCCTTAAAATTTCCTAACAAGGTGTAAAATGTCCTTGTAGCCTATGACATAAAATGAAGTCACAGATGATCCTGTGCGCTGGGACACTGCTGTGGGTGGCTCAGGATTACACCATAGAGATACGGGGTCATTGCAAGGCTGGCACACATTCTGCATATTAACTCAAGGCAGCTCTGCTCCATGCAGTGCAGCTCTACTGTTAATATTTATTCAGTTTAGTGCTTCTTTGTGTTGAAAATCAGCACTGACTCTTCCTGTCAATGACGGAAACAACAGGTCTCTCGGACTGGGATAAATTTTCAGCTCCATGTGCACTTAGGTAATACCTGGACCTTGAGTGGGTTGATCCAAACAAAATCAGGGCTCTTCCAGCAATTTATGATGTGAATTTTTCCCTTTCTTCTCCTTTTACCAAACCCTTCTGGGGTATAAACTCTATAATAATGCATTAGTATGACAGCACAGCAGAGCTCCTAGCTTTTCTCTCGAGGCTGCTGCTTCTGCTAACAATAATGGTGCTATCCGGGCTCTGATCTCGTTTGGGTTGCCTTATCACCTCTGTGTTAGCTGGAGATGTGCCTGCACTGACACGGCTGCATTTGCATTGAGCTCAGCACTGTGAGCGTTAGAGCAGAGCGTGCAGTGGTGCGTGTTCCAGTCCCACGGTGTGATGGTTCCTGGCACAGGAGGTCCTGCTGAGAGCTCCTCACATCCCCAGCTCGCCTGGGCTGGAGCAGGGGGTGCAGGCCTGCTGATCCATGGGGAGAAGGGGCTGTAATCCTCAGGGAGCTTAAGGTACTGAAGGCCTGACCTGGTTTTGAAGCACAGCAAGGCAGACTCAGAGCTGGCCCTGAATTATGTCTGCGTGAAACTTCTGTCGCTGGGAGAAGACTTAGTACCTGATGGTCAGTCTTGTCCCCTTTAATGGCAGTAACATGGGCTGTGTCAGCCCTAAAGGACACGAGACTGAGAACATCAGTGTCTTGCTTGAGGGAAATGTGTGTGGAGTTTTGTAGAAAGATCTGTGAGACTCAGTAATTTGTCTCTCCTCCTGGTATGCTCCGAGTGTGAAAGTGGCAGCTGCTCACAAGAAAAATAAATGTATAATTGCACCATCAGCTGATGAAATCAAAGTGAAATTGCTGGCAGCCTTCTTCCTGCCCTCCCCATGTTTTTCTAGCATTAACATTCCAGCTTTGTCACCTTTGATCAGGGGAAGATAAATCCTTCCTTTTGTAAGGAGCAGAAACACTTTCCCTCGGTACATAGAATAATGGCCTCTTCTGTGTATTATTCATATTCCTCTCTTTGTACTTGTCATTTCTCTATATCCTTGGTTGTTGTATACCCCATAACTCCTGGTCGTTTTATCTAAGACCTTTCAAATAAGGAAGTGGATGGCTTAGGAGGCAGGGAGAGCTTTGCTAAGGCATTAAATGGCCTGGTGCATTTAATGTGCGGGTCCTGTAACACCACCCTCCGTGGTGCCGACAGCCTCATCAGCTCCCTGCTGGATGGGGAGCAGTGCTGAGCATCCCTCACAGCGACAGCCTTGGAGCTACAGTGAGAGAGGGGCCTGTAAACCAAGTGCTTCTCACCTGCTGCTTTGTAGAGAAGCATAGAAATGGAGCTTCTCTTTGGCCCAGACCAGCATGTGCAGCAGCCTGGCCGGCCCTGAGCACCTCAGAGGAAGCAGCATTAGAAGGGAGTGGCAGGAGGATGTACAGTCCTATATATAATCCTGTATATAATCCTATATTAGTGCTCTTTTTGTTTGGCTGTTTGAACCATTCTGATGCTCTCCTGACATTCCCAACCTGGTCTCCACAGCCTAAGACTCATCTCTTGAGGTGGATATAACTATGGATATAACTATGAGCAGAAATTGCTTGTCGGGTTGGAGGAGCTCAGGGGCAGGGCCGAGGCTGTGCAGCAGCACCCGTGGTGGGGTTGGCCGCAGGGGATGCTCCCTGCACTCCCCTGTCCGTGCTGTTCTTGTTCTCCCAGCGCTTCCCCCAGCACGCTCTCAGTGTGATACAGGCGGGGTGGGGAGAAGCTGCTGCAGCACTCCCAGAGAGCAAATCCTTTGCTGCTGCTACCCTGAATCAGGTGCTCGTGTTGGGCCCTGTCATTTGCTATTTAGCTCTGGTGAGTTTCTGCCGCATCAAGCTGAAACAAAATGATTTTCATCCCTGCAGTTAGTGGCTGGCTGTAGTTGGATGAATTGAAATGACTTTTGGGGAGAGTCACCGAGGGGGAAAAAAGAGGCTCCCCAGGAGCTGATGAAGAATGTGATTTAGGCTGATCTGGAATCCTCACAAAGAGGAAGCGATGAACACAGTGAGAGTTACAAATGTATTGATCTGTTTTATCTTGTAGGTGTTTTATGTTGTTTTAGGTATATCACGACCTTAATATCTGCATCCAGGAACAAGCTGTTGCCTCTGGCTTTCACTGACAGCTGGTTTTCTTTTGATGCATCCCAGAATCTTCCTGCTGATTCCTGCAATATGTCAAAGGAGCTCAGCAGTCTGTTGCCCTCTCAAGACTTCACTCTGTTCACTATGGCTTCAGGAGTCCTCCATTCTCTTGAAGCACAAGCACAACCTCAAAAAATAATTTTAAAAAGAGTCCTTAAAATGTGCTGTTGGAAAGGCTGATGGTAACCCACGGGAGCTGCTGCTCGTGGTCGTGTCCAGCAGTGGCTGTTGAGATAATATTGATGATCCAAATGGGCCTGGCAAATCAAACATGTGAAACCTGGCCCAGAAGGCTCGTGGTTTCCGGCGTGCAGACATCTGCCCCTCACTCCTAAGGCAGCCCCATCTCCACGAGACGCCTTTCAGCCTTTTCAAAAGGGCAAACAGTGCCTTGTTTAAAAAAGTGTCAAGTGATGTGCTTATTTTGGTTGCAGCTCTTCTCCCTTTCTTTCTTGCTCGTGAGTTTCTCTAGGAAAAGCCCATTCTTTGACAGGCTGTAATTAGTAAAGGTAAAGCCCACCAGCTCCTGAAGCATTTCTTAATGATTGGAAAAGCATGTCTGCCTCTCTACTCAGTGATTTTCCGGGAAAAAAAAAAAAAATTCAAAAGGAGCTGCAGGAGGATGAGAGTAGTTTTCTACAGCAGCTGAGCTCCCCGAGCCACGTCCCACCCGTGATTTGGTAGTGTTGCTTTCTCCTCCTGAGCCGCAGGAGCTCCCATCACATGCCCTGGCCCTGATGGTGCCCACGGGCTCTGGCAGGCCAGGCGTGACCCCATGGAAACCCGTGTGGGCTGCATGGATCTGATCCAAGGCCCCTGAGGTCAGCAGGAGCGTTCCTGCTGCTTTACTGGAGGCTCAGGGGCTTCAGATCTGTGCCTAAACACACAAACTGCCAGCAACTGCCTCAGGGCACCAGGATTTGTGCTTTTGCTGGATAAACTCAAAGCATGAAAGAGCCCAGTCTGGAGGCTGTAGTACAGATCACTGCCAGCATTTACCAGATTAAGACTCAGTTCTGTGATAAAGCTGTCAGTTCTGCCTGCTCTATCCCCCGGACCATCGCTGTAGCATTGCTGCCACACTCCTGCACGCAGATTGCAGCACAAGGTGTGCTGGTTCTGACACGAGATGAGGGTCAGCAGCAGTGTTAACGTGCCATAAAGTGACCATCAACAAGTGTGGGGATAGTGATGAGCAGAGTAAGAAGCGTACCAGGTATGGGAGCTGTGGTACGGGGGCTGTGAAGGAAACACGTGGCCGTAATTCCTGCTCTGCAGTTACCTGAGTGGTCTTTCTGCTTCGTTGATCACAGTTTTGGAACTCGTCTATGCCAAAAAGTTGCCCCTGGTTGGTGCTGCTCGGTACCTGAAGAGAGGGAGGGGAGGCAGGACTGAATGGATGGAGCACACGTTAGCTCAGCACAGCCCTGCTGCCTGCAGGGAGCTCTCCCCAGGGCTGTGGTAAAACCTCCATCCTTGAGGCAGTGTAAGGCACTGTCTAAGGCTAATTAGAGTACTAACGAGCCAGAGCTGCATCCTGGGGCTGCACCACCTGATAATCAGTGCTTGCTTTAGCTGCTTGGACAGGAACCCAGCGTAGGTACATTGGAAACAATCACTTGAGTGAAAGGCTCCTCTCTTCCTCACTGTTTTAAGGACATTTGCCCCTACCTCTTTGCGGCAGCTGATCTCAGCAAAATTATTTCCCTAAGGGAAAAGGAAACACAACCCTCGTGGCTTCATGGCTGATGGCAAAACTGTATTCATAGCAGCTGCTGGAAGGGGAGTGAGGATGGGATTAAAAACACAAAGGGACTGCATGGGAAGATTACTTCCGAAAGTCAGTTGGGGTCTAAGTAATAATCCTAATAACCACTGCAAACAGTAAGTATTTTCCTCAGCACTGCTAACGCTCTGCCAGCTGGGGGAATGTCACAAATATGCAGCTTAGAGATTTTTTTGGTAATAATAGAAACTGGATGTAGTAGGGAAATATAATCTCAAAGCATTTACTTATCTAAAAAGTGTCTCTGGTCCTGTAAAATAGGTCCATGGAGGCAATGAGCTTGTATTTAGCATGTGCAGCTGAATCTGTGTTCTGGATTCACCCTGGTGGGATTTTTGTTTACACAACACCCATCTCTGTCTCTTCTGCCTCTCTCAGCAGGCGTGTGTTGGTGTGAGAAAGATGCTTATTCCAGCTCACTTTGTGACAGCAAAGCAGACAGCAGGGTCTCCAGTGTCTCCCCATGTGATGAATTCATAAATGAGTGTTCACCCAGAAACTGATCCCACAGCAAAGACTTTCCAGGGATTTTACCTGGATGTGATTATGCATCAACTTCCTTCATCCCTTGCAGAGTCCCTGAGACGGATCTGTCACTCATTCCCATTAGTTTGTTTGAGTTTCAAATTAGAAAAGAGCTTTGCTACTCATTCACCCTTTGAGGAAATGGAAAGGGTGAGTAAGTCATTGGAGAGCTGCAAACTCAGACTGTCCCCGTGTCAGCTAAGGTCAGGCATCTTGAGTGCTTGGGATGAGAACAGAGGCTTTAAAGCACTGCTGCAAACACCTCTCAGGCACTGTAAGACTTTGGTCTTCTCTGTAATTCCCTTGCATTTCTTGTGAACCCAGATTATTTGCTGATTCCATAAGTAACAGGTAAATAGGGCAGGGAAAAGAGGCTGAACATACTGGCCTTGTCCCCTGTCTCAAATGACGTGTGAGAACATAATCAGCAAACCTGCTGTGCTTAATGTGTACGTTGTAAATTCGGAGAAGGAGAGCTTTCTGTGCCATCCTGGGACAGTGTTTATGGGGAGGGCATCTCCATCCTTCCTAACAGGAAGGGGTTTGCTATTCAGAGATGCCAGGCTCAAGTGTTGCAAAAAGGAAAACAAAGGGATTCATGTTATTGAAAACACTTACACTTCTGCTTTCAGTTTTCCCTCTTACTCATTTCTTAATAACCGTGAGAATTCATTCCCAATGGCTCTGGGAGCTGAGGCTTAAAAACCCCATAAATACCTAACCCTGCTATACTTCATGTAAAGTTGTGGGATTTGGTGACAACCACTACATCCAAAGGAATTCTTGGGGCTGTGGATTGGGGAGTGAAGCAAGAAGGTGTGTGTTGAACTGGAGCTGTTCGGTGCCTGATTTTGCTTTCCCCTGCCCCAGCCCATCTTGTCTCCTGCCTTGCTGCTGCTCTGATAATTTGAGCTCAGTATCAGTGGTTCTGCCACCTGAGTGGCCCCAGGAAAGCAATCGGCCAAGGCAGAGGGGAGGAGAACTTGTGGCAGCGCTGCAGGAGCTCCCTGAGGCTCTGAGCCCGCTCCAGGTCTGGGTGCTCCCCCGAGCAGTGGGTCTGAGAGCCCCTGGGCTGCAGTGGGTGTTTCTCTGGAAGCAGGAGGGGCTGAGCTCAGTGCAGCAGCAGCAGCTCAGTGACAGCTGCTGGGAACGTCAGGAGTTTACAGTGTTTATCTTTGCTGCAGGCAGAACGTTAGCAGGTTGTAAATTCAGATTAGGTTTCCGTAGCTTGGAAGACAAATCCAGATTCTCTGTGTTGTGCAGTTCCATCCCGCTTTTATTGATAGGTTTTTTTGAATTTCCCCACACACCCACCTTTCCTAACCCCTTAACTAGTGCTGTTAAAATTCAGGGCTGGAGAAAGCAGTTTTGCCATGAGATCTGTTAGGAGGTTCAGTGACTGTCTGTAGGGTTATCCAAACTGCACAGAAAGCACCTCTTTTTCCTTTCCTTTTAAAACTCAATAATGGGATACCTGACTCCTCAAGAGTAACTGGTAGTGTTAACAAAGAGTTAACCACAGATACCAGCCCAAACCAAAGAACTCTGTCACTGGAACATCCTGAAATACATTGGATTTCTTTTTTGGAAAAAGAAGGCTGAAATACAGCTGACAGCATCCACCTCGTGCCTTGCAGCTGAGCTCTTCAAAGCTTCCTAAGGGATATGAAGCACCTATTCCTATTGAAATAGAAGACAGCTGATTTTCCAAGGGTCTCAGGGAATTTCAGTTATGTAAGGAACACTACAAAAGATCAGCCCTTGAGCTATTTTAGATCCCAGGACTCCCCACCGGCAATGGAGAGAATCTGTATAATATTGATGGACATTGAAGTCACCGGAGTATGCAGTTTTGGGGAAGCTGAATTTAGTCCAATTTGCCTGATAGAGGAGGTTTCAGAAATAGTGAAATCTGCCATAGCTGCTCCCTATATTCAAGAAGCTTAAGCATTCTGGTCTGGAGATTCTTAAAGGATTTTATTACTGCATTTTCAAAGTAAAATATTTCCATTTGTTTTGTTTTGACATGTTATTTTTTTCCAAAGTCATTTCAAATAAACCAGGGTTTGGGTCTGTTGGAAGTGAAAGGAAGATTGTAAGGAGCGGAGAGCACAAACTGTATACCTGGAGTTTAGCTGTTTAGACATTTTAAAGGCTGTTTACTCTTCTTCTACAAAAGTGGTTTCCTGAGGGACTTTTCTGGATACACCATGAGAGAGAAATGCCTGAAGGAGAGAGGAAGCTCTGAGCAGCAGGCTCTTTGCTGTTACTGGTGATTCTTGCATGGATGGCCCTTCAGAGTAGCTTCCGAGTGGGGACCAAATCTGAAATGCTGCTGTTCGCAGTAATTTATGACCTAATCACTTTAGTACCTAAATTCTGCAGTTGAGACAGGGCTCTCTTTTCCTGCTTTCCTGGGCTTGTGGCTTGTAAATGAAAATTTCTGTAGGAAAGAGGTGGCCACAGAGAGCACTGGTGGACATCTGCTTGCTAGAGAGGGGTGGATGAGACAGGGATCCTGCGTGGAGCCCAGCAGGAAGCTGGAGCTGAAACCTGATCCCCGTATTCCCTAAGCTGAGCCACAGCTACTCAGTCACACTTACTCTGTCCGTGTGTTTTGCACATTAGAGGATCATATTTGAAAGGCTGACACAGCTAACCAGGTCATCTTCTGTTCCACTTCTGGCTTCTCAGCTTTTAATGAGTAAAAGCTGATGCCTGTTTTGCAGGCAGATGTGTGGCCCGGTCCTTCCAAGCCACAATGAGATCTAGCAACTCATTTCATACAGAAAGATGAAAGGAAAAATATTTGCTTAATAAAACAAATCTTGCTTAATTGCTGTGGTCAGTCTCTTGCCTGGGTTTTATGGGTTCCTGCAGCTGGCTTTAATCTCCTGATTTACTCTGGGAACAAAGGAGGAGAGGGGTGAACGTAAATCACGGCAGGAAGAAGTTGAAATTTTTCTGGCAGAACTCAGGAGGTTTTGAGACTTACTGTAACGTGCAGTCCAGAAACAAGCCACCAAGAGAGGTTCCCTGGGTTTCAGGAGAGTCACTAAAGGAACTTCTTACAATGTGACCTTTACAGCCAGGAAAGTCAAGGGCTTCTATTAGTCTGGGCAACTAAGGGAGGGTTAGCAAAGAGCGTGGAGAAGCACCGAGGCTCCCGAGAAGACTGACCAAAAGGGGTCAGCATTTGTTAAGTTGAAACTCCAACCTGACAGCTGCTCGGAGCCGAGGATGTACCGCGGGGGATGGAGCAGGAGCATCCTCCGGGGAGGCAGCGGGGCCCACGCGCGGCTGGTGTGACCACGGACAGCCTCGGGCAGGAGCCCACGCCGAGCTGCCCCTGATGGCTGTGTCTGGAATCCTAGCGAAGGAAAAGGCTCCGGCACAGCAGCGTGCACAGCAGATGTGAGCTGAGCACACTGCTCCAGGGTCGGTCCCTGCCCTGCAGCCAGGCTGCTCCCAGACCAAAGGACACGAGGGAAGAGCCCGGCATTTATCGGGAGCACAGGGGATGCAGGGATGGGAGTTAACCCACGGAAAGCAGACATCCTAACAGGAAACAGAAGGCCTGGAGTCTGGACACCTATTCCAGCTATTGTGAAGCTCACTGATGATAGGAATTCAGTATTGATTTAGCTGTTCATTCTTTGGTGCAGCCCTGTCTGCCCAAGCTGCTGTGTAGACCTTTGCTGCAGTGCAGTTTGGCCGCAGGTGAGAGGTGCCTGCTGCTGCTGGGGGCACGGCCCCGCTCCCCCCTCCAGCCATCCCTTCTGCATTCCCAGGCACTGGCACTGCTGCTTCCCTGACCTTGCACTGGGCCGCATCCTGTGGCTGATGCTGGCAGCTCAGTGTGCCCGTGAGCCTGCTGGCGTTAGTGCCGGGCTTAGGGGAGCCAGGGACCTGCACAGCTCCCCGTGCTGCCAGCGCCCCTGGAGCCTCAGAGCCTTCCTCTGCAGGTCCTTGTCTCTAGCACAGCGCACCCAGGCAGAGCAGCTCCGCTCGGATCCGTGTTCTGAGTGTGAATTCCTCTGGAATAAGAGGGGCGATGCTCTCAAGGATTAGTGCACATCAGCAAAATCACACCCAGGAAGAACTGCTGGGAGCACTCAGCAGCCTGCCCTCTCTGTAGCACGGCTGCAGGTAGCAGAACCCTTCCATGGCCATCGCAGTTTTGCAAGATTACAATTTAAATTTAAATAGGAAGCTATAATTTGAGCTCCTTAAATCATAAGTCGCATCTTCAGCTGTGGCTGTTGCTGATTCAACTGCCTTTTGGTCGCTGTCTTTAATAGCTGTACAGTATTATATCTAAATACTGCTGACATTTCTTGTAATTTGAGGACAGTGAAATGGAATAGTTAGATTTTCATCTGCAGTTGATCAGACTGTATTAATTAGAAGCATAATTTCTAGGTTTGACATGTTAGGAAGGTGATGTGCTAAATGGAAATCTTTGTATATAACTGAAAGCTTCAAGTTGGAAATGAAACATTTGCTTGGAAATTGCACATTTGCTGTGTGATAGTGTCAGTAAATAAATGCTTTTACTTGGTCTTGACACAAATTAAGCAGTGATTCCTAGGGAAGCTGCTGGAGACTCTCTGTAATGTCTTTGAGATGCTGCTTGCTCTGCATGCCGGCAGAATCTTTTAATTCTCCATTTGAGAGATTTAAAGAGAGACAGTTATTTTGAGACAAAGCTGAGGCAGAGATTTCCTGTGCTATGAGTTAGTAACCTCAGAAGTTCAAGCAAGAATATGTTCCAGTGTTCTGGCTGCCATGTGTTCAGAGAGCTTGGAACCCCATCCAGAGGGAGGGAGTGCTTTACCCAGTGAGGGCTGGAGCTGACCTCTGGTGTTCTGTGCTGTTCCTCAGGATGGGCTGTGTTCCATCCATTGTTCCACCTTGCCATTCCAGCTTTGCTTTTGTCAGGAGATCAAAAGCTGTGCATAACTTCCAGCACACAGGCAATCACCCTCAGATAAAGGAGCTGCTGCCCGCAGGTTTTGTGTGCGTTTAGTTTTGGGCAGTTCAGTGACACTCCCAGAGGATTGTTTAGAATAACGCTGGAGGGGAGGATTTTGCCTCTGCTTTGGGTGGAAGTCCACGCTGACAGGTTGTGGCTGGTGGATGCTTGCAGGTCATGGAGCTGTGAGAAAAGCCTCTGTGTGAGGACAACTTGTGGATAAGCAGAAATAGCAAAGAACTTCCCAACTGCTGTGGGGAACCCCACACCGAGGACACTCGGAGTATTTCAGCTGTTTGTCCTCTCCAGTTATTGTTACCCTACCCGCCAACCTAAGTAAATGTGGTAAATGTATAAATATTGTGAGATTAGGAGGGTAAATACCGGAGGCTGTCAAGTCATTTGGCCTCCAGGTCCTCGGTCTTGGGGTTTATTGAGGTAGTATAACTCACAAATTTTTATGTACAAAGTTGGCACTATTGATTTAAAAAAAATGAATATTTAATCACAAGCATACGACAAGGTCAGCAAATCTTTGGTATCTTTTAAATAGCCTTTTCCTTGCTAGCACTCAAACACCAAGTAAATAAAAACTGGAGTGAAAACATTTGTAGCATATGTGTACAGATTGCATTTGGAAATGTGTGGGGTTCAGTTCTGTGTGACTTAATTGTGATTCATCCATTGACCTTGTTATGTAAAACTCAATGCCCTTTTTAGAGGGAGAGTTGCAAATTGTGCTTCTGCATATTTATTTCGGAAGTTCAATCTTCTGGGTGTTCATACCCTAATTCCAGTCCTAAGTGCAATCACAACATTGATTTTTCTCACTAAACATAACCTACTTTACCCTGGGATGGAATTTTTTTTTAATGGGCTTTATATAATGGCATATGTGAAAACCACTCAACTTAATGCCCCATCCTGTAGTTAATTAACAAAATGGCATTGTAGCCATGGTCTCTCGTCCTCTGGCAGTGTGTGTGACCACTAACCTTGGCCATACCCAATGTCCATCCTAATTAACAGGAGCCCAGGTATTGACTCTGTCAAGCTCCATGGTGGAAAGAGCAATTTGCAGCTGCTGACAGAGTTGTAATTCTGTTGAAAATCCAAACACAGGAACTTCATTTTGAGTGGTGTTTTGTCATTTCAGAGCCTGTCTCAAGGAACAGCTGCACGAAGTATAAACAACGAGTTTTTACTTCTCTCCAGTTGCTAAATTGCAGTGTCCTAAAATACATCCAAACATCTCCTAAAACACAGATTGCCATAGACATACTGGTGAATTTACACAGCTTCAAGATTGGCAGGAGTGTTTTATGAATACTGAAACATTTATTGTTCATTTATTTGAACTGTAATATACTGGAAAACTTAATGGGACTTAAAGCTTTAACGAACCTTCAGGAGCAAATTCGATTCTTCCTTTGCCTTTTCTGTTTTCGTTTCTGAGTAATTCAGCTGAAGGCATGAGAGATTCATCAGGCTACTTTTACAAGAGCAAGACAGGATTCTGTAAAGCTCCATGGTGTTTCATGTTACAAATAAGAGAATTAATCATTTATGCTTTTATACTCAGAAGAAAAAAAACAACTTTTCTTTTTCAGTGCCTTAAATTAATTGTGTTTTGTTGAAAAACTGCAAGAAGGCAAGTACTCTCAGTCATTCCTAACAACAGCTTTTGAGTGTTTTATTGGCTGAAGATGCAAAAAGACCAGTTTTTAAAAGAAACTTAGGTGCCAAGTCCTCATAAATGTCAAGAAGATACCAACATCTTGCTAGATGATGATTTCTGCTCCGTAACTAACATTTTGTGTTGCATAAGTATTTCAGAAAACTGTGATTTTAAATTTAGCCTCTTTGCTGTGGTGAAGCCAGTCCCTGCTGGGGGAGGCTGTGGTGGCCACACTGGTGGTGTGGAGTCCAGCAGCCCTTCCCCTTCTTCATCTGAGGGTGAGGCCAAGCTGCTCGCAGGGCTGGGGACTCCCGAGTGCCTCCTGCTCCCCACACGCTCGTCATCCTTTTGTCCCTCGCTGTCTTCAGAAGAGAGAGGCTGTGTAACTCTCTATCCTCCCCGTTCCTGGTGCTCTGTGATAGAGCTGAGGACCAGCAGTTAAACATTCCGCACCCAAATAACTCCTTCGCTGGGAATTCTTTGTATAAATGCCCTTTAATTAGCAAGTGTTCTGTAATTAACCTTCCACGCAGTTGTTGCCGATGTTATTAGCATCACTAGATAAATGCAGCTGACTTTTCCACAGGGCAAAGCAAGTAAGAGTGGCAGAAATCTGCATCCTGTGAGAACATCTCTGGGTTACAAAGTCTTGTCTTAACCACCAGCTGTATTCTCTCCAGGCTGGAGATTTCGAACAGAAATTTCCTTGGGAATCTGTAGTAAAGAGGAAATTGTCAGGCAGAGGAGCAACAGCCTGTCCACTGGTATCTAGAAGAACATCATCTAGAGCAAAAATGGGTTTTTAAAAATCCCCCAGTGGAGCTTTCCTCTGTGCAGTGATGAGGAACAACTTTGTCTTGGTACAGGCAAACATTCCGGAGTCTTGTGTGTCAGGACAAGCCTCTCTTTGGAAAAAATATTGCCTGAACAGAGAAAAGAACCTTGAGTGCAGGTTTTCCTACAGGTTCAGTTTAAATCCTACCTCCAGCCTGCTGTTGGCAGAACAGAAGGCCCTGTCCAAAAACTGTGATGTTGCCGTAGGTCTGCGTTCATGGTATCGCTCTCTTGTTTACTGATGGATTAGAAGTGCATCTAATGCTTACCTTAAAACTGATCTACTGAGATTCCCATGCCTGAGCTGCATTCAAAGATCCCAGTCCTGAGTGAGTCTTGTAAACCTTTTGCAATTGCTCTTTCCAACAGGGCAAAGGTGAAGAAAGGTGTGAACATTCTCGATGCAAAGACGAGTGACCCCCGGCAGTGGGACGTGAAACAAGAGGTGGGCAATGGTGGGAAGCACTCGACCACTACAGTTATTTGTCAGAGGATAGCCCCAAGTTCAAGGAACAGGTAGGAAACCTCATCTTCTCAGCACATTAAACTCATTTATGTCCATGATACCATTCAGTGCTTGAAAGACTTAAGGCTCAGATTAGTGATGCTCACAGCTATTAAAGCTGTAGCCTGGAAATCTGGAGCCACTTACGTTAACTGTGGTACCATCTGCTGATCTACAACGGGTAATAAAATTCATCAGTTCAAATGAAACAAATTAATAGAATAGGCCTACATTAGGGGTGGGGGGTGGTGTCATTCTGGCAGGAATATGAATATTCTTAATTTCAAAGGGTTTTACTGAACCTTTAATTTTTTTGGCTTGATAGTTTTGACCTTGTTTCTCTGAACGTATCACAGCCTCCGTGGTTGGTTCAGCAAGCAAGCAATGAGTTCTTCCACCACTGTACAGGGTAATTCAAACCTCCCAGAAGAATCTACTTTAGCAAACAGTTGCTTCTTCCAGAACTCGAGGTTTCTTTGGCCCGCCGGTGACTGTGTGAGTGCTGCTGTGGGCAGCACTGGGGGGAACTGGGCTGCCAGTGCCTGCCTCCCTGTTTGCTGTGCTTTTAGGGACTCAGTCTGGCTGTTCCACAGCACAAAAGCAGGGCTTTCTCCATGAGCAGGATTGTCTTCCATGGCACACAGTAAAGTTGTGCATTTTCAGTGGAAATTATTTTGCTCTTCCCAGGCGTCATCTTAATGAATTCTCCCAGCGCTGCTGTGCGTTAGCCCCTGCAGAGAATTTCCCACCGTACAGATCTGTGGTTATTGTTAGCTCCAAACCTGGGCTCCTCGAAGAGCACCATGAAATCTTTGATGGGTGCTGGGTTGGTTATTGCTTTGCACTGCTCCTTCAGGCGCAGAGAACCTGAGCAGATTTTAACTTTTGTATTCTGTGCCCAATTATTGGACATGTGTAAAGTGTAGAAATTCCTCTTGCCATGAGCAGCTCCTGATGAGCCGATTGTCTGATTGAATGTATTTCCACTTGGTGACTGATCTCTCCCTGTCTTTATCTTGACCCTGAGCCTTTCATTCTGTTATTTCTCCCTGTCCAGCTGAGGAGGGGAAAGATGGAGCTGCTTTAGTGGGCACCTGGCATCCAACCAGGGTCAACCCACCTCGGGACTGGTAAAGGGAAAGGAAAAATATATCATTTGAGGCTGCCAGGAGTAAAAAGTGAACCAGTTTGAAAGGGAGGACACAGCTTTAGAACAGCATGTAGCTCTGAGCAGATTTGCAACAGCAGAACTGTAATAGTCAGGTTATCAAACCCCAAATTAAATCTCCTCAATCTAATTTGCATGAAGTCTAATTAACCCATAAAAATATTTTTGGCACTAATTATGCAAATAAAACTCAATGTTTTAATTAATGCCTCTCTCATTTGTGTATGTAAATAGTTGCTGTCTTGTGGAAGTGTGATGAGCCTTGGTTTGAGTGAGATGTTTGTGTACGGGGAAGAGCTGGGTAGAGACACCTGGGGGTGTGTGCTGAGATCCTGGAGGGAAAGCACACGGCGTAGTGGGCATCACTGAGTTTCTGAGTGTCACTTGGAGCCCTCTGCACAGAGCACAAATACTCTGTTAAGCTAATTTAATTTGGTGGAGAACTGCAAGTCCCTAATGGAGTCTCTATGAGCTGCCACCAGCTCTTCCAGCTGGTTCAGCAGTGCAGCTCATGGAGGTGATGTGCAGTTCTGGACTGAGGTCAGTGTGGGTGTGAGGTGCAGTTCTGGAGTTCCAGCACCAGTACTCATCCTCCCTGCAGCAAACTCAGCCAGCTCAGAAATATGTTGGTTAATTTACATAGTAGAAGGTGTTTTCCACTGTGTGTGCTCAGAAATCTCCCTGCTGCACCATGGAGAACCATTGCACTCTTTCCCCTTCATACCCCTGGAGACAAGTGCCCAGACTCAATAAAAATACTCATTTTTGTTTCCAGCTTTTCCTTTCTTGCACATTTCTCTGTCATTAGTGTATGGATATAATTACATTGTAAGCACTTTGAAACAAGCAGTGTGAGTCTGGGTGCAACAGCAGCTAATACACCTTTCACGTTATATAAATAATAGAACACAAGAGATATTTTAGATACATCACATCAGTAATTGTTTACCATTACCTTTTGAGAATTTAAGTGGGTCATGTTTCTTTACTTTTTTAAGAAATACTTTGTGTTGCTAAAGCCAGGAGCCAGAGCTTAGCTCAGATTTATTCCAAAAGGCTTCACAACTATGGCAAGTAACTGGAAACAGCTTGAAATCAGCAATGTTTGTGTGCCTCATAATGCAATTTCTGCTGAGATTCAAGCAGCTATTGATGAGGACAACAACAGTGTTGATTAGTGAAAACAAGGCTTAGACAACTACTTGGTTGCTTGTTTTCCTTTGTTGTTTCTGCTTGTGGAGGTTTGATCTGTGTGCTTGGGGTAGACAAAAGGATATTTTTGGTCACTACTGGAGCCAGTTCCATATGTCAGTATTGCCTGTGTTTGGTTCCAGCCTGGGGCTCGTGTGGTTGGTGTCTGAGGTACCTCACTGACCTGAGAGCAGCCCCAGTGGAAGGGCTCCTGTTTGCTCTGTGGTTTGTTCTGGGTTGCCACCACAGGGGAGGAGAGCTGTTCCATGGCAGAGCAAGGGCTGTTTCTGTTGTTTGGTTGGGTTTTTTTTAATATAGCAAACCTCCACCTGCTGGCTTGCTGTCAGCTATGGGGATGAGAAAGACAGGTAAAGGGTAGGAACGAGGACGGTAAGGGGAATTTCTTAGGCTGGCTTCTCTGCCAAAGCCAAAGCAGCAGAGCATCCTCTAAGTGCAGTGTCAGGAACTCAGAACTGAGTCTGATCTAGGCCTAACTCCTCTTGCTCCTGCCAACCTGGGAGTGTCCTGGAAGAAGCTGCCCTCAGCCTGCTCTCGGGCTGACACCTCTGCCCCTGGACGTGGCACTTTGTCTGGGGGGGGAATGGAGTCACCAGCGCTTTGGGTTTCTGTCAGCCAGGCAGAGACACTGAGTGTGGGAGAACAGAGGGATTCAGAAAAACTGACATAATGGAAAACTGCTGTGATGTAGCACTTTATCCCCTTGGCCTTGAACCTCTGGAGAGGCCTGTGGGCTGACGGCTCTGCAGCCATCTGTCTGATAAAGAGGCAGGCTCGGGCAGAGTGCTTCCAGATGTTGTGTTTGTGTTTGAGGCCGTGTCACAGTCACTCACTTCCTCTCCCCACACGTGTGCGTGGTCTGTTGGATTGGGGTTGTCGTGGCTGTTCTTTAGCGCTGTCTGGCTATCGTGCACACGGAAACAGTAATGATGTTACCAGGCTGTGTTTTGTATCATTAGGAAGTGGAGGAAAGCAACAAAGCCGCTGCAGATCCCTCCTCTGTCTGGTAGCACCATATGCTGCCAAGGGATGTTGGTGAAATGAATTCTCTTGTGACTGAAAAATAAAAGGAAAGTGTGTGTGTGTGTACAACATGAGTCAGGCTTGGAAAAGTGTGAGCCATGTGGAGTGTGTCTGCCTGTACCAGAGCACAGCCGGTCTGGGCCCAGCATGGGAACTGACAAGAGTAGTCACACACCATGAGCTGGGTAGATGTTATTAATTATTTCAGAATCTGGGTCATCCTGCCCTGGCAGTTTTGGGTCAGAGTGGTTTGCAGAGCTCAGCAGAGTGGCAGTGGTGCCTGCTGACCTCAAAACCTTGCAGCCTGAGCAGAGAGCACAATTCTCACAAGGATTCAGAGGTTTAGTGCTTGTGGGTCAGGATTTTTTCATGCTGGTTGTTTATCCTTTTGACTGATAATCGAGGCAGGAGCAGAGCTGAGGTGGCACGTGCCACTGCTGCAGGGCTTGGGAAGTTGTACACATCTTCAGGAGGTCACATCTGTGTCTGCAGGGATTGAGCTGCACAAACTATGGAGATACTTTGGGAGGAAGACACCAGCAATGGATGTCTTACACCATTAAACCCTGAAACAGAAACAATTTCCATTCATTTACGAAAAATTCACATATGAGCAGACATTATATATAGATATATATATGAGCCAAAGGACAGCTCAGGAGAATCTCCATTCTTCTTTGGATGCAGGGGGAAACATCATGACAAAGGATGAGGAGAAGGTTGAGGTACTAAATGCCCTCAGTTGAGCAGAATGAAGCCTCCATAATCCAAGGGAAAACTGGAGAAAGGGCCTGAGGGTGTTGGTTGGCAGCTGGCTGAACACGAGCCAGTTGTGTGCTCAGGTAGGGCAAGAGGAGATGCCTCAAATTGCACCATTGGAGGTTTAGATTGGATACGAGGAAGAAATTCACCCCTGAAAGGGTTGTCAGGCACTGGAACAGGCTGCCCAGGGAACGTGTCCCTGGAGGTATTTGGAAGACAAGTGGATGTGGTGCTTGGAGATGGATTTTTTGGTGTGGACTTGGCAGTGCTGGGTGAATGGTTGGACTCAAGGACCTTAATTAAAAGCCTTCCATCCTCACCAAGTCCATGATTCTGGCCTTTTGCTGGAAGCATTGTGCAGATTTCAGTGCAGCCTTTTAGGCTGCTGGCAAATGGCTGGTGCAGCCCTCGGAGCTTCCAGCGCGAGTCATTCCCGTGCTGTGGGTCTGCGTGCTCCCTGGGAACGTGCGTGTGGTGGCAATAACTGCATCAGGAGTCGGAGCTGAGCCTTTACCTGCTGCCTTAGAGATCCTTTCCCTCTCTGCTTTCTCGTCTGATTTCCCAAATAACTTCTCTTTGCCTGCTGTCCTTGCCCTGTGAGATTCTCTTTGTTCGGATGCCCGCTGCAGGTCAGATCAGGGCACAGATGTCTCCAGCGTGCGGCGGAGGTGCCAGAGCCACGCTGGACATCTGCACACGCGGATGAGGCTCAGCCAGCTGTGCCGAGGAACAATATCTTTTCTAGGGCACAGACGACTGGGGTTAGAAGGTGGCTTCCCAAAGGGGCCTTTCATATGGCTCCTCTTTCACTGCTTTGAATGTCAGGAGTGTTTATCAAAGCCCCGAGCCGGGAGGGAGGATGGAGGATGTCTCCGGTGTCTCTCAGGAGTAGCTGCTGCGGGAAGGAGGCTGTTCTCCGTTGTCTCTGGCTGCTGCAGTGTCTCGGGGAGTGTCTGCACACGCTGGCTGGGGAGGGAATATTTGTTTCCTAGAGCTCCCTGTGCCCCGGGGTGGCTGTGGGATCAGGCAACTTGTTGAACCTTGTGCATCCTTGAGTGGCTTTGGGTTAATGGGCAGCCCTCGCTCGCCTTACGGAGAAGTGAATTCCATGGGAGCCCTCGTGGACAAGGACCCTTTCAGAGCCTGAAGGACCCTTTCTTCTCACTCCTTTCAGTAGTGCAAGTTCAGAAGGACACAATTTGAGACAGCTGTAGCAATTGTCACGGCCACAGCGCAGGTGCGGGTGCTGTTCCCGCAGCGGCTGCCCCGCGCCCGGCCGGAGCGCTGGCCCTGCAGAACCCAGCAGCGCTGTCAGAGCAGCCCCTGCATCCAGCACAAACTGCGCCCACTGGTCAGCAGCAGCAATCCCTCCTCTCCAACAGCCTGACTCGGAAAACAAACTGGCTCTGCACGAGTGGTGGGCAGGATAATAACTGCAAAGTATTTTCTTCCTGCTCAGATATTTCACAACATTCTCTCTTCTGCTGGAAATTCAAAGCAAGGGGTTATAATCTCCCATGGGGTTTTGGAAGGCCAGTTGTTAGGTGCCGTTAAAAGGCATTTTCTTGTTGGATTTCAGCAGAACCATTATTAGACTTGGTCCTGACCATTCAAAAAATACTACATTAATCTTTATAGATAACTTAAAATAGTATTAGCCAAGGAGTGAGGCATGCCAATGAGTTTTTTATCTAAGAGAAGAAATTAATTAGTAGAGATGAGATAAGAAGATGCATTAAAGAGATCTACCCATGATCTCTACAGAACTTTCAGTTGTGATAATTATTCTTTATTATTTTTTTCGATCTCCTTTGGAGTTCTTGGGCCTGTTGGGAAGCAAAAGGGCTGAAGCTCCAAGAGAAAGGTCATTCTTCACATATTTCTTGCCCAAATGAAAGCATTAAATTTGTTTGCACAGCAAATTTGTATAGTTTGGAAAAGCTTTTGACATGCTTATCAAAACCAAATGCTGGAGGCTCAGTCAAAGCCTGCAGTAACCCAGCCTTGCTGAGAAAGCTGCAGCCAGTGCCTTCCCTGCTCTCCAGGCAGGTTGGATATATTGTTTTATTTCATTACAATGTAAATAGAGCAGAGGCCACTCAAACAGAATAGATGTGCAATCACGGAATAATGGGACAACGGCGTTCCATCCATTCCAAACTGATAGACAAGTTCAATAATAACTGTAACTCCTGATGTCCAGGGTGAGAGGATTTTCTGGCTCTGACAAGGTAATCATTTCTCAAGAGCAACCTGCAAACACAGTCTGCTTTTCAGCTTTCATTTGGCTTGGGAATGTGTTTTGAAGCACTCCTGGAATATGCAGGAGGAAAGGCTGCCCGTCCCTCTGGCATCCTCTGCCCCACACTGCTGCGTTCTGGCCCCTTGCACACAGCAATCCCCACTTTAACAACCTGTAATTCACAGTGAAGTTATCCACGAGAATCTTCCTCGGATGCAGCACATTCACGGACTGACACTTCTGCTCATTTTCTCTTTGCACTTTGAATCCCCCTTGGGGCAAGGTCAGCTGTTATTTTTGTGTGACACTGGATGGTTTAGCAGCTATTGTAATGGAGCCTTCCTTGTGGTTTGGAGGCAGTGGAAGATAAGAGACAAAAGATGCAGAAGTGGGGAGGAGGAATCTGTGCATGTGTATTTTTTCTCACCCTGCCTTTGAAGCAGAAACATCTGCTGAAAGCCACAAACAGCTGAGTTCAGCAATACCACATCACGCTGCCGAGCAGCTCTGCTTCCCTCTGTAACTTTCACAGCAGAGGAAATAAATCAGTCAGGCAATAAAGAATGGAGAAAATTTAGGAAAAAGTGCCAAAAGCCAAACCTTTCAAGAATAAAGTGAATAAGAACTTTGTTAGTATTCGGCGAAGCAAATTGAAATATGTGTCTTACACATGTAAGCCCTCCATGCCATTGCTGCTTGAGGAATTTTGTAATAACAAAGCTCCTCTGAGCTAAAGATACTTAAAACTGGTGAGGAGAGACCTCTAAAAAGCTGGCTACAATATCATAAAAGACAATTAGATTATTTAAAATATTTTTTCCATCTCATGTCTCTGTCAGATCAGTCACAGCTGACCAGCTAACAGTGGTGAGGTATCACCATTTATCTGAAACCTTTACATTCCTTACACAAAACACAATACATTAGGCAGCTGAACCATTTGTTTCTGCACTGGCTTACTGAGATTTACTCTTCCAGTCAAAGTTACTTTGGTTTGATGTGTTACTGCCTATTTAAAGTACAGATAAAAATGTCTTATTTCTTGTTATATAATAGCAGGGACTGCTCTATGAAACAGGTGGAAAATTATTACATAAATGTTAAGTCCTTGCTGTAAATGTTCCAAGTTAAGCAGGGTTGTTAAGAAAACCAGTTGGTAAGTGCTGACTGGGAGGATTTTGGGATGTGCTGTGGGCTGCTGCTCCCCGCTGGCAGCAGAGCTGTCCCTGCAGTCCCCATTCCTGCCTGTCCTTCTGCTTTGGATCACTAAGTTGTATTCCCAGCTGCCCCTCGTGTGTAACTCAGTGAGTTCCTTGCAAACCTGCAGCGAGGGATGGTTAAACATGGCACAGTTTGAAGGCCTGATCTGTCAGGTGGTGTTGGTGCATCAGTCCCGGTGTGCTTTGAGACTCTCCCATCTCAGGCGCAGAAAACCTTGCTCTTCTCCAGTTATCCTTGTAGAAGGGCGTTGGGCATTGCTGGGCTCCCGTCCTGCAGCTCTCCAGGACTTTTTTCAGCGTTCTGTGCACTCCTGTCTGTGTCCATCCCCCTGCTGTCCCTCTGCGGGAGCAGGCAGCGAGTTCACTGCATGTACAACGTGCAGCAGGGTCCCAGCACATGCCAAACACAGGAGCAAATACTCACATCCCTTATCTGGTAAATTCTCAGTCTCTGCCTGCAAATACTTGAATGGATCCTTTGTAGGCTGACACAGAGATGATGGGAATTTGTTGCATAACTACTGAGGCCCCGTCAGCAGAGCCTCAGACTGCAGGAAGCAGCAGCGTTCCTGCTCTGCAAACACTCCCAGCCCGTGAGCACTGTTAGCAAACACAACTGTTCATGGAATTCATGAGCTGGACAGAACACAGCTCAGCAAAACCTAGGGCTTCTCACCTTCTCTGAGGATGGATTCCGTTCAGCTCCCCCTGCACGTTTTACACAGTAAAGCAGGGGTAATACCTGGCCTTTTACAAGCTTAGGAAGTAAAAATCTCTGCCTGTTATGGAAAGAGCAACTCCAGTAGTTTCAAGAACTGTCTAGTGTCAGAGATCATTGCAGTTCTCCACACAGTTCACCCTTGAAAGAGGAGTTACTCTGCTGGCTTCTGTAAGTCATCTTTGCAAATCATAATTTATCTACAGCTCAGGCTGCAAGGAGGCCTCTGCTATTTCACGTTCTGGAAATGACAGAAGATCTCGGGTTCCTTCACTGTCACTTCCTGGTGACTCTCGGCAAATACTGACATTTTAAAAGGCAGCCTTTTATTTTCAGAGCTGTGCAGCCACAGTCCCTGAAGTGTAAATCAGCGTCGGATTTGTGCTGCGCTGTGTCAAGGGCTTGTACAAATCACCTGCTCCGAGCTGGGGTTTGGTCATGGATTGGTGGCTTGGAGGGGACATGGGAAGTGTCTGGAGGATTCTCTACATTTCCTGAAAGCTTAACAAGGGCCTGGCTGCTCTTCTGAAAGGTGGTAAATGTCTGTGAATGCCCCAAAAAAGGTCAAATCCTGGCTAAGTAAGTCCCTGGACTCTTGTTTCTCTGAGTAGATGTTAATGGAGAATTAAGATCTGTAAGCACATCCTTTTGTAATGCTTTCAGAATTAAGGGTGAAAAACTAAATGGGAGTAACAGTGTTATACGAAAGTTTCTAATGTTTTTTCATGCACTTTTTCCTTAAGCAAGGAAATTTAATAGTTTTTCTTGGAAGAATCTGTGATGTGTCCGTATTGCTTTGAAGGCTCAGGATGAGGAGTGTCAAGGACTAGATCAAATCAGCCCATGTCCACTGGAACAGTGTAGAGGGGTTTGTCCCACGGTCATTCACAAAAAGCTCCTACAACTTTGCTGTTACTCCTTTACCAACATGCCAGTGATTTCATGGAGAAGTGAGTTTATTAAAGAAAACTGACATGTTTGTTGTAGAGAGGCTTTTGGATCGATCAGTACTGAATTCCTGATGGCTTGCCAGGAATTTCAGTCCCAGTTAAGCTTCCAGGGAAGAAACCTTGGCTTCGTTGAAGCAAATGGCAAAATTTCCTTTGCAGACTGAATTTCACCCCAAGTTTAGAACAAATTTTGACTCTTCTCTCCTTTCTCCTCTCTGATGTACAGCTCAGAAAACCAGGTAATCTCTTTCCCATCCAGGGCTGTGACAACAGCTTCCACCCTCCCCTCCCACGTGTACACCTTCATACATGATGGTAATTATTACAAAAAAGAGTTTGAGGTAGCACCCCATTGATTTTTGGTTTCCATGCTGCAGATTAATGGACTGAGCACGCACTCTGTGTAATCACACTGGTAGAAATTCAATAATGACTCTGCCAGAGTACTCAAGTGACCTCAGACACTGAATTCATCCCTATTTCAACTATTTTTAATGAGACTGGCATGTTTAGCAGTGCCGTCGGATGGTTTGGAAAGCGAGGTGCCCTGTCAACCAAAGCATCACTGATGGGCCAGCTAGCGAGAATTTCAGTGTTTACATCTGTTCTCTTACCCAGAGTAGGTCACAGTGTCTGTGTGGCACAGAATTCGTTCACTGGAATGTACTGAGCAAAAGAAATTTGTGATGAGTATGATCTGCATGCAGTAACTCCACTGGAACAAGATTTCAGCCAAATCAGAGCTCAGCAAGTACCACCGACAGTCCCCAAAGGAACAGAATCTCTCTGCTTAGTTTAGCAATTGTTCACTTAGGTTTGCAGGCTTTAATTGCATGTGATTATCATTTCCTATGGCGTTTGTGTCATGTCTGAGAAAGTGCAGGAGCATGGTGAGGCTCTCCACTTGGAGATGCTATTTGTCAATTTTTGTCTTGAGAAATGTCCAGAGATTTAATGAGACTGGGAAGGAATATTTAAAAGCTGGATACATTGCTGTGTATGTCTGGCTGTGTGTTTGTGTGTAGTTCCACAGTTTGGTTATGCCTGCTGTGATTTCCTCAGCAGCTGTAAAACTCCTGTACATTACAGATAAACATTGTTTGAGTGCTGGGGAAATTCCCAACAGAACTCCTGGAAGAGTTAACCTGGAAATGTCACAGTAAGAGCAGGGGACTTGATCAGTCTGAACTGGCCAGAAACTCCCAGAACCACCCAAGAAGGGGATTGTTGCCATGTTCTGTTAATCAAAGCTGTGTTAATTATTTTGACAGGCAGCCTCTCCTGTTCTCTGCAGTATTTGTGGGGCTGGTAGAGTTGCTGAGGTGAGGTGAAACACAGAGTCATCAAACATGATATAATTGCCACGTCCCTCAGTGATTCAAATCAGCAGAGATTTGTTGTGGTTCAATGTGGATCACACATTAATTCATCGTGGGGGTTTATTAAACAAAAGAAATCCCACAAGATACCCAGAGTCGTAGAGCAGCCTGCATTTAGAGCAAACCCAGGACACTCGAGGGCAAGTGGCTTTTACGTGTTGTGCATAAATAGGCTCTGACTTTTTAAATGTTGGGAAAGTATGAACTCTTCACCACCATCTGCTCCCAGAGGATTCCTGATTGCACTGGCTTTGCTTCAACCTCAACAACTGATTTTGAAGAGGTGTGTCTGTAATGGGCAACAGGAGTTAAGACCCAGCTATCTGGACAGAAAGAAATAACCAGGTTTTGAATTTGGAGCCTGTTCTAGCATTCAGTGAGGTCTAGGGAAGAATGTCCATTAGCTTTAACATTTCTGTGTTTGT
Source organism: Oriolus oriolus (assembly GCA_013400235.1). Taxonomy (NCBI): domain Eukaryota; kingdom Metazoa; phylum Chordata; class Aves; order Passeriformes; family Corvidae; genus Oriolus; species Oriolus oriolus. The sequence goes on along the minus strand of VXBT01002221.1, from coordinate 300,252 downwards.
GTGAATACATGTCTTTAATTTGGGTCACACACTCTGACCCTGGAGCAAGAGCACAGCGGGGATGTGCATGAGCAGGAGAGTCCTTTGAGGCCCCAGAGTTTGGGCATCACCCACACATTGGATGGAGAGATGCTTTAACCACCAAAGTGCAGTAAATCATTTCTATTTGTTATTATTTGCCATCTTCTCTGTGTTTTCAGTTCCCCGTGTACATGTGAGAGAGCAGAGTCTTAGTTTCAGTGACACTCTCGAGATAAACCCCAGCTTATGTGGAGTAAGCAGCTGACTGAAGTATTTATCAGGCTCTATTATAGCTGTTCCTGCCTGCTGGAAAATTATTCACAAATACACAAGCATGACTTCATTTTGCCAGGAAGCAAGACCATTAATCCTGCCTACTTTGAAGCCACGTCTTTTGTAGACTGTGGTGGGTAACTTATCTGTTCAGATTACTTAGATTGTTGGAGACTTCATCCCTTTGTAATGTTAATGACTGTCGAGTAGCTCAGCCCTGCATGAGAATTTTTTCTTGTATTTAAGACTATTTTTCTTTTCCATCTTAGGTTTTTTCTTATATTTTCTTGTATTTGACTGTGCTTAGTTCTAAATTCTTGCATTTCTTATTTTATTATGTATTTAATTTTTTGTTTGATAATAAATCCTCTCCAAAGGGGATTTGGTTTCTAAGGAGTTAATTGCTGCGTGCTATTTTACTCATGAGCCAATTGAATCAGATAATTTGCTGTTTCCTGAGTAATGTCAGAGAGTGTACAGAAAGATCTTTTGTTCCACTGAAGATGTTAAAGAGGGTTTGAGGATTCCTTTCTCTGCAAATCCTTTACATGAAAGATTTACAGTATGTACGCTCCAAGATTTGGAAATGCTGCTATTTAACCATCTACACATATAATTAGTCACTAATTGTTAACAGCTCGTACTCTCTGTAGCTTTTTTATTAGACCTGTTCCAGATATCCCTGAAATCAGACTCTGGAAAGTGTGTAAACCCTTTAGTTTTATAGTTGCTGCTGGTTTTTCACCTTAAGCAGGGAAAGAGTGAATTTTCCAAGGCACTGGAGTGCCGAGGTTTGCACCCCTGAAGTTCAAGAGCTTTTAGCTGCTTGTAGCCCCAACTCCTTTCTGTAGGACCCCAGGACACCTCCCTGTTCCCAGCAGCAGAACTCCCTCATTTCACACCTACAAAGCACAATTGTGCCCCTTGGAGGCACCTTTTTGTTTCCACCTTCTCAGTGGGTCAGTGCTGCTGGTGTTCTTAGCAGGGACTGGCAGCCAGAACCCTGCTGAAGACACCCTGGGGAGAGAGGATGAGCACGAGGGATTATGGGGATGAAGGACAAGGAGCAGCAGCTCTGGAGCTCTGGTTATGGAGTGACTGTGAGGGATCCCAAGGAGGAGCAGCAGCTCGGAGCTCTGGTTATGGGGTGATTGGGGGGGATCAGGAGCAGCAGCAGCTCTGGAGCTCTCAAACGGAATGATTGTGAGGGATCCCAAGGAGGAGCAGCAGCTCGGAGCTCTGGTTATGGGGTGATTGGGGGGGATCAGGAGCAGCAGCAGCTCTGGAGCTCTCAAACGGAATGATTGTGAGGGATCCCAAGGAGGAGCAGCTCGGAGCTCTGGTTGTGGGGTGACTGTGAGGGATCACAAAGAGCAGCAGCTCTGGAGCTCTGGTTGTGGAGCTCACAGGAGCCTTGGCTGCAGCCCGCCCGTGTTGCTCACGGTGCAGACACGCACTGAGCACTGAGGGCAGAGCTGGGGCTCCACATCCCGAGGCTTTTCAGGGCTCAGAGCTCAGAGGCCGTGCAGGTCAGCACTGAACTCTGCTCTGGGCCACCAGAGCCGGTGTCACTTGTCTCAGCGAGGATCTGAAGAAAAACGAGAAGCAGGGGGCTGATTAGCTGGGTCACCAAGTGGTCAGGCTGGGCAGGAGTGCTGGGAGCAGAAAGACTTTGTGAGCAGGATGGAAGTGAAGAGGTGCTTGTCTGGACCAAACCTTTCCTGAGCCTTTAAACGTTTTCTGTCTCTCATTAAAATAAAGTGTAGATGATTTGGGCATTTCAATTTCTGTCTTCCATGTCTCTGTATTGCCCTTTTCTAAATCTTAATGCTTCTGACTCCAATAGCCAAAACATCTCAATTATTGTCACACTCAAAGTAGCTCAATGATAATAATCCTCTACAGGGGAAAAGGTAGTTTAAGTGAAAGGAAGAGATTATTAGATGTGGGAAAAATATGTCAGCAGTCACTCTCTCTTTGCTAAGTAGATGTAACTTAAATTTTAAAAGAAAGTGTTGAAATTACTGCTCTTCAAAGGGAATCCAAAACTATAATGATTGTTCTTTTTTTAAAGGAAGCTACATTTCTCCTGAGGCTAATGCCATAAGGTTCTTTGTTTGTACTGAGAACAGCAGAGTGCTAAACAAAGAATAAAGACTGAAGTTATTAGAGGAAGATCTGTGCACTTATAATATTACAGTTTATAGTCTGCCATTCCCGGTGTTGGCTCCCTTCTGTGCATTCCTGCTCACCAGGCTATAGAAACAGAGTTTCCATATTGCCGTCAGTCAGTGACAGCATTTTGACATTTGTCCAAGGTTATGTAGACATCTAACCCCAAATTTGTTTCTGTTGATACCTGAAAACTTAGCCCTGCAAGTCTGGAACTTGCAGGCTTTCCCAGAGTTTGCTAAAGGTGTATAAAGTTAACCTTCAAAGTCTTTGTAGGACTGGTGTCCCTCTAATCTCTTCTCTAAACCAGTTTCCACATTCATCAGTCTTTCTGCCCTGAGACCTACTGATGTGGGTAGAAATCGCCTCTCTAACTTCTCCCTCTCCTAAGATATATACTGGAGATAATGGCCATTATTCCTCTACTTGACATTCCAGGTTAAAAATACCAAAAGCGCTCAGCTCGGTTCTCCCTCCAGTTCCAGTCAATTTCTGGGAAGGGCATTGATTTGATTAATTACCCGTTTGTAGCAGCAATGTGCTGGAAGTTTCTCGGGTGACCTCTGGATCGTGGGATTTCTGCTGCCAGGGAACTCTCCATCACAAGCAGAGCTTTGGCCTGGGCCAGTTCGGGTCCGTTGTGTCAGAGGGGGAAACAGTTGATCTCTTGAATCCATAACATCCCCTTTAACCCTGTGCACTCTGTCCCAAGTGCTGTTTCTGTCCCGTGATGCCCAGAAAGGTGCCCATGCTCTGGGACTGCTGGGCTGGAGGAGAGCTGGGTGATGTTCCATGGGATGCAGAGAAACCTCAACCACGCCCATGGGTTAATGCCCTGTTGTCATTATGGGCCATCCAGGCTGGTCTGATGCAGCCCTTCTTCGTTCAGCTTCAATTTCTGCTAGCACTGATTAAGCCCCCGAAGATAAGGGCTCTTGTGGGGGGTGGTTGCAGTCTCTGCACTTCCCTGCCAAAGCTGTGGCAAGCCAGGGAAGGCTGTACTGCTGATTCTGAGGGTGTGCAGTCTTCAGTTCTCTCCTCCCCACCTCAATCCTGCTGCCTGAACATGTCCTTCACGAGAAAAAAGCCCCAGTGCTGCAGGAGTGGCTGATGTGCTGGGGCCCTGCCGGCACAAACTGCATTGCCCGAGCGCTCCCTTGTCCTTTGAACACGAAAGGACAGACAGGTGGAGCCTGGGGTATTACTTGGTACAAAGCAAACATTTGAAAAGCACAGAGTTTCAGGCCCTTGCTGGTAATGGAAAGTGCTATTTTCAAAAGTGCCATTTGACATTTAGAAGATTAACTGGTATTGACTTCCTGTGTGAGCTGGGCTCCTGAGTATCTGAGTCACTTTTGGAAACCTGAGCTGGCCATCTGTTTCACTTAGGCTTTGCAGTGCCAAGCGAAGCAATGCAGAAATACTTTGATGACTGTAGTTTGTAGTACCTAAATTTAAAACAAGCAGTTATTTCAACAGCCTGACACCTATTGGAATTTTCAAAACTTCTGGGGCCTCTAATTCCCAGTGCCTGGGAGAAAGCAGATGCGTTTGAAAGCAATCAGAGTTTGAAAGGAACTTGTGTTCTTGAAAACCCCAGAGCAACCCCAGTACTTTGGAATGTGGCAGCAAGGTACTTCTAGAAATTTCACCTGCATCCCAACAAGAACCTGGTAACAGACGCTGAACTTGAAAGCAAAGTCTATTTCTTAAAATGGAGCCAAAAAGTGAGATGTAAAATGGTAACATATAACATAAGGACGTCCTAGTGCAAATTCGTCTGTAGATTGAGAGGGAGAAACTAAGAGAGGAAATGCAGGGCCCTGCTCCACGTGGGGCTGCCTCATGGAACTTCAGGGAAGGGCAGGGATGTGCTGAGCAGTGGCTGCTTGTTTTTGGTTAAAGATGGCACTGGAATTTTTTTACTCTGTTGTAAATAACTGCGTGTTGAATGTTTTTAAGGGATTTAGACAATGGCTTGTGTTCTAGTTTATTCCTGCAGCTGGGTCAGGAGTGTAGAACAGCCTCAGTTTTATGAGTTCTTAGCTTCATTGTGAATTAAACAGTCACTGGACTCTCTGGATGAGATGGGTCTGGGCTGGTCAACATGAGAGTAGATGCAAATAGTTTTTAAAATATTTTATTCCTACTGTATAACTTGCTGATTTCCTCTATACCAATGTCAGAGCACTCAAAGCCTCCCTCACACAGTAGGCAGAGCTCTGCAGATTCCTCAGCACTCAATTTAAACATGGGTGTATTGTTTGTGTCCTCATTTCTCCCCTGAACTCCCGCACGACCTTGGGCAAGTCACTTCATTTATCTGTCCCCCAGCTCCGATAACACGAAATAGGTTAATAGTTCCGTGCTCCCCAGAGCTGTGCATAAAAACTCTGTCTGAAAGCAGCAGGAGAAGTGTATGACTATTGTTGTTGACAGTATGGATCTATTTAAGCAACATGTCCTTATGGACTTGTGCATCATATGGGGAGCCCCTCTGAAGGCAGCAGGACTGTTCACACATGGAAAGTGGTTTGCTGGACCATGGCCAGAAAACAGGGATGAGCCCATAACCAGTACATATTCCCCAGGGCACTGAGCAGCAGGAGTGATGGTTCAGAGCCGTGTTAGGAGGGTGGTGAGATACAGAAATAATTGTCAGGATTTAGGCATTCAGGAGGCGCAGTCTGCTTTGCATGTAAACAAAATGTAGGTCTTGAGGGAGTCTGTGCCTCGGCTAAATCTGCTCATGTATAAATCCTCTTTTTTCGGCTTTATATTTTGTAATCATTGTAATTTAAATTCAGCTACAGTCCACAGGATTTGCACATAGGAGCTGAGCATCCCACTCCCTGTAGCTGCCCTTCAATAATTAACTCCTTCCCCTCTCCTAAAGCTGACATTAGGGACAGCAGCAGCACTTGAGACAGCCTTTGAGAGAGTTCAGCCTGCGAATCTGCATGTGAAGGACGATTAATTGAGCTGATATGTGTTTGTCTCTCCTGTCTGCCCGGCTTTCCTGGGCTGCTGGGTGAGCCACAGCTCCAGCCATGAGCAGAAGGTTGGCCCATGCCCATGCCCTGGTGATTGCCATGCCAGGGGATCAGGCTGCCGGCAGCGCAGCCCCCGAACCCTTTGGTTTCCTTGTGATGTTTGTTTGGCATCCTTCCCATCACACGCATTGCACGGAGTTAGCCAACTGCGTGTGCTCTGCCAGCTCGACAGATTCCTCACTAATTCACCGCTGGGACAAAGTGATGCTGGGACAGGAACCCCCGTTCCCCCAGGACAATGCTCCGTTCTGCCGTCATCCCTCTTGTCCTTCCTTCAGGTGTTTCCATTCCATGTCGAGGAAGCTGTGAGTGTTTTGTAGCAGGGAGCTTTCCAGGAGTGGCAAGTGCTGCTCTGCCCGGTGGAACGGGAGGCAGGTGTTCCACGGAGCAGCACAGAGAGGAGCACACCCAGCTTTACCCATCGGCCGGGGCTGAATGTTTTCCCTGAAGTTAAACATGTAGAACTCAAACCTGCAGGAGAGGGGGTGCTGAACATCACCTCAGTCATGCCTGCTAAGTATTACAGTTGAAAGAGAGGGATCCTCAATATCTGTGTTACATGTGGAGCATTTCATGAACTCACAGAGGCACTTGGGGGTGGCTTTTTTTTTTCCCTGGAGGCAATAGTAAAATTTGACAGGTGATTTTGTAGATGAAGACAGTAAACAGCTGTTGAAAATGATAATGTCTGAGTGGTTTTGTTGTTTCTATGAAAACTTAGTTACACTCATTTTAGATTAATTTTTCATTGTCTTCTGTAAATGAGAATTGCTTACACGGCTGCTTCAAATGGGACTTTGATTGCTTTCCATCTACTGCCAAAACCCTAAAAGACAAAAAAAATCAAATGCATAAACCCACTTATGAGCAAAGATACAATAAATTCGTGCTATAGTGCATTTTAATTCGATAAATTAAAGTTTTGCTGTGCAGCAGTTTGTGTTTGTGTGTGAGAGAGGCGGATACATCAGCCATTTAAATTCAGCACTGTGTTAAACAGCAATAAAAGCAATTCTGGCTGCTGTTGGGAGCTTTTGGTGTGGTATTACGGAATTTCCCAAAAGTCTGAGAAGCAACGTGGGAGAAATGAAATTAAATGTACTTGTGGAAAAGGAGGTGCAAGTGCAGTCTTGCAGCAAAGCCACCAGAGAGGGCTGGAGAAGGTGGAGCTTCAGTTCACCTGCAGATTTCCTGTGCTCACTTCTGTTGGGAGTGTGGCAGGAAGGGGCTGCCCTTGAAGTCCAGGCATGGTGGTGAGGGCTGGGTCCAGTTTGTGGCTTCTTGGTGGGATCTGGAACAACTCATTTTTCAGTTTATCAGTGGAACTAACAGACATCCTTTCACATTTCTTCTCGTTTGTTTTGTCTGAGTGTGGTCACGAGGTGTCAGTGTTAAGTGAAACCATCTTTTCCATGCCAAACACCGCTTAGGACGGTGTTGTGCCGGTATTCACAAGGAAGGCAGAGTAGGCACAGAGCGCTGAGCCGTGGTTCAGCCCTGCTCTGAAGCACGTCAGAGGCATTTCGAGCTTGTGCTGACTCCCGGCACGTGGGTGATTTCCCCCAGGATGGATCTTTGTTTGGGTCTGAGGAAGTGGTCAGGATCTGCTGTTTGTGAGTTCATGGAATGCTCAGGCAAGTGTGAGTGAGGGTTATCTGCTCTGTTTGTTAGAGCACACACTTAGTAACACTCCAGTCCCGTGCTGACCTTTTGCAGAATTTTGTTTTGGCATAAATGTCAGGAGATGGGGCTGGGAATGAAAATACTGATAAATATAGTGCTAGGGTTTAAACTGTAACTTCAGCTTGCTGGGGAGCAGCTATTTGGGCAGCCTTCATTTGATTTTGAAACCTTGTGCATCAGCCAGTCCTTCTTATCAGTACCTCTGAAGATGTTTCTAACACACATCGTTTTCCTCTGCAAGGCTTCACACCACAAAGAGCATTGTTCAGAGGGGGAAATCACTGCCTCTTTAACAAATGGATACTTCAAAGTTCACAGCAGAGCCGTTTTTTATAACTTCTTCACTCAAGGAAGTTCAACTCAGATGTGCCAATACATTTTTTAAGGAGCTCCTGTTTTTCTTCCATTGAGCCAGTTCTTCTGACAGGCTTAATAGGAGGCCAGGGAAGACAAACGACTGGTGTGAGATCATACAGTCACTCCATGACCCCACAAAGGGCTTTACACAGACTCTTGACACCACGTGGACCTTCCAGAAGCCAACAGCTAATGGAGCTGCGTGGCTCATCCCAGTTTGCAGAGCTTGGAAGGAGAGAGAGAGGAAGGGGCAGCGAGAGAATTTATCTGTAAATAGAAGATCTGGTCTGAATCCCCTTTGGCAGTGCTCCCCTGCACGGAAAGGGCCCAGGCTGTGTGGTTAGTGTCACAGGAGGGGATGGTAGAGCTTGGCTGGCAGAGGATGACGTAGATCTGATGTGCAGTTTGAGAAGCGGGAGTGGGGAAGGGGAGCAGATACAATCTCAGCGTGACACACTCAGCCTGTCCAGCGTGTTTCCTTGTCTCTGTGTCAGGACTGTACACACAGAGCATTTCATTCACAAGTTCAGTGTTCTCAGCCTTTGGCTTGTCACAGATGGTTTTGTGCTTGCCAGTAAATTACATCAGTGATTCCAGAAGCCTCTTTTTTTTGTGTCTGCTGGCACAGGTAGAACATGGAAGTACTGTACGATAATTTAATACAGCCAGCTTAGACATTCTCTGTTTTTTCTCTTCCCTTTCTCTGTCCTCTTCACCAAGACATTTAGTGTCTTATTGATGATTTGTGAAGCACATAATCAACAAGAAGAATTGAATAAAAATCCACTGAAATAATGTCAATTTACACTAGGTGACATCTACTGAGGATGAAGAGACAACCTCTGATAGCCTAGAGCACTTCTTACTTGCCTTAGGCATAATTTTGTCTTTATATTTGAATACTTGGAGCTCGGTAATCCTGTAAATCCCTTTTTCTATATTCAAAAAGCTCCATCTGCTTTGGGAAACCCTTTAAATTAGTCCTAAAGGCCAAGTCTCTTTATAGGAATAACTGGATAGCACAGATATCCTGTCTGCAAAAATAACAGCCAGCTTCCTAGTGAAAAGTAATTCTTGGAAGAGTTGGCAACACTGCTAAAAATTATTAAGAAAATATTTGTCAGTTTTCAAAAGGCTTTTTGATTGAATGTCGTGTAGATATGGGCATGTTTGGAATGTATAACAGACCCTGGAGATTCTCCCAGCTAGAATGGGAGAACCCTCTCTCTCTCTGGTACAAGCTGTGTGTTCTGCAGCCAGCAGCAGCAGGATGTTTGCAGGGATTTGTGCTGGGTTTGCCAGTTCTGTGTGTACCATGTTGGCTTAGCACAGCTCGCCCTCAGCAGAGCAGCAGAGCTGAACACTCCTGGAAACTCAACTCTTTATGTCACGTTGCCCTGCGGAGATTTTATCTCTGCACCAGCCAGAGCTTTAAGTATCTGGAAGGGGAAGTTTTTGTTTCTGTTGAAATAATCCCCAAGCAAAGAGAGTTCCTGTGTCCTGAGCAGCCCTTTGCCGCTGACGCTCTGCCAAGGGAGGCCACAGCTCAGGGCTGGTCCCCGGTGAGGGCAGTGACTCAGGTGGGGAGCAGAGGAGAACCACAGGGACCCCGGTTCCCTGAGTTAGGGCGAGGAGAGCGAAAGGAAAGCCCATCCCTCACGCGGTGCAGCCAGGTCATCTGCGGGAGCAGAGCGTTACAGCCACTGGAATATTCAATAGCAGCCTGCAAGCAGCTCTCTGCTGGTGGAAAAGGTCATCTCTTGGTTTGCCTTGGGCTTTAGAAAATACTTTCAAATTGTCCTGGCTTCTCTAAGCTGACAGTGCTGCTGGAGAGAGCGCCTGGGGGTACAGGAGAGGTGACACTGGAACAGTGGCCCTGCTCCCATCAAAATCAAAAGCAGAACAGCGATTGACTCGAGCTGCAGTAAGGTCAGGACCAAAGTGCCGCGCGTCCCACGGATCAGCGTTGCCATCACACTGATTTTCAGACATGGGAGAATGGGTAGCAGCGCTCACTGTGCAGCTTCAAGAGTTTGGAGAGATGTTGACACAAATTTTAATGGATGGATCGTTACCTGCACGCTCTGGTCTCTGTATTTAAAGGGAAGTGCCGCGTGCTGAGCGGAATAATAACGTGTCCGTGATTCACTCCTTTTATAATGGCTCTGAAGGCGTTGCAGCTGACGGGTTGCTACCCCACGAAAATCAAACCAGATGGAGGCTCTGTAGCTGGGAGGAGGCTGCAAGGGGCAAACTCCTTTATATCGATGCTGGTAATTTCCAAGACCACCCCATCTGGTTGGCTGTCATCATCCTTCCCCCTGTTTAACCTTTTTTCCATGCTGCTCTTGCAAGGCTGCTGGATCAAACAAGAACCCGTGACAGCATTCTGGGGTTTTGTCTCCCTGCAGCTGGATGTTCCCCCTGGCAGCTCAGATGAGAGCAGAGCACAGCTTGGGCTGACAGGCAGCGAGTGCTTGTCTGTAAGGGCTGTCTCCTACGTGACATCCACATGGCTGTGGAGTCACTGCTGCCGCTGCTCTCCTACAGGAGCAATTAACGAGTGTGAGAAGATTTCTCAGTGTGCAAAGGTGTAAATGCAACGGGAAGGTCTCAGGTGAACAGCAAGCTGAGATGAGGTTGCCCAGAGCAGCTGTGGCTGCCCCTGGATCCCTGGCAGTGCCCAAGGCCAGGCTGGACGGTACTTGGAGCACCCTGGGACAGAGGAAGGTGTCCCTGCCCATGGCAGGGGATGAAACTGGGTGATCTTTAGGGTCTCTTCCAACCCAAACCGTTCTGTGATTCTGACTCTGTGACTCTGTGGGCTGCTGGGGCTGGCTGAGCCGTGGCACATTGCAATCCACAGCAGCGTGGCCCTTGGCATCGTTAAGGAGGAAATTGTTAATGATCACTGTCATTTTTAAAGTGTCTTCCGGCATCAAGGTCTTGCTTCCTGCAAAAGGAGTTGAGGCAGGATGACAGGGGCACAAATTGAGCCGGGAGATGGCAGATAGACAAACTGACAGGATTTGAGAGCTGGAGATTTAGTGGAAGGTTACTACTGATCCAAATTAGACCGTGTTTATAAATTGAAGGAAACCTTTGTGTATGAAACTCACACCTTTCAGACCATCTGTGGTGGGAATGCAGAGTGGGATGGGGAAAGTTCTTTGAAAATAAACTGGCAAAGAACCCGAGCATGTGGCACTCCCCCCCTTAGACCTCATCAAGCTTTATCACCTCCTGCAAGTACCAGGGGAGGACTGTGGGTCTGATAGTGTCCGCTTTTGTGAGGATTTCCCTGAAGAATTGATTTTCTAGTCTTTTCCATTTCCACTTAGAGAGAAGATAACCCTTAATTTTAGTTTTAAATTAGACTAATTGGACTTACTTATGCAGTGGTTAGGTTGAGGCAGCAGAAGGAAGCCCGTGTGTGATTGAGGAGTGAATCAGCAGATTTCTCCTTGTGTGCACTCGGGCTCTCAGAGTTCAGCTCCGATACATGAATTCGTGTGGGACAGCGCACGCTGGGCTGAATGGCACCACACGTGACCACAAATCATTAATTTTCGCTCCTTCTTCCGAGCAGCTGCTTCAGCCCTGCCCAGGCTGTGATTTCACAGGAAACGGTGTTACCACAGTGCCTCATCTCAAACCCGTGTGCCCCTCCTGAATGGGATTGCTCCCAGGTCTCTGTGCCCCTCCTGAATGGGATTGCTCCCAGGTCTCTGTGCCCCCCCTGAATGGGATTGCTCCCAGGTCTCTGTGCCCCCCCTGAATGGGATTGCTCCCAGGTCTCTGTGCCCCTCCTGAATGGGATTGCTCCCAGGTCTCTGTGCTCCTCTCGTCTGGCTGAGCACTGCGCCCCTCTATTCCCTCCTGCAGCTGCCATGTGTGCAGAGGAGCTTCTGGTTTTGGCTTTGCATTTCCCCAGAGCCTTGGAAAGCTGGACTTTCATCAGTCTAACCCTACCTGTGATCAAACAAAGTGCTCAAAGGCAGCAAAGAGCAGCAGTGGTGACTAATATTGTTGAAGATTTCAATAACAAAGGGAAAGCTTGTTCTTTAGAATCTTTTTTCCTTTTTTTTTTTTTTTTTTGGACAGAGTCCCCTAAATGTCATTTGTATAATTACATAGAAACATATTTTGACTCACCTAGTGCAAAAAGGCGAAGAAAGAAGGGCATAAAAAGGCAGCAATGATTGCTTGGAAAGAATCACAGCAGAGTTTTAAATCTCTGCTCTGGGTGATGAGGCAAATGTGTAACTCTGTGGTGCATGCAGGGATTCTGTGCTAGGCTCTTGTTTATTACTTTCTGCAATAGAAATCTTGCTGTTGTTTAAAGAGTATTCTGATATCGTGGGGCCTGGGGCTCCCCCTAGCACTGCTACACTCTTCCTGGGGGTCAGGTGAAGATGAAATTTTTTCCTAGCATGGAAAGTCACCTCTGTAGAGCACATCTCTCAAAAGCCTCGGCCGAGTCCATTGTGTTTTCTTGCTTTGCCTGGTTTAGCACACTTGAAACTGAGGTTTCCCAACAAATTAGACATGGCTGTTTTCTAATTGAGGTGCTGTAGGGGAAAGCCAGATCTGGGCAGAGCCACAGATGTCAGAGTCATCACTTCAGAGCTGCTCTCGGAGTTTATCTGCAAGTGTTTCGTCAGTCGAGCAGGCACTTGCTTTTCTCCCAGGCCATTTAACATTAGGATCATGTCTCCTTCATTTGTCTTCTTGAAATATTGAGGACACATTGCTCTCCGTGTGCCTGACAGTCAGACAGGAGCGTCTGCACTCTGCCTGGAGACCGATGGCCACTCTCAGCTTTGAGCAGAAACCTCTCAGCTGCCAACACAAACATTCACGTGTCCAGTGAAACCTCCAAAAGTCGCTGCAATCTCCCGCAAACTCTGACAAACGTTTTGCTTACAGACAGATTTTCTGCTGTAACAGTAATCTTCTGTATTTTCCTGCCTTTTCATTCTGTTAAACAGTGGGGTCGGATACGAATGCCAAGGAACAAAGATCCAGGACTTCTCCACGTAAACACAGATTCTGGGCCTGGAGTCTCCATCCTGCTCATGGCAATGCCTTCATTTCCAATACAGAGTGACTTCTTTTCCAATCCACCCTGACACTGAACAGCTTTTGCCCCACAACTGACTTTTCTCTTCAAAACGAAGCATTTTTCATTGTGAAAATTACAACTTCTTAGTGGAAAGCGGAACATTAAGAAAAGGAAATGTATTTTTGGATAGAAATGTTGATGTTTGCTATTGTGACACAGTGATGGAGTGGGGGAGAAGTCACAGAGTCCCAGAATAGTTTGGGTTGGAAGGGACCTTAAAGATCATGCAGTTCCAACCCCCTGCCATGGGCAGGGACACCTTCCCTTAGACCAGTTGCTTCAAGTCCCATCCAGCCTGGCCTTGAATGATAAATCTATAAAATGATAAATCTTTAAAAATGATAATTTTTTATAGTACCCTCAATGCAGTAAGCATAAGGAGAAAGAAAAATATAAATATCCAGAAGTGAAAGGGTGAACTTGCTAGTGAGATGCTGAATTGGGCAGAAATCCAAACTTAGATAGTTGGTGTAATCTCAAATCTATCAGCCGTGACAGGATCTGTTTAAATGAATCCTTAAAAATGTTAATTGCACATCATAGGCACTTCAGCAATGACATTTCTGCCACTGAATGTCATGGGGACATTTTTCCTTTTATTATCCTTGAACAGGAGGAGTGAACTGCTGGAGTTAGCCACCAAATAACTGTATCATGAAATGTAATGGATCTACCTCCAGTATTTATGCTGGTTCCACTTTCAATAAGCTGCTTTTTAAATTTACAATGAGCAAGAGCTTTGGCTGGCATTAGGAAGGCAGCGTTGTTAAGCTTTGCTTTATGAACTGTAAAATAAAGGTTTGTCCATCAGACTTCCAGAACTGCAGCTCCTGGAAGCCCCAGGGCCCATGGTTTTTGTAAATTTGAATAAGAGCTGGTTTATAACTGCGGGCTGGAGTTGGTCGCATTTGTGTCTGATTTCCCCAGGACATTCACTAGCACCAGCTCGCTCTCTTTTGTTTTAAACATTCATAAGAATGGAAAAAGGCAGGGAAAGCAGACAGGGAATTGTGGAATCATAGAATGGCCTGGGTTGGAAGGGAGCTTAAAAATCATCAGTTCCACTGTACCTGGCTCCTCTCCATTTTCACCCATGCCATTCCCTCTTACACAGAGTTCCAGGTGAGCTCAGGATTTATCCCACTGAAACTGCTCAGTGTTTCCGTCAGACTGGTTTGGGTTTCTGCTTTACTGTGCTTGTGTGTGACTATAGCACAGGAGAGACCATGAAAGCAGCACACAACATTAAAGAGAATTTACGAGGAAAGAGTAGGATTAAAAGAGTAACACAAACATTCTACAAATACTAATAAGGGGAATAATACAGCCTGAGGCAGGAGGTACAGCCTGAGTTTGAGGGAAAGGAATGCATTCATGCTGCAGATTGCTCCTTAGTGAAGCTTGCAAAAATATATTGACTTTCTAGAAAGAAAACTGCTGCTTCACCCTCCCCAGACTGGTGTTCTCCAGCTTTAGGTTGAACACAGTATTATTCAGTTCCCTGCAGCTCCCAGGCCAATGGACTCTACACAAACTGGGTTTGCTCTGTGATGGAATTGCAGCTGTTGAGGACACAGAGGGAAGGGGGATCTTTATGCACAGATATTTTGGGGGTTTTAAACACAAGCAAAAAGCAGATAGACTGGCAGAGCTGTAAAAAAACCCAACCCAGTAAAAACTATAGGAGCTGGAATCTGAGGATACCTGACTTGTAAGTGAGATGTGCATAGCCCACGTCTGATTTGCACACACACTTACATCTAATTGTGATTTTTCTGGCCACTTGATTCATAATGCAGCTTCATCTTCAGTTTGTTTCAGTGTGAGTGCCTCACACTCTGGCTTCCCCAGGAGCAGTCCCTGGAGGGATGTTGTGCACAGCTGTCAGCAGTGGGGCCGTGTCCCTTCCTTTGGTCACTGTGTCACCTGAGGGCAGAACTCTGGCACGCTCCAGTGCCAGTGCCCAGTTAGTCCAGAAATCAACTGGTCATGGCACCAGCAGCTGGCACATCTTCACTGGGTCGAAGGTGGAGGCTGAGCCCATCCAGCTCCCAAATGGATTTAGTAAATGGAGGGCCTTGTTCTACATCAGCTGCAGGGGCACCGTTGCTTCTAAGTGGAATGAAGCACACAGGCAAGGTACTCGTGGTCAGAAAATCTGTTACCGAGGCCGTTGTCAAAGGTGTTCTCTTGCCTCTGAAAATGTCTCACTGGCCGCTCCCAAACTGTTAAAGTCAGCAATTAAATGGGAATGATAAAACATCCTTTGGGGTATTTGATCTCATCTCGCTGCGTTTATCAGGCTGAAAGAGCCATAAAATCTAAGGCTGATGATCAGATGATTCTGCCTTCCTGTCTGCATTTGAAAGCTCTGGGTTCAGAGTGAGTCTCTCTGAAAATATCTGCTCAGGGTCGCCTTTCCAGTGATGTCCCTTGGAAGCTTTTCAGTGCTTGCACATTTGCTGTCTCCAAAAGAGGAAAATACTGCTTACTTACGGTGCTGCTGGAGAGATTCCAGCGCTGAATGAATACTGAGTAGAAAATGTCCTTCTCAGAGGCAGGAAGAGATGATGAATCACTGTGAAAGCTTATTTCTTGACCAATCTGCCTATGTATTTTGTTATCTGAAATTATAATGAAGACATTAGCAGCCTCATCTCTTGAGCAAACTGCATGGGAGACAAAATGAAGTTGGGAGGTGATGGCAGCTCAGGACTTGTGTTTGCACGCAGCCTTTTTCCGATGGCACCAGTCTGAGGCAGAGGCTTGCACGCCTGGATCCCTTGGGAACAGGGGAGAATCAATCTCATCTACCTTGTGCCTGCATGTGATGTAGTATCAGAGAAGACTAATGAGCCTGCTGTCTTCACTGCAGCGTTTGTTGGTGATTAGTGACTCTAAAAAAAGGCCCTGCATAGAAGGGAGACATTGGGGATTTATTGTGATCCCCAGTCAGGTCTCCCTCCTTCAGGGCCTGTCTTGTTGAGCCTTCTGCCTGTCCAGGAGAGAGCAATTCTGCTTTTCTGTACTCTAATTAGCAGCCTGACTTTTGCTGTTGTTCCCGGTGTAACATTGCTGAGATTGGCATCAGTAGGCGAGGCTTGGACAGAGAATTCAGACACTGAGTTGGGGTTTTTTTGAGACTAGAACAATAAATTATTCTTCCCCTTGTTCCCCTGAGACATCAAGGCACAGGAATATCCCACCCCGGGCTCTGTGTACCTTTTGCCACCCCATGTAGCTGAGAGTTGCCCTCCCACATGGCAGCTCTCAGCAGCTGAACCATGAGTGCTCTTCAGTCTTCCCTTGGCCCCGCTGTGCTTGAGCCCCGCTGGGATCCTGGGGCTCAGGCCCAACATGACAAAGGTTCCACGTTCAGGTGCCTGAAGTAGCAGACAGGCACCAGAGGTTTTTAGAGCTCCTGATGCCTAATGCCTATTGATTTTATTTTAGCTGTAAGGATCTGTATCTTCTTCTCTTGCCTGAGGTTGTTAAAGGATGCTGTGGAGGAGCTGGGAAGTGAAATGAGATTTCCTGTCCTAGTCCAAATACCTTAATCAAAAAGCTGTGTTTTATATCACAGTTTATGACAAGAAAGCCAAGAAACCTTATTAACTAATCTTATTCTGATCTGGACTGTACAAAGAAATCAAGAACAGCATTATATCATCCTCCTGAAGGTACACACGTATGTTATGTGATGGTGATCAAGAGTTCACTCTTGGATATACCTTGGATATTTTCCTTTGAAGAACTTCATAATACTTCTAATGTCATAGATTTCCATGAAATTATGTCCTCCCTATCTGTTAGGGTCAAAACAGATCGTCCTTTTCTTTCTCCTCTGCTGGTTTTTATGGTTCAAAGATGAAAGCTAGGCTGATACTGCAAAATAAGATATTTAAACTGCATTTTGTCTCCAGTAGTTAGCATTACTCTGTAATTACTACATCCTTTACCCAGTTTTTCAAGGGGATTAGCTTTGTAAGAGCTTTTATTAAGGATTTGCTGAAAGAAACTTCTATTAAGCATTTGTACTCCATGTGAACAAGTGTTTCAGGTGGGCAGTGCTGGGGCAGCCAGGTCTGGTGGAAGGTGTCCCTGCCCATGGCAGGGGGTGGAACTCAGTGACCTTTAAGGTCCTTTCCCCCCAAACAATTCTATGTTCTTTAAAGTCATCATCAGTCACTCTTTCCAAATCAATTTGTAATTCTGTGTGTTGCTCATTTTTCTTAAATTGCTGTGGTTCACCCTGGTCCCAAGGGGTGCTCATTAAAGATGTCACCATTAGCAGTGGTTGGGAAAAGGTGCAGAAGACCAGGGCATGGAGATTTGCAGGAACAGAGGTGCACGAGCCTTGAGCCCCATTCCAGCATTTTCCAGGATGGGAAGAGGCCCTGGTGTCTCAGCTCTGGGTGAGGGCAGCCCAGATTGCTCTGGGGTCCAGCCCTGACCATCAGCTGTTGCTGGGTTTGTCTCTGCAATGGCGAGAACATGCTTCAATACATTAATTCTAGTGAAGAGTGAGATGTGCAGTGTAACCGAGGGATGATGGGGTTTGTACTCTCCTCCATTTTTTATGTCACTTGGTAAGTGCTGATCTTGCATTAAGATGTCACTGTCAAACTGGATAGCATTAAAGAAGAAAGGAGTTGCTGAATTTCCAGCAGGTCGAAGTATTCTCGGATCCCTAGGCACTTTCAGTAAAAATCTGTTGGAATAAAGGATGGCTAAAAAATGTTTTTCATCTAGGCTTTTTTAAATTTCTCTTTTGAGAGTCACTGTAATAAATCGAAGTTATTGATTTAGCCCGTAGCACTCCTAAGATTCACTCATTTAAGAGTCGAAACTGCTCTATTACTTAGAGCAATAACCCAGCACTGTGAAATCTCTCATCAGAGACTGCTGGTCCACACCTGCAGATGGGCATTCAGCAAAGATTTCTGCCTGCTTATGGCTCTGCCATCAGCTGAGCTCTCTGCGTGCTTTCCTTGGTGATTCCCAGCCCCCCTGCCCCTGGGGAAGGCTTTGCAGCGCTGGTCTGGCCGCTGATTCTGGGCTCAGTGGTCACTAATTCTGGCCTCAGCTCAGCCCTGGCCAGGTTTAACATTGCTCCACCTTTTCCCAGCCCCCTGCAGAAACAGAATCAGTTTTGTGTTCTGTGTGCGTGGTATTACCCACACTGAGTCTGTCCTGAGCTTAGCTGGGTTGTACATCCATGATAGCAGCTTTTAAATCCCCTGCCTTGATAAAAGGGTTCAGTACAGCTTTTGATAGAGCCAGGCCTGCATATAGATAGAAGAAAAATCTTCTTCCAAGGGTAAATATTTCTCAGGGCACTGAAGGTTTGAATGATCAGTAAGTAGTTTCAAAGGAGTGCTTAATATCATACTCAGAAATATTTTAAATCAGAAATCCTGGTCCAGTTAGCACTGGCTGATCTCCCAGTGCGGGTGCTGCCCACACAGCTGGCAGCAGCTGGCGAGTTGCATGGCATTTTCTCCCGATGTCACTTCTGTTTTGCCTTTAATGCATCTTTTATTATCTTTCCATTAACGGAACATTTCCATTCCACCTCCTTTTTCTAAAGCTGCGCTGCTCAGAAGCATTCAGGGGCTCTGCTGCCCGTTCTCCTGGGGTGGCACTTTGCTGCCAGCCTCTGCCACGAGGGAATTACCCCGTCCCTGACCCGCAGGCTCAGCTGCTGGACCCGTAAGCAGCTCCTCATCACTGCCCGTCTGCTCCAGCAGGGAGGAGCTGTGGGTTCAGCTCCTGGCCGATGTCTGAGTGGTCAGACCCACCCTCCCACTGGCTGCTCAGCACATCAAAAAGGAGCCCTCGCTCCCCTGTGCAAGCACGTGCTCCAGTCTAGCCCTGAATGATTAGCATTTTTATAAATTAAAATAAATCCAAGGAGTGAACTGGCCCAGGGGAGCTCTCAATCCAATCAAATTAGACTCATATATCCACCCTGGAGCAATTCCTTAGAAGCCCTGCCTTCAGGAAGCTTCATTTGTAATCACTGCGTGCTGTGTACTTTAGAAAAGTTTTATAATTACTTGCTGTTCCGGCTGCTGAGCACTTCTAAATGTTGGATATTAAGGAACTGCTGTTTCAGTCAGTGAACAAGCTCTGAACATTAAATGTGCTTCACGAGAAGCATTTTTTTCTCAGCCATTACACATCTCTGAAGGCATACTTTTTTTCAAGTGGATGCTCTCCCAGCTGTTGATCATCTCTCTGTTTCTTCTGTGTGAAGAGAGAAGGAGGAAACTGATGATGGTGTGACACAAAGGCTGGTTTGCTGCGGAGGGAGGTGGGTGCGTTACTCACAGATGCAGGCACTGCAATAATGAAGCAGGTCAGCCTGGAAAAGCACCAAGAAAAGCGCTGTCTTGCACCGTGCTTTGACATTTTTGTATCACGCGTTTTACAGAAGAAAATGTTTTACCGTTGATCAGAAATCCGTAGATGAATTTGGTAGCGTTTTTTGTAGCTCTGCACCACTGAAGCAGCCTGTGTTTGTCACGGGTCAGGGGGACACTTGGCCAGAAGAGCTCAGTGAGTGATTCCAGGTGCTCGGGGAGAACTGGAGATCCCCGTTTGGCAGGTGTTCTGTAAAAGGTGATAGCAATGCTTTCTTTCCCAGAGCAGCTCATCAGAAACATGCCTCGGGTACAGGGTTGGGGTGCTGAAGACCATTTCTGGAATCGGGTGCTGGGGTTGCCAGTGAAACCAGAAAGGCGGGGCAGTGGTTAATAACAGCTTTGGCAGAGCACAGATGTGTTACCCTGTCCCTGCCTTCCACGTGGCCCTGGGGGTGTCACCAGCCCCTCCCGAGTCCTGGGAGCAAGGCTGGGACAGCCGAGTGCACAGAGAAGGGGAGGAGAGGTTTAGGAGCCAGGGACTGGCTGGAAATGAGCTCTGTCCCACTTCAGGTTCCCACCCTGAGCTCTCTGGAGCTGCCAGCAGAGCTGTGGGGCTTTTGGTGGGAAGATGCACGTTTCACATCTGCTCAGGGCATCTTTGGGGAAATGCATGCAAAGTCTTCATCTGGAGACCTTCCCTGACATTCATTAACTCTTAGAACAGCTTTGATGAGTGCAAGGATTTATTCTGCATTTGGTGTAAGGGAAGGCACTGAGATAGTCAATCACATGGAGAAACCTTTTCTCTGTCAGGTACTAAGAATCAGAACTAGAAATGGTGCAAATAATGTCATTTCAGGTGTCATTAATCTAAGGCATAATGGTGCCTTTAGCAGCTAAATGAAGGCTGCAGCTCAGGTGATTCAGGTTATCTTTGCATATGATCATGTTTTCAAATAAATTACCAAGTTCCATCCAGTATATATTCATTTTGAGGTGTCCCAGAAGTGTGTAAACCACAGTTATTGCAGTTGCCTCGTATTTACAGGCTGTAAGATTTATTTAGTGGGAACTCTTCAAATGGCAATAGGCTGGGCTTGAGTTATGAATTGCTAAACCCATCCATCTATCACATTACTACCCAAAATCTCTCTCTAAATGCAGGCAGGAAATGTGCCACTGTCACAAAAGTGGCCCAATGTCTCTCTTTTGACACAGCAAGAAAACAGCAAGGGAATAAATTTCAAGCATTAGGCAGGATTAAGACTTTTCAGAGGGAGCCATCCAAATGAAAACCCATAATCAAAATAATAATTATCAGGGGAACCATTTGCTTTCAAGGTAATCATGCAAAGTAAAGCACAGAATATGTCTTAAGTAGCAAAAAATGGTGATTTCTGTTCAGAGGGAGAAAGAAAGTCTAGCACTTGAGAATATAAGTGCTTTGTACATGATCAGTTCTTGATGGATTTTCTCAGAAATGGGCCTTCATGTATTGTATGTAAAAAAGAGAGGAAAAATTGAAGCTGTTATGTGATGAATGCAGGCAAAGGTGTGATGAGGCTGGGACTGGGTTACTGAGCTAGGAAGTTACCTGTCATTCTCTTCATTTTCAGTTCATTTCAGCATACAGTTAGATTGCAGTAATATTCAGAGGAATATTAACACTGGGGGAAGACATTTGGAAAGTTCCAGGAAAGTTAATGTGTAATTTCTAATGCAGGGAACTTAAACTATTTTTTTTTTTTTATTAAACCAGCAGCTACTCCAGCAAATTTCTTTCCTATATTCTTATTATTTCTGGTGTAGTTAAAGAAATTTCATGTGAGGGAAACATTTTCAGCATGTCTTTTCAAATTTTTTATTCAAATTTGCTTACTGAGTTCATGGTATATTTAACGTGCCACAGCTTTTTTCTTTCTGTTTGGTCTCAGCTGCCTGATATTTTAATTTCTAGAGAGCGCCTCTAAGATTAGACTAATAATGTCATTTTATCATTTAATCCTGTTAATTGTTTTAATGGCTTCCCCATGCCAGTTACACTGAGCTTTGTTGCTGAGGATTTCTGTGATTTTGGTGGCGGACATCTTCAAGGAGCCTTGGTTTTCTTGGTGCCTGCACTGATTCTGGGCTCCTCGGTCTTCATGAGCTGCACTGGCCTTAACTTTGGTTGATCAGAGTTCAAATCCAACTCATGGTATGAAACATTGGCAAAACCATACAAAACATGTCACAGAGTGAGTTTTGCCTTCATCAGCTGCAATAACCTGGATTCCATCCCTCCACAGTGCCCTCAGTAAGAGCAGCTGACCTCTTTATCTTTAATCTCTTTCAAAATACCACAGCAACACTTGCACTGATCCTTTGCAGACCACTTGGTTTGCGTCTTACGACTCCTTCTGCAGTGTAATCAGGCACAGGGCAATAAAAGGTACATGATCTTCTCACCACTGCCCCTCTGCTGCAGCAGGGAGTAGCTGTGGCTTCAGCTCCTGGCTGGGTCAGTGCGTGTGCCCTGAAGTAGTTGCAGGCTGGGAAAAGCCCTCCTGGCAGTGTGGCATCTGCATAGAGACAGCTGCATTTCCCAGTGACTAACCTGATTCGCTTCGTTTGCCTTCTTCAGAGAAAGTAATGGCTCTCCCTTTGCCTGTTTTGCTCTCCCCAGAAGCACCAGTCTGTTCCACGAGGTCGTGCAGCTGGGCTTTGAGATCGCCAGCTTCAGCAGCCTGTCGGGGACGCAGCCCATCAGCTGGCAGGTGGAGTACCCCCGCCGCGGCTCCACCGACGTCGCCCTATCCGAGATCTTCATCTGCCAGAAGGACCTGGTGGGAATCGTGCCCCTGGCCATGGTAAGAGCCCGCTCTAGCCTTGCTCCACCCTGTGTGGGCTGAGGAAAGCAGTGCCAGCCTCGGCCTGAGCAGGGAGCGCCTCTGGAAGCGTCCCTGGCTCTGTGCTCCGTGCACGCCACGGCCGCAGTGCTTACACAGAGGGCACAGAGCAGAGGGGGCTGCCCCTGCAGCCATCTCCCTCAGGCTCAAACCCTGAACTTGGGGCGTGCCAGGCCGGTTTCCCACGAAGTCAAGTAGATTCTCCTTCCCATTTCTGGTTGCCTCGAACGTGCAAGCTGCAGAGCAGCTTCAGAGGGCCTCAGGGACCTTCTGCCAAACTCCCAAGTCGCTTGGTCCTTAGTAGGCTGAGGCTGATACGAATTCTTCTGCCTGATGCCCTAATAGTGTAAGAACTTCTGGTTTCAAGTCAAAAATAGAAAACAGGAATAGCCTCAATAATATATTTAAGAATCATGAAGTGCAGACTTAGATGTGGATAAATGCTTTGGGTTATAATCCACTTTCTCTGCTTGGTGTTTTAGGAAAACAAGGAATTTCACTGGGTTCTCCAGCATCTCAGGTGTGCTGTTATTAGGCAGGCATTTTGTTTTCTGTTGGTCAGGATTTGGAAGAAGAGTTAGACATATCTTTATGCTTCTTGTGAGTTTTGCCTCTCCCATGTATAATCTTGGTGGCAAAATTCTGGCAGTCTTTTATTTGAGCAGTGTTCAGCAGATAATTAGATGAGTATTATTTCCTGGAAGTCCCAGGCTTCAATATATTCTCCCCCTTTGAAGAGTAAAACTGCTGCTCCTATCAAATGAGGTCATGCCCAGCAATTTCCTGATCCACAGTCTGTTAAGTCAGCAGAAAGCCTGTACTGCATTCCAGATCTGAGGGGGAAATAATTGTCCTCATTACCTGTCAGGCTGAACAGAGAATATTTATTGGAGCATCTGTCCTCTAAGGACTGGAGAACGTGCACGAAGAAGAATTTTGTGGTCAGATTTTATTTTGAGATAGATGCCTTCCACTACCAAACAACAGACATGTGTCTGCTGGCAGACTTTGTGTCTTCTTGCTCATTTCGTGAAAGAATTCATCAGCTTCTTCTCTGTATTCCATGTCTGAAGGAATCAAGGTTTTAATCTCTCCTGTCAGGGTGCAATGCCTTTGCACTTGCATACAGGGTTCTTGCAGACTTGTGTCTGTTCTGCATTAAAATTCATCTGCCTGCAAGGGTTCCTCTAAGAACTGGAGGTCTAAATGGATGAATGTAGTGCTGTGTAAATCATGTAAAGCGAGATCCTTTATTCCCCACAGATTGCCAGCAGCCACCCGGGTTCAAACAGAGGGTTCAAACAATGAAATCATTAAACCTTTCTCTTCACAAAGCTTTCTTGTGTTTATCTCATTGCTGTACCTTGTGATAACACTCAGCCAGAGCCAGAGTACACCGTGTTACCAGAATCCAGTTGGACAGAATACCAGAGTACAATTGGCTTTGCTAGCAGGATATTGGTAGATGAAGGGAATTTTCAGTGTTGTGTTAGCCGACACTGCAGATCCAGCCAGGCTGCTTTCTTCATGCAGGCGCTGATCTCCTGCTGAGCTGATTACCTGGCAGTTCTCCTGCTCGGGAGCAAGAGTCACGCTGAACGCAGGGAGGGTGATTGTATCTGCTGAGAACTCACACCCGAGTCTTTATCTGCACTACCCAGCGGAGCAGCAGCGCACGGCTGCGTGCAGAAATTAGATCGCAGTGTTTAGCAGCAAGTGGGGTTTGTAATCCTCCGGAGGGGAAGGTAGATTTTGTTGATGTAAGCGTGGAGCGTTCCAGGGTGGAACTGCTAACATCCAGAGTCAGAGCTGTCCTTGCACGTTTTTAAAAGTGACCACAAAAAGGAGCTGCCCAAGGACCCTGCGGTGTCCCAGGATGGAGGAGCTGGTCAGGTCTGTGCCACTGCTCTGAGGGGACCCTGGAAAGCCCTGGGAGGATGGAAGCAGCGAACCTCTGCCTGGTTTGGGTGTAACATAAAGGCTGTCTGACCCATGGACTAAAGCTCGTCTCGTGTGAGCCGTTCCAAACTTATGAAGCAAGAAGGATCATGTACCTTTTATTGCCCTGTGCCTGATTACATTGCAGAAAGAGTAGTAAGATGCAAACCAAGTGGTCTTCAAAAGATTAGTGCAAGTGTTGCTATGGTATTTTAAAGAGATTAAAGAATTGACATTGTCAGCAAGAGCTGAACCTGAAATTTTAAAAGAGCCTTGTAGGACTTGGATCAGTGGAGCAAGTGGTAGGGTAAAGCTGTGAAAAATTGATGGGAATTCATCATGTAGTCAAAGGAGAGGGTTTTAGCAGAGTCCATATTCCGTGTGCCTAAGTAGTGTGTACAGGTATGGAACAGCAGCACAGGGATGTGCTACAGGGAAACAATAGGAGCAAGAGACACCAAAACCGCTGGGCTGACAGTAACTGTGATAATTTTTTGCCAGAAAAAAATGACACGTCAGTTTGAGGGAAGTCTGGTTTTTTCCCAAGCTCAGAAGTTAATCAGTCTGAGTAATTTTGGAGGACATGTCACCCTTCAAGGTAGTTGGAGAGGAAAGATGAGACAGAAAAGTTAGAATAATGTAATTTTAACTGGTTTGTTGCTTTCTAACTCTCACATAACAGAATATTAGCTAAGTACTGTGCACCAAACTAGGTCCTAGTCAGACATGTACTCTGCTTTCCAAATTCCTGAGTATGGCACTTGGTGACACCGTCCACTCAATGTACCTTTGATGCAGGCTGTGTGAGAGTGTACATGGCTCCCTCAAAGTGTGAGATTAAATTTACATTGTTGTATTTCCATCAGTGAATAGCAGTAATTGTGGAGGCAAGATTTGTAAAGAGCTAATGCCATTTATTAGACCTTATGATAGAGATGGGAAAAAAGAGATGCTCCTTCAGGCACACGCTCCCTCCTTCAGATCTCTTGACTCACTTAAATCCCAGCTGCTGTGAGATACCACAGCTATACAAACTGGGCTTGTAAAATTCATCAAGTAGGAGAGTTAAATAAGAAAATAAAATAATTTCCTAAGGCAAACCAGAGAATATGTCCCGCTGTCTGTGGACAGGAAAAACCTACTGGCTGAATTGTGCCCTATTCTGGCTTTTTTAAATGTCATGTTACCTGTTGCAGGGTCAGTTAGGAAAGTGCTTTCGTAGGACCTTAAATAATTACCTGCTAAGCTGCTTTAGAAAACCTCCTCAATTAGTCACAGGTAACCTCAGAACTGGCCAATTAAGGTATACAAGGTTGCTTCACTTACTTTCCATCCTGCCCTGAGCAAATGTAGCCAACCCTGTAGATTCTGCCCCTTGACTCTGTTAAAATAGCCCAAATTTACATCTGTAGTATGTGCACACACAGGAATCCCCCTGGAGAGCTCTGGGTGTTTGTGTTCAATGCGAGGCCACGTTTTGGGAAGCTCAGCCAGAGGTTTCTTTTCGTGCTTTAAATGGATAATACATATTTTAAACACTGCTCAGTTTTGCTTTGGGACAGAACAAGGTGGAAACCCTGTGTGTAAATGCATTGTTCAGTGCTAATATTAAAGGAGAGCTCCTTCTGGGGAGGAAGATGGGGAATCAGTGGTTCAATATTTATGCAAGAGCATCTGGGTCCCTGTATCTGGAACTGGAGCAGGAGTCCTTCACCAGCAGGATGCACTCCCTCTTAGGTTGATCTCTAGGTGTGACTTGCATGAAATACAGATATTAAAATGCTGAAGCATAAACTCTGTGTCAGGAGTCTGTTCTGAGAGTTCTACTCTAAATTTACTTCAAAGGCCACTTGTCACCATGGGAAGCCATGCAACTTGCTCATCCATGCATATTTCCTCTTTAAAATAACACTGATTTTCAGCGAGTCTTTCGGGTTTCACTCATCAGCCTCTGTGATCCACTGGTAACTGCTTACAAGCACAGCACAGCTGGAACAGGCTCAGGCATTTCTGAAGGTTTCTTGCTGCTGTGCCCCGAAGTTTGTCTGTTCTCCTCAGCTGTACCAGTGGGTCTCATAAAACATACAATAATCTGTCTCTGCGTGTCCTGCCTTTCTACTGATGGGAGGAGCTGGTTCTTCTGCTGGTGGGAACTGATGCACCTGCTGATACAAGCTGAAGCATCTCTGCCCTGTAAACAGCATCCTGTGAGCTGCTACTTAATCCAGGTTTCAGGTTTTTATGCAGAGTAACCTGGTCATCCCAGCATTAACGTGTAGCCGAGACTCTCAGCTGCTCATTAGGCAGTGCAGTTCCTCATGTGCTTTTTGCTCAGTGCTGAGTTGTTCATTAGGAAGTGCTTGGTTTGCGTGTTTCTTTACATTCTGAGCTCAGTGTGTTGATGTTCCTGCTGCAGAAGCAGGGGTTGGACCTGCTGCAGAGCTGTGACTCAGCCAAAACCACTTTTTTGAGTTTCATGTGTGCTTGTTAACTGGCTTTCCATTAAAACAGAGATGATCAAAAACTTAGCTCCCAAAGCCCTGTTGTTTTATACACACATTTATGTCTGCTGTTCCCTAATGTAAGGATTTTTTAAGGTATTTCATTGTAATGAAGTCCCTGCAATACCATTTTAAAATATGGGCCCGAATAAATTGAGTTTTCATCCCTGCACAGTCTGTGAGTTCACACCATAAAGCTCTATCTAGTTCAAGGTCACACAAGTGCAGAATTCTCACTCTGTGAGAACTCATCTTTCAGTCATGAATGAAGTGGAGGTTACAGGCACTGAGGAGCTTTCCAGAAGGAAAAATCCATTTCCTGATTTGCTTATCACAAACAAACAAATGAACAAACAGATCATCCACGTGTCAGACTTTTCAGCTGACAGGTATTGTCTCAGATAATTCAGTTATGAATCGCGTGAAATAAACACTGTGAGTTGTAGGAAGTTTGTTTCATGTAAAACTGAGCTGTTGCTATTAATAGCACTAACTGGGACAGCTTACATCCACTCTGCAGCCCTGCCTGGTGCCGGGAAGTCAGGAGTTTCCAGAGTTCAGAGGGAGGGTTTGGGACAGAGTCACAGTCTCCTGAGGTGAAGGGACACACAGAGATCCCTCCTGTGCCTCCCTCTCCCACCACTGCAGGCTGCCGTGATCTAGAAGAGGACAGCATTGCTTCCTTCAGATTTTTGGGGATATAACTGCACTAACTGTGCCATTGCTCTCTGTTGATACCAGCTGAACTCAGGAGCCCCGTACCTGCTGGTAAATCGGCCGTGTCACACAGTGAGCTCGGCTGGGACTTGCAGTGCTTATTGATTAACCTAATCTGGGAAGAATTGGCTTTTTTTGTTGTCTGCCCATCAGGAAACAAAAGCAAAAAACGGATGAACTGTTGTTCATTGATCTCGAATTGGTCAGAAGATGCAGACAATGTAAAGAATCCAAAATGACTCAATTTAATGCTGCTTTTTTAAGTCCCAGACATCATTTCTACAACCCTTGCACTTTTGCCTCTAGTTTCTGTTGTCCTTTTCTTTACTACAGTCACATTCAGTCCTGCCTTTTGCAGGAAATGAGAGTGGATCAATAAGGCTATCTCAGCTGGCTGGAATTAATATTTCCATTGCATCAAGCTGTATGTCATTTTCTGTGCAGCATAGGAGTGTGTATAATTTCCTCTTCCAGCATCCCCCCTATCTGACAATGCTGTGGAGTGGATTACTTTGGGATTTTTAAGATGCTGAGGAGAGGTGAGGCCAGCTAGCTTCCACATTTTTAAAGATCTCTGAGAAATATTAATATGAGGCTTAATAGATGCTTCTTAGTCTCAGCAGGAGGCAAATCCTGCTAACCAAACAAAAAATTGCAGAACAACAAGGATGTGCAGTGAGACAGCCAGCAAGTAAATTATTGCTGCTTGGTGTGCTAATACCAAAATGCTCCCCTGGAAGAGGAGTGTCAGAAACCTGTAGAAAATTCTGTGTGCGAGCCAAGCTGACCAAAGGCAGGGTGCTGGTCAGGGTTCAGTGACACTGAGCTCCCTGAATGGGACAGGAGGGACAGCACAGCAGAGAGGGACCCAGGATCCCACTTGAGTCAGTTCGTGGCACTGCGCTGTGTCACTGTGGAAGCTGCAGGTGGTGTGGTTCTTGTGCTGTGTTTTGGGGATTGCTCTAAGTGTTGGTTCAGGTTTGTGGTACTGTTCCATCAGAGGAAGACATCTCTAATAGCAGTTAATATTTGAAGTGACAGCTGATTAAAATTCAGATTGTTTAACATAACCACGGAGGCAGTTTCACAGCTGCCACACGTGTGAGCAGAGCCAGCAGAGAGTGAGCTCTGGTCCCACAGGATGGTGCCTGAGGAGGACATTCCAGGGCTGGGTATTTCGATGCTGAAGCTGCTCAGGACTGTGTTCAGCCTGTGTGCCCTCGCAGCCACGCCAGATGGAGGAGGGCAGAGGGGCACTTCCCAGAAGGAGCAGACCAGCTCCAGAGGCTGATGTTGGGCGAAAGTTTGCAGCTGACAGAGGACTGGAATTTAAAGGCGAAGAAGTTCCTAATTTGTAGGACTGCAGGGTGTGTTAAGCAGTCCAGGCTCTGAGCAGAGCTCTCCCAGCACTGCAGGCGGGCGCTTGCCTGGCTGAAGCCCTTGGAGCTGCTGCTGCCGGGGGCTGGAGAGGGGACAAGGGAGGGGGAAGAACATGGCGTGGCTTTGTCTGGGAACTCCTGCTGGAGCTGGAAAGGGAATTGCACTCAGCAGTCTCCATTGCTAGATTATGCCTTCTCCTCTGGAATTAAGTACTGGTTCTCCCTAAACTAGAGTTTTCTCATTAGCTTTAGCTGACAAATGATTGCCTGGACTTAACTGATAAATACACATCCACTGTCCAAACTAATTCCAGACAACAAACATTTGTTGTTTTCCCTGGAGAGTAAATGGTCTCCACCTCCTCCTGCTGTCCCTGTGGGGAGGTCGCAGCCGAGCGGGGGCTGCTGGAGCAGACCCGGTGTGTTTGCAGACAGAGCTGTTTCTCAGCCAGCCTGGGCATTAGGGGGGATAGCTGTGACCCATGCAGAAAAACAGGAGGGATTTCTCTTAATTGGCAGCTTCTAATGATGATTTTGATCTGTAAGGAGAGTTGTAATGTTTCTGGGGGATACTTCACTCTTCACAACCAGGTGAAATATTTGCTTAGCAGAACTGTGAATTGTTTAGGCTGGACTCTAATTAATGAGGTCCTGAGGTGTTACAGCTTGGGCAGTGAAACGATCGAGACAACGAGAAAATGTTGTACTCTAATGGGATGTAACGAGGGAGCATGGGGTTAAAAATCACCGTGACTTTTATAAGCCTCAGTGTTTTAATGAGCCCAAACCTTAAAAACCCAGGAACTTTTCACCTTCGATTTGCTCTCGGATGCATGTTTGCCTTACCCTGCTCTCCGTTTACAGTTCGTTATCCAGACAGATGCTCATCACTGAGGATGTTTGTCATGGAATTCATTAGGAATCTGTACTTCAAACTCGGTGGTTCTGCTTGAGGGAGATAACCACAGGAGCCAGGTCAGGGCTCAGCACAGAGCAGGGGACAAAGCTGGCACTGTGCCGCTGGCTCTCTCTTCGCCTCTGCAGCGGCTGCTGAAGGACATGGGGAGCAGCAGTGGGGATGGGATCTGATCTGTTCATAATCCCGGAACCAGAAGGGTACCAGAACCTCACCAAAGCTTGGACCACCAGAAAACCAAATTTTCTGAGCTGGACAGGCTGTGTGCAAAGGCCTTCCTGCAGTGCCCCAGCTCTCCACATGATCATCCCTTGTGCTGAGTGAATTAACAGCCCAGCCCTGGCACTCTGTGCCCCATTGCTGTGGGGTGTCTTTAGACCCCAGCTAAACTGCAGGGCCTGGCCAAGGGAATCCACACAGACAACTGCTCAGGATTGGTTTTCCCCTCAGAAATAACTCATGCTTAGTATTTCATGCACCAGCACCATGGCATGGCCACCACGCTGGTGAGAGAGGGAATTTCGGCAGGCAAATGGAAAAGAAGTGCCACTGACATTAATTTTAATCAGGTCCCAATCATCTGATTTGTCCTCGGTATTTTTTTCCTCTAGCAGAGCTGATTGTCTTTCTGCAAGATTTGTTACCTCACAGAACAATAATACAGGCCATAATGATGTAATTTATGGCTGCAATTTGCTGTTGGAAATCCTCTATTAGTGAAAAATAGCAACAGTGCAGTTTTATTAATTACAGGAGGTGACTGTTGAATGCTGAGTGTCAGTACCAGAGGAGTGCCTGTGTCGTACTCTGCTCCCCAGGGCCCTGTAGGAGCAGAGCTTTGTGTCCTTTGGATGCTGTGAAATGAGTATTTTGCTTAAACTAAATAAGTGTAAAAATAATTCAAGTTCACTGGGAAGTTTGAGAAAATGATAGAGGGAAACATTAGCCTGTAAATTCGGTATTGAAAGACACGCCAGAGCGTTGCTGCGGCACATAATGTGCTCACATGCAGGATGGCTCTGCAGAACTGCACATTTATTTACACCTTCTACCCCCAAACTGCTGCTTGCAGTTCAAACCTTGAGGTTCATTACTGAGCTCTAGTCTCGGTGTGCCATGCCAGGGAGAACCACTTCATCTCCTCTCTTTCTTTAATGTGGACGTTTTTTACCTCGGCACAACACTTTTATTTTCATTTGCATAAACCAGACTTTACCGGGATGTAGCCTGGGGAAAAAGGGATGCGGGCAAAAATCACCTTGTGTGATTTAAAGGTGAATTCTCTTCCTTTTGTGTTCTGAAACAGTGCGCAGCTGGCTGCGGTCCAGGAGACTCGCTATAACCTCTCTGTGCTCTTGAGCTCTCATTTTGGGGAGCTAACAGAAGGCAGGAGGCCTCCTGCTGCACAGATTATGTCAGCAGCAGAAACCAGAGCCATCAGTCTCAGACCTGGGCGTCCTCGGGAATCATTGTGTCCACGCTCCTGCCCTGTGCCAAGGCTGGGAAGTTTTTACACGGCTTGCTGCTTGATGGAGCCAGCACAGGAGCCTCCGGTTCGGCTGCTGGAGCTGGGACAAAATGTCCATTGGAAGCGCTGAAAAGCAGGACTGAGAGAGGAGCTGCCAGCTGGCACAGGTATCCTGAGGCATATGTTTGAAGGATGCCTGGAAGCTTCAGGAGTGAGCTTGGTGTGGTAATAAATAAGTCATTCGAGACTCAGTAATTCCTCCTCATTGCTCTTACCTCATCCGAATTATGGGCTAGTCATTAAGCACTGGGAGGCTCTGATGTGCAAAAATAGGAATGGTCTGGTGGGGTGGGAGCCACATGTCTGTCTGCAGTTAGTTTCTGCCTCTCCTGGATCCTTGGCTCGGGCCCACAGCAGGTTGGCTCATCTTTAAAATGGACGTGTATTTCCTGGGTTACAGTGCAGGGCCTGGCTGACAGGAGTTCTGTGCTGCTGATTCTTTGTGCAGGAAAATTCCCTGCCTAGACACGGATGCTGCTCTCCCCTACTTCAGTACTGGCAGGGCAGTTCTAGCCCTGAAGAGTAAAAATAGGAGTAATTCCATGAGAGAAGCAAGGTTTGTGGCTAGAGGTGATGTCTTTTATTAGGCCGTCCAATAGATGGAAGAAAAAGCCAAGCTCTCAAGCACACAGATCTTTTCTCAAGCCTCTTTCAGCGCTGGAAGTTGCTGTGAGATGCTCAGATAAAGTTAATGGTCACTGGGGTTGCTCCAGGTTATACTGACAAAGAAAACAGCGCTTTAAAAATGGATTTGATCCCTTTGTCTGTCATATCCTGACTTATACAATGATCAGAGCAACCTCTTTCAAGGATGCTTCTCTGGCCAAGAGCCTCCAGCAGGATCTGGACAAGCAACCCCTGAAGGTAAAACATGTTTCTGCTGGAGTAAGGGGGCAATAATTGCATCTGTGATTACACATACTGTATATATTTAATTTGCCTCCTTCTAGATGTATGCCAGGTTTAATTTCTATATTATAAGGCCCACCAGTCTGTCAGACATGTGTCTGATCGATAATTTAATTTTCCTGTGTCAGTCTCTCATCTTTTTAACGGCAGTGAGTTTCTGATGTCTGTACAGTGTCTGCTCTCATTAATGCAATAATCGTGTTCCTGCCCTCTGTGTGCTTTGCTTATGTGGAGCTGCTGTGAAGTCAGTGAAATCAATAAACTATTGGAAAAGGAAAAATAATGTAGGTACAAGGATAGGAAATAATAATGACTATTTTCTGCATTTTTATGGCCACTTTTTCATAGTGGTGGCACAGGAATTCGTGGTGTCTTTGTTACAGATTTTGCTTATCGAAAATTAAAACTGTACAGCCAAAATAAGAAATGAGCAAGTAGAAAATTTCTCTTGCTGATTTCAAACCAGACTAAATTAAATTGAAACGCTGAAGCAGAAGCTGCCTGCTTCACTTCCACTGTGGTTTAAATAGAGCTCTGACATCCACAAACTTCAGCCAAGTGCACGGCCAAGAGCTGAGGAACTTCAGGAACTTGTAGGACATGAATACTGTCTATTAGAAGGAGAAAGCAGCTCATTAATAATCCATGGCATATTAATCTGCACAAATAAAACAAGTTCACAACCTCCACAGCGGCCATAAAAATCATCCATGTATCATGCAGGACCCCAGTTACTTAAAACAAGAAATTGTCCTTGGGACTTAATCCTTGAAGTCCATAAAGCATTTAAAATCATTTCACTCGGTTATGGAGTTCAGACCACCCCTCACTCTGAGCAGGACAGTGCCCTTTCCTTGGAACAGGCAGGCTGGATAAGATCTACCTTGAATTTCCAAACTGAGAAGTTTATTCACCATCAGTGGCGTTTGCAGCACTGTGTAAAACTGGGTTTCTATGCACTGAAATCCAGGAGCTCCACCTGGAACTGAAAAGAATTTCAAATTCCACAGTAAATAAGTGGAGTGAGGACAGAGCCCCTCTGCACTCGGGGAGCTGAGGCACAGGAAGGCAGATTGGAAAATGAACTGGCACAGGTTGAGCTGGGAGCAGCAAGGAGGGGATCCAGACACCTACATGTAGGTGTGTGACCCATGAAAGGTGTCACAGAGCTGAGCCATCTATCCAGGAGCGCCAGGGCTGGCACGGGACCTCCAGGAGACCTGGAAGAGCATCTGGAGCCAGGTGTGGTATCTGAGAGCATGGAATGGCACTCTGTTCTTAGAACTTCAGTCTTTTCCCAGAGCGCAGATTGAGAGTTGGATCTGCTGTGAAGCTTGTCCCCAAAACTACCTTTTTTTTTTCTTTTTTTTTCTTTTTTTTTTGTCTCTAACTGGGTGGATATTTTGAGTGTACAGGTTAATTTCTCAGTGGAGGGTCTCAGCAGAAGTGCTTGGGTCTGACTACAGGAAAGCACATCAGTGAGGACTCTTTAGGGTTTACTCCATAGTGCCTGGTGGGATGGACCTTGGCTTTACTGAAAATAGGTGTTGAATTCAGTGGGGTCAGGTTTGGAAAAATTATGTTTGCAAAATATTTACAGTAAGAAAGAGGTGGGGTGGAAATGTGTCATATATAAAATGAAATATAAGTTATCTGCCTGTGATCAGGTCTGTGGCTTCTATTCCCACAGAATGCCTCCCAGTCTTGTTTCCACAAGAATTCCTCCCCCCTGTACATACCTGCAGCCTGTGATGGTGTGTTCTGATACTCTTCTGTGTTTTCCACCTGCACCTGCCTATTGATTACAGCATTATTATTATGGTAGCTATAAAGCCAACTGCAGAACAGGGCCACAGGTTTAACTGGAGTGATCATGGGAAGAATTTGAAATTGCTGATGAAAATTGCCTTTTTATGACCAGCTCTATTGGCACGGTGGTCACGGGCTGGAGGCATCACCAGAGCTGGGCTGGTTCTGCCTGATGGGGGCAAACCCATTTCACCAGGGAGCCATTCCCAAATCACTTCCTCGGGTTCCTGAGAAGGGGAAGTAAATGACTGACAGATCTGGAGAAAATGCCCTCAAATTGACAGATTTCATGTCTTTAGACAAGAAAAGAGAGCTGTAAGCCATGGAATTGTGCCATCAGGGAAATATGCACAGCTCCCTCCATGGCATAAGCACCCCTGGACTGGCTGTCATCAGATCACAGGTGCCTACTGCCTTTCTCTCCCATCCAGGCTGCACCAATATTCCCATTCCCATCTGGGAGAGCCTTACTGGGAGCATTCAGCAGTGCAGAAAACACGAGAGGTGCTCAGCACAGCCCAGGGCTCCCTCAGACAGTCATTCCTGAGGTGTCTGAGCAAATGAAAAGCTGGTTTGTGGTTACAAAGGCTGCGATGTGCTGCAGCCTCCGAGGCTGTTTCATAGGCCTGGCTTTTGGTATCCCTAACAAATATTTATCTTTTCCTGGGAATGTTGGAAGTGGCTGCATTCACTCAGTTAATGCTCTTAATATGTTTCTCTCCGCTCTTATTTTCCGAGCACTCTTCTAAGGGTGCTTTTTAGATAAAAAATGATGTGTACGACTACATATTGTAGATGTTTTCGTATGTCTACCGGAGGTGAAATGTGGATAATTTATGCACTGCATAAATGCATAAAAACAGAAGTTTTCAAGAGAACTTAGGACAGTTTATTGCTTGTATTTATCACATGTAAGTGTATTCATAAGCACCTGCAAGTGCACTTACATCCATAAGTAGCAGTGCTCTGAAGCAGCAGCAGCAATGGTTCTCAAGTGTGTTGGTCTCAGAATAAGGGCTTTTAACCTGTCACTTCGCAGATTCTCATCTGTTTCCATTTTCTGTGCTAAAAAGAACCGGTTACGGTGCTGGAGTTGGAATATCTCAGGTAATCACTCACATTTCAAGCCATAACTACAACTTTTTCTCTCTAGATAATGTGTTTCCTATGTAAGTGCCTTCATTTCTAAGTCAATTTAGCAAAATCTCGAAAGTAAGGAGTGAAATGTCTCGAAGAGGAGCAGGTAGTTTCCTGCATTACAAATAAGCATATTTTTAAAAATCCAGGGTTTTTTTATTTATGTATAAGCTTGGAGAAATAAAATGTAGGCTTCTGCTTCTCATCTTCTGCAGTCACTTTTATGTCCTTATTCTGTATTTTAAGTGGTTTAAGAAAGATGAAATGTGGGGTTCTGGTTCCCATCTCCTGCAGCTGTCCTTAAGATTTTTTCTAAGTTTTAACAGGTTCCAGAACTGTTTCCTTTGAAGTCATTTTCAGCTGCAGGCTCTTCCTCCACATAGCAGGAAATACCATCTTCCTCTGCAAATGCAGATTGGCCACTGAGCCCTGGCATGGCCGTTCCAGCCCAGGGAGAGCAGAGACAGCTTTGGTGTCGCGTTTGGGGTTTTAGGGAGCTGTTCCTGATGGAGGTTGGGGCCACAGCTCCTGCGAGGCAGAGAGGCCCCAGCCCTGGTGGGACACACTGGTCATGAGAGACACTCACAAAGGACAAACTGCATTTACAGCTTTAAAGACACTGAAGGAAGACACAGTCAAGCATGAAAACGTTGATTTTATTCCATCTCCTTATTAATTCACTTTTCCCATCACCTTTGTGTAGGTTTCAAGATAAAACAGAGGTTTTATATATCTAAAAAAATAATTCAAAGCCATAAAGGATCAAATCAAGACCCACTTAGCCATAGTGGTACTTGGTGGTCTGTGCTTTATAAAGAAAAGTAATCGATTTCTTTGTTTTGTTGTGATACAACTTTGGGGCTGTGTATTTCCCCAAATACATTTGGAAAACAAAACAGAAAGAAAGTGTTTTATTCAGCAAGAAAACCAAAACCAAACAGTGTCATATGGTGCAGGAATGATTTTTCTCATCCCTAGATCTGTTCAGAAAGCAGGAAGAATCAGTTCTTCGCCAAGATGTGCTGAGGATCAGTTGATCTGGTTGCTCTTTTTACCTCCTTGGTGTAGAAAGTCTCACCACAGTCACTGCTCAGCACTGACACCCAGCACGTGGAGCCAGGATGGGGTTGCTTTTAGAGAAATAATAAATACACGTAGCATTTAATATTCGGGCAGTGGAAGCTTCTTGGTAGAAATATTAATGCAAGTGCTTAGATCCTTATTTCACAAGGGAGAGGAAATAAGATTTCCTGGTTAGCCTCAGTGCCTGCGGCAAACTCATACAGCTCCAAAATTCAGTTTTGAATTGGTTTTATGAACTGCATATGATAAAGTTAGTACAACAAATACAGCAAAGTAAATATTTACTTCTGAAACCAGTTTGTTAAAAGAAATCTGAATTTGATTCTGAGTTGTTCAGAAGTGGGAGCAGTGACAGGAGGCATCGTGGCTCTGTGATTCTGTGGTTCTGCCTCTCTGGATGTTAAGGGTTTTTCATTCCACCTGGTTTCAAAGCTGCAAGTGAAGAGAAGGACTGGTTATCCCTGCTCAGCAGGTCACAGAGAGCTGCCCTGGCTGCCAGAATGATTCTGTTGCAGAAGCTCTGCAGGAGGGGCATTCATCAGCCCTCAGCTTAAAGCTAACTTTGTCCCTTTTGCAGGGTTCCCCCTGCTCACAGCCCGGGGTGTGCCCACTGCTCCTTTTCCTGCTGGCCAGAACATCACTTACGGCCTTTGCAGATGGAATGCTGATAAGATTTTACTTTTTTATTCAAAATGACAAAATTCCTGTTGTCGTAATAACCTGGGTGGAGTTGAGAGCTCTGTACCTGACCTTGGGTCAGCGTGGCCTTCATGCCCCCACAGAGCTGAGCAGTGCCAGCATTTCCTGTCACTAACTGCACACAGAGCAAGGCAGTTGGGTGCTCCAGTCTCTTCTTACTCTATAAGGGATGATCACTTTTGAGAGGTGATGGAATTACATTTAGCAACACAGTCGGCATCTGCTAAATCAAAGTAATCATTGGTGATGCTCCCTTTTGCACGTCTGGATGCTAACAGGATGGATTCACTGCAAGGAAAGTGGGGATTAGTCATCCAAGGATCCAAAGATATTTCTCTGCATCCTTGTCTGTTAATATATTCTACATCCCCCCTTTTCTGTCTGCAGAGTGTAATTTATCAGGACTCTAAAATTCCACTAGCAGGGCATTTGAAAACTGTACAAGCAGGGAAGAAAATGGAACAGTTTGTTGCTAATGTAGGGGGCCAGTAATTAAGATTTATCTTAATATGGAGACTAAACAGAGACACGATCATTGATTAAAAGGGCATTGCATTTGCAGAACACTGAGTTCCCATTTTGAAGAGACACTTAGAACTTCATCATAAATTACACTGTTCGCAAAAGCTACAGGGAAGATTGTGCTGGGCCCAGAAAATTCCCGTCGCAGCTTTGCTGTCTCTCCTTGTGGCCCCAGGAAGCTGCCGCTGTTTTCCTGGCAGTGGTCCAGCCCCAGGGGGAGTTGGTGAGGGGCCCCAGCCCAGCCTGAGCACTGGTGGGCTCGAACTGTCAGAGCTGCTTTTCTGGGCAGTGAGGAAGATGAGTCTGAATCCCTTTCTTGTGTCCCTGGCTCCACATTTCCTCCCTCCTGAGACTCCTGGAGACCCACAGACATCATGTTGATCAGGGTCTTCAAGCAGACGTTGT
Source organism: Oriolus oriolus (assembly GCA_013400235.1). Lineage (NCBI taxonomy): Eukaryota > Metazoa > Chordata > Aves > Passeriformes > Corvidae > Oriolus > Oriolus oriolus. The sequence goes on along the minus strand of VXBT01002221.1, from coordinate 262,769 downwards.
GCATGCCGGGGACAGAACAGTGCCAGCCTCCACCTTTGGGTCTCTCCACGGGGAGACGTTTGGGCTGTGTTTGACTTGTGCGCTGTTTGTTCTTCAGGGCAGGTGCTGTCCCTAATTTCTCTGCCGTGTGTATTGTTGGCCATTTAACAAAGCTTTAACTAAGAGGATACCTCACAGTGCTGTCGTGTCGAGTGGAATTAGCATCCAAAAGAAACTTTGAGCTGCTTTGTTCTCCTGTCCTCGTCAGAAGCAGGCTGCAGAAATGGCAACTTTTACTCAGCGAGTCTGTTTCTTATGTAGATTTCAAATGGCCTAATTTTCCTCCACAGTTAATTTGTTCCTTAGCTAACATTTTCCTTGGCAGTGTGGACCTCAGAGTCAGGGAGTAGCCTGGATTCCATCTGGATCCGTGTTTGGATACTGAGGGATGCTGTTAAGTAAGCAGGTTGTCCCCTTTTGGTTTCACTCCTGCACAGCATTACCCCATTTCTTCTGCAGCTGATACCACTCATGAAGTAAAAACCTCACACTATAAAGTGATAAATGAAGCACAGCAGGATTAAGGTGTGATGGGCCAATAGTGCTGGAGACAAGTGAAAGAGCAGCCCAAAATCCAACCAACAAAACTCGCCCTTCTCCACTCCTGCCAGAGGGTGACTCTGCCTCAGGGGTCCTCCATCATCCAGACTCCTTGGTCTGCAGGAACACTCCTGTTCTTCTGCAGGGTGTGCTGACAATTTAAAAAGCAGAATGTCAGCTTCTTTCCCTTCCTGTACGCACTACCTGTGGATGTGGAGTGTCAGAGGACCCAGTTGGCAGGAAGCACAATGTATAATTTACCGTTAATCGTAGGATTATGTAGATAAACAGGGTCTGCTGCCTAACAATGTTCTTTCGTTAATCAGCTGTAATCTCAGCAGCATTAATAACTCGGATCCACACCCATTGTGTCCCCAGCCTCACAAATCAGCCTCACAAGTGCCTGCAGTGCAGTGCAGCTCCGTGACTGCTCTGCCTGGGATGCTCTGGAGCTCGTGATGCACGGCTCGGTGCCCCTCGCTGGGTTATCTGTGGTGTCTGCAGCTGGCACGTGCAGTTTGTGTCTCCCACATCTCCATCTTCTCCTCTTGCAGATGTGCTGCCAGGGTGTCAGTGTTCCTCGGGGTGATGGGTTAACCCCAGCTGGAAGCACAGCCCAGCTCCTGGAGCTCTCCTGGGTGGGCTTTGTCTTCCCTGACTGCAGCCCTGTCAGCAGCCAGGACTGGCTGGGTCTGTGCTTGTCCTGTGAGACAAATGCTGGGTGGATTTTAAGGCAGACAGTGCCCAACTGCCTCTTTTCCACAGGCTCTTTCCCTCCCAAAGCATAAATGGCATTTCTGTGTCACTCCTTCAGGTCTGCGCCACAGGTTTGCCACTGGTGAGCTGGTGTGGTTGTGTGAGGGACAAACCTGAGCGCTGAGCCACGACTGACATCGTTCTGGGAGACTCCACTCACTGGATTTTCAGCCTGCAAACAGAACCATTCTCATGACCTCAGGCTCCCATGGATTTCTCTTGATAACACCATCTAATCGGATTTAGAGTTTAATTAAACAGCTGTCACTTTGCTTCCTCATTCTGCCACAATTTAATGTTGAATTAGTTCCTAAATTAGTCATGGCTGAATGCTTGCCTTCTCACAACTGAGAGGTTGGATGAACATAAGGTTTGTTCTTCAGCTAAGTCCAAGCAACTGAGGCTCATATTCTGTATTCCCACTCCTTGTCCAGAGCTCTCGCTGCCAGCAGTGAGAGTTCCCTGACTGAAAAGGGGTGGAATAAAATGTGAGATTGCTGCAGTCAGCCGTGGGGTTACCTAACCCTGAATGAGCAAATGTGAGCACAGCCTTCTCAGCTCTGCCTACAACACGTTTGCTGTAGGGGTATTATTTTCCCTTTCTAAGAAAGAACTGATTTTTCTGAAACCCAGTCCTGCAGAGTTTGCTGTGAAGCAGCACAGTGAGTGCAGCTGTGGAAGGAAATGTTGAGGCCAATACTGCTGCTCATGGACTTTATCCAAATGAACCCTGACACAGGCAAGAGCAGAGCATGAATGTGGCTTTGTGGTGCTCTGGGCTGTAACAGCAGCCCCAAGGAGGGAAGCCTGGAGATCCCCTGGAGGGTGGTGGTTTGGCATCAAATTCTGTCAATAAATTTTAAAGTAATTTCTTACACACAGAATTTGGTGATTTGCTTTCAGATATCTCCTTTGATACCTCCTTGAGCCTTACCACTAGAGTTTGCCTCTAATCATTAGAAGAAAAATTGTTCTTTAATTATAGTATTTGTTAATTAAATACGTTTAAATAGTAATTATTTCCTTCATATGTTGCATTCATTGAAGGGGTGCCCTGGTAACAGGAAAGAACCATCCTAACTGGGAGTTTGTAGATGTTCTTCAGACAAGAAAGCCAACTCTGCCTCTGCAATATCCGAGTCAGATGTTGTTGGGATTTGGGCGTTGTGCTGCCAGGACAGTTGGAGGCTTCCAAAGTTCAGAGCTCCACTCTCCCTTGTTTCCAGGAGGATTATCTGTGTAGCTCTCTATCTCCACTTTGGAAGTGCCAGTCCTGGCTTTTTTTGAGTTTGCGATTCACTTACAGAAACTTCTTTCTGACCTGGATATTGATGCTTACTTATAGTTCATCTTCTTTGTGTTGTTTCAATTTACTCTACTTTCCTCATTTCTGAATTTCGTGGGGAACAAGTCCAAACACTGCTATCAGACGCTTTCTGGTTTTTTGTCACACAAAATAAATTTGATTTTAAAACTTTAGTTGCTGCCTGCACAGAAAGTAGATTAGTTCTTGGGGGATTTTAAAAATTAAAGAATGTGGAAATGGCCAAGACATTGTGATTTTGCAAAGTGCCTTCATTTTAAATGAGTTCTTAGTCTCTCTGAAAGTTTCTCAGTAATCTGGTTTGTGTACTCCCAAATTAGCCTGCAATCGGGGCAGCATATTGCATTTAAAAATGGGGCACAGAAAGCAGCACCTCCTGTGGCTGTTGGGTTTCCTGGGCTGCTGAAGAACAGTTGTTCTCCTGATGTTGCTTGGCCTGTCCTTGAGGATGGGGCTGCTGCCTGGGCTTGTCAGTGGGGAATCAGGGCAGTGCAGGAGGTGGCAGAACACAGGGAAACAAATTTGGGTGCTGACCCCGAGCCCTGTGCCTGTGGCTCACGTTCAGGGTGCTCACAGACAGACAGACAGACAGACAGACAGACAGTTTATTTGAGCTCCTTTTATTTTTATCTGTTTCAGTTCAGCTCCTGGGGAGTCCTGGGCCCTGGATGCTTTCCTGTGCTGCTCAGAGCTTTCTGTCAGTTTGTGTGTGTGCAGACAATGGGCAATTCTCCCCAAACTGCCTTTGGCTTTATTGCAGCAATAAAAAGGGAGCACAGAGGAGGCAGCAGTTGCACCGTGAGGCTGTTCCATATACAGGGATGTGGGATACATGCTTTTCTATTTTAGTTCCAAACAAAAAAGACAATAAAATCAAGACTGTGTTCCTTGGTCTTTATTTCTGGTTTGTTTTAACTATCACAGGGCACTTAGAGCCTGAGGAAGGGAAGTGGCAGAGCTGAAAATTGCTTTTAGTTTAGTGTGTAATATATTAATTGCCCGTACATCAGTATTTCTTAATCTGTGTAATACCCGTGAGTTATGGCTGCTTTCAGTGGAGGTGAAGGCAAAAGGTTTCCATCTCTGCTCAGAGCTGGAGCTGGGTGGGTACCAATCCCTTCCCCACGCTGAGGTTCTCTAATGCTGTAATGGTACCACCTGTGAAGCCATTAGATAATATTGACAATATTTTTCCATCTCCTTTGTGCTCATCATGAATTTGAAATTCCTGGTGTTCATATTGGACTACAGAGAAGGGATTTCAGTAGCCCTTGTCCTGACAAACAACGCCTTTTACACTTCTGGGGGCAGATGCATCTCTGAGGTGATTAATCAGAATAAATTCGTTCATATGCACTCCCCTTCCTGTAATGAAACCATTAGCAAAGGGCAGGAGGTTGGGGGTTCTAATTGCTCATCATGTCCCAGTAGCCAAATTTTCTTTCTCCCCTCCAGAAGGGTCTTGGGAAATTTGAAAGGGTTTTGGACCTTTGTAATAATGTCTTTGTATCACAGCCACTTAGGATTCAGGTACACCAATAGTGACAGATTATTCCTGAGCAGCTGGTAGAGCAGCTCTGCTCTCCATAGCCTGAAACAATTCCCTGGCATTTCCACAAACTCCCTTGCTGCTCCTTTGCCATGGAGTCCTTAGTGTCTAACACTGAGAGACACAAAAACAAGGAATTGAGGCAAAAGATTAAGTTTAGAGGACACTGAACACTTGCAGTAGCCAGATGCACAATGGAAAATGTGTTTAGCTTGGTTTTGGTGAACCCTTGTGGGTTATTCAGTTGCTTTAGAAGTTTGCAGAGAGAAGGGTTTGGTACTGAGGGTTGTTTTTTTTTTTGCACAAACGTTGAGATCTGCTCCTTTGCATCTGTTTCTGGACTTAACAAAATGCCAGTACATGGAAATTAATACTTTTGGAACAAAATGGTCACGTTTGGATGACAGAAGTGAACTTCTAAAGCCAAACATTCACTGCAGCACTTTGCTGAGTGCTGGTACCCAGCAGAATTTGTATGGAGGGGGCTGGGGGTGGCCTCTGACTTTGAAAGTCAGGAGTTCCTGAGAATGGCCTTGCATTTTCCAATAATATTATTTAAAATCTATCTCTGATTTAATGTGTTGGGTTTATTTTCTTCTATGCAATAGGAATGATTTAGGGTTCTTACATTTCTAGAACAGTCAACATTCCTTTTTAGCATTTCCTTTCAAGTTTGATGGGATTTCTTATGAGAGCTGCAGGAGAACCTGAGAAATAACAAGTTGCCAGATGAAAAGAAAATCTGACCTAAATTTCAGACTCACTAAACTTGAATTGCAAACAGTATCAACAGTATCAGTGCCCCATTTTGCTGCTGCTGACATCCGTGGCTGCAGTCCTCATGACTTCAGTGCTGAGGAATTTGCTGAATATTTTATTCACTTTATAATGAAAGCTGAAAAGTTGGAGAAAACTTTGAAGTTCTTCCTGCATGAGAATCCTGGGAATACAGTGATGCTGAAATAGTTCAGGAGTTCCAAGTGTTAGCCTGGTCGATGGTGCATTGAAAGGTTTTTATATGCCACAACCCCAGTTCAGACTTCAAATTTCCTTGTTATTTTCCCTGCAGTTAACAGCATCACTAACTCCTTCTGGATTCCTTACATTGCTTCACTGGCCCTATCAGAGGAAATTAAATAATCTTGAAACAGTTCCAGACACAAAGTTCACGGAGAGGCCCCATCTTTGCAATGGGCTTAGACTCACATTTTTACTTTGGAGGCTCTTTTATCCTCGTCCAAACATTGCCAGTCAAGTCCACATTAGTAAAAACTCTGAAATCACATTTTGGAAGGTGAATATTGGGAATAACCCCACATATCTCGAAAGCAGAAGATACCTGTGGTGTGTGCCTGACCGGGATTCAGCTGCAGTCATGTGCTGTTCACCAGCACTCAGTACTGGCTGTGTTTATTTAGCAGATAAAATACGGTTGGGGTTTCGCTGCCTTGTACCAGGGTGCACCTGTTTGAAGATGAGCTGAGGTCTTTGGCCACTGAGAACTCACCTGAACAGTGCTGTGCTTTGTTTTGGGTGCAGGACACGGAGATCCTGAACACGGCCATCCTCACGGGGAGAACGGTGGCGGTGCCCATCAAGGTGGTGTCCATCGAGGAGAACAGTGCTGTGACGGACATCTCCGAGTCCGTGGAGTGCAGATCCTCTGGGGAAGACGTCATTAAAGTAAGTTCATGCCACGGAGTGGCTTCTGAATTTTCATGTTTTTTATACGAAAGGAAAATAGCCTGGGAAGAACCACTAAACCAGCTCCTGCAAGTTAATCGTGCTTCTGTCCCAAAAGCATAAGGAGTGGGATTTTTGGGAAGAGCGAGGTGCAACAGTACAGCCACCACACCGAGTTTAATTTCTATCCATGTCCTAGTTTTAAAGTGCCTCGGTAATTTCACCTGGAGTCCGCTGTGCACGCGTTCCGTTCGCTGTGAGAGCAGCTCTGCTGTCAGCGCTGCTCCTCCAGATGTTCCCCATCACCTTTCCAGCTGTGCCTCTCACCTCCACAGCTGCCTCGGTGCAGTGGGTTGGATGAGCATCCCCCAGCAGCTGCAGTGCAAAGTGATCGTGCTCGAGCTCCCAGTGCACGGAGAGCTGCTCTGAGCGGCGCTGGCTGAGGGCAGCACAGCTCTTCCTGCTGCAGGCACAGGCCCGAAGGGAGCTCCCGGTTGGGTGGGGAATCAGGGCTCTGTGTGGATCCCAGGGCACTTCCCGTGCAGGACTTTGGTGGGGATGGGTTTGGAGCAGGGAGGGTTTTAGCCTGTAGGTTCTTTTGAACAGGGGTTTTATTCCATGATGTGATTTTACAGCATATGACACAGTGGGCTTTGTGGTGCCACTCCTCAGGGGTCTTTAGTGTGCTCTCCCCTCTCGTGGATGGGTAGTGTAGAAATAGTAATGCCACAGCGTCATCTGTCGTGGTCAGCTCAGTTCACAGGGTCATGGAAAGCAGTAAACTCCTGGGAACTTGCAGCAGCCAACAGCTGCCCGTGTAGGTGGGAAAAACAGTCGTATTTGGAGCTAAGGAAGCCGCTGTAGAAGACTTTTACAGGAAGCTCTCTGTTTTCAGTGGATCCTCCAAAGCCAGCCCAAATATCTCAGTTTTGCTGCAGCTTGATGCTTTACGGAGATTTTAATATCTAAGAATTCCTGTCAATATTTTTCCTAAGGCAGTCACATAGCTACAAATTGAAGTAAGAACTGAAATTTAGTTTAGGATCATCCTGATTGTAACCTTATTGGAAACCACTTCTCTGAGTAAGAAAAAATACAAAATAGCATTATAAAAATAATAATTTTTTAAAAATCAGAAAAAGACTATTGTGATTCCATCTTGCTTAAACAGCTTATGGAATTTAGTGAAATAATTCCATCCCCGTAGGGATTTCTTCTTTCCAGCAGTGAAAATGACCAGTATTAAGTCCTTCCACTCAGAGAAAGACTCAGCTTGGGGAAAAAAATGTATGATACGTGATGCATCACCAGATGATGCATAGGAAATGACAGCAGAATTATTTCTCAGATAAAAATCCTTCTGGAAAAATGGCTTCTGGGTTTTCTAGCTTTGGAGCAGATTGATCAGGAAGAAACGAAACCCCCGAGCCTTACAAGAAAGGAGCGTTGTTCTCGCAGTGACTGCAGCACGGCCCGGGCTGTTGCAGTTCTCCAGCAGTTTGTTTGGAAGGAGTGTTTTCCTGAAGCACCGTGTCCTCGGATTAGCACTTGGGGCCCTGCTGGGCTCCTCCCTTATTTCCCACAGCAATCACTGATCTGCACCAAGAGGGTTCCTCAGAACGACGTTTGTGCCATCGGAACATCCGCGAGTGGCTTCCAGGAGCCTCCCTTGTCTGGGGCACCCTGGAGCTGAAGTGGAACAAATAACTGGAGGTTAACACACAGCGTTTGTTGGAATCACCAGGGACATTTTTCAGGTGTAATTTCTTTCCCTTCAGAGCTGGTTTGGAGTGGCTCAGCCGGCGAGAGGAGCTGTCTCCTGCGCGTTTGGAAATCCGTGCAGGACCTCTGGAGGGATGTGGCAGTGACAGGAGTGCTAACTGCTGTAAAACACACAGCTGGCTGGGAAACACAGCTCAATTAAATGCGTGGAACAAAAAGGTTTTCTCATCTCATCATAAAGGAAAAAAGGCTTTTTAATTTTTTTTTTTTCCATCTAGAATGTTCTTGTTTCCAGGAAATTTCTTTCTTTACATGGGAAAGTGGTTTGGGGTTCAAGGCAAAATGACATCTTCAATTGGTTCAGATTTTAAAAAGCACTCAGAAAGCTTCAAATGAGCACAGAGGCCTTTCATCCTTAATTCATTTTGAAATTCCCCATCAAGCTTTTATGTTCAATTCTTTAGAAATACCATCTTCCTCTGTGAAATCCTGGTGTAGAGACCTTGTTGGGAGTAACCTTTCTGCTTAAAAATAAAATCCAGTCATCATAAATTATGTCTTTTGGGCAAAGCCCACGGTACAAGGGCTGTGTGCATGAGTTTATAGCTCATGTAAAGCCCGTAGATTACTTTAAACCACAGATTTAGGAGGAAAAAAAAGGAGTTATTGATGAGAGCTATTGAGAGCTATTTAATACTTACTCGTATTATCATCTAGAGGTTCGGGCAGATATTTTTGTTTGCTTTTAATTGTGTGGAATTTCTGGTAACTTTGGATTTAGGCAAACCTGACAGAGTGAGGCCAGAAGCTGAAGATGCTCGGTGCCTGTCTGCACTTGGCCTGTAACATTTAGTTATCAAATAAATGTCCCTTGGTGTGGCTCGTGTAAAGAGCTTAAAGGTGACGCTCCTGCCCAGCAGTTGGCCATCAGCTCAAAGCTTATTTATATTAATTTTTACTTCAGTTGGGTTGCAATTACACTGTTCTCAGTAACAGAACCCCGTGGAAATCTGGAATTAAGATCTATCTGCAAAGAGCAGGTAACAGATTCCCCAGTGATAATCATGGTCCCAAGGCAGCTCAGTGCACAGTTTGTGTCCTGTCTGAATGTGCTGACTGCTACTCCTTTTACTCTTTTTATTGTCTCATAGTTCCCAGTCTTTACTTCCAGATTTACAGCTGATTTCATGAACTTTAAATGCCTTTGAGTGCTCTAGACCTTCACACACTGGTCCAACCTTTTAAAAGTGGACACAGAATTTATTACAGCACTAAAAAGGAAGCAAAAGCCAAATTTTATTTCGCTAAGCTGGAATTTACCAATAGAATCCATATATCCTGATCCATTAATGGTAATTGCAGTTGCATGCATGGGCTCCTTTCTGTCTGCTGGGAATTCAAGTGGAAATTCAGTGGTTTCAGGAGCCTTGCAGTGCCTTGTGACATTTCCAGTCTGAGCACTCTCGATACCGTTTATGAACTTAAGTTTGACGTTTTCTGTGAAAACAACCTGAATTGAAGCATCTTCAGTGCTCTGTGTATTTTAGCAGCTGCTGTAAACATTTTTGGGTTTGAATTTCATCATTCCTGAACTAACTTTTACCCTGTTTCTACATGAGGGGGTGTTGTACATCTTGCTGTGCTCTTGCCGTAGTGCTGGTATTTATAACTGGTAAATTAAAAATTGGAGGCTGATCTCAGTGTATACTCTGCAGACCTCCTTTACTGTTTCTGTTTGTTTTTAGTGGCATTAATAGCTTTGAGGTGTATTCAGATCACAGCGTGAATTCAGATTCCATTGGACCACACGTGCAGCTGCTGGGGGTGTCAGTGGGAACAAACACAGACCTGGCCTTCAGAATGTCCCCCAGCAGCTGCTAATGAGCAATGGGCTCTGTTTCCCTTGGGGGTCATGACTCGAGGATGACATTAACAGCAGGTAAGGCCACTGCAGGAATGTCAGGAATTTCTGCTGGGAGCTGAAATCCAGGACAGAGTGTCACAGCTGTCCCTCTCTTAGCACAGCGACTTCAAACAAAACCCCAGATCAGAGCAACAGAGAACTTGGGGGCTGAAAATCTGGCTAGAGGGTTTCGTTGTTGGACTCTGCCTTAATAGCTGGAAAAGTCTGGAACTGCTGCTGGTATCAACACTGAGAGCAGAAGTGAGGCAGCCACAGACACCTGTCGAGGTTACTGGTCTTGTTCAGAGCCCCAATCCGGCCATAATTTACACAGAGTAACTTTACTGTGGGCACTGCTGACAGCAGGGGACAGGCTGGTTCGCAGCAGTCATTTAGGATTCATAAATACTTTGGATATTTTGGCATTTGTAGTGGAAGCAGTTTATGAAATGCAGTTAATGATCACTGAGGAGACACGAGCTCCTGTTGAAGTGCCTGCTGTCCATTAGTGTGTCTGCTCAGGTTAAAGGTCAGCCTGGACGCTGGGTAATGCACGATGCAGGATCAGCTCGGTTTGCCCAGGGAGGAAGCTGACAGGTGGACGTCTTTGTAAGAGATAAATAAATAGTTGTATACTAACTGTAGTCATTTATTTTTTAAATTTTCTACCTGGAACCGTATCACAATACCCAATTTGCTGAGGAAAAGTCATCAGCACTTCATTATTTGGATGATGCTTTGCTATTGTCTTAATATACCCAGTCTTACACAAATAACTACGCTTGAACCTCTTCAGCTGTTTATTTTGCTACAAACAAATTTCACGGCTCTTCCTTGCTTTCCAGTAGTTGCAAAACTTGACATGTGTTTTACAGCTAAAAACAGAAGAACTGTTTGCACTTTGATAGGCAAAGGAACCACTAGGCAGCAGCATCCATGGGTATTTTTATTAAAAGATGAGTTCCGCATTGTTCTGCCAGTGGATTGAATGCAGTTCCAAGCTGAGTTCCTGAGCTACAGGCAGCATTTAAAGAATCCAACTCTCGAGCCTCAATTCTGCACTCATTAAAGATGACCCTGAAATTTTAATGGTGTGGGGACAGTGCCTCAGGCTCGTTAATATTTCATCATAGTACCATGGCTATTCCAGGAAAAAAAAAAAAGTCAAAAAGAAGATCTATGGATTTCCTTTCATCATACTGTGTAGGGACCAAGTAGAAAGATCCTCTGACTGGAACCAGTGGTTGTGTGCTGGGGGAAGGGAACCCCTTGTTGTCGTCTGAGGGCAGGGGCAGTCCTGGAGCGGTGCAGTGCTGAGGATATGGGGATTCTCAGGATGGTTAAGGAAGGGCCTAAATAAATATCTGCTGTGTTGCTCTCCACGGGGCTAATTCAAGATTTGGTCCTTTATTATTGAAATGAGAGTGTTCCATCATGAGCATTCCAGAGCTGATCTCTTAGACAATCAGTGCTGCAGCTCCCGAGCACAGCTTGGAGGTAATTGGGTTTGGTTCAGTGAAACTTTAGAACAGATATTGCCAAAATAGGAAAATGAGGGGTCTCATGAGTGGCTGTCAGAGGAAAGCTAACTCTGCTCAAAACAGAGCTTCCCGTGGGACCCAAGGGTTTGTTCCCTGTGCTTCCCTTCCAGCAGCACCCGGAGGCAGTGGTGTGGGGTCTCTATCACGTCCCTGCGTGGTGCAGGTACCCCAAGGGCCGCAACAAATCCCCTTCCCATGAAGGTTTGTGTTTTATGTTCGGCAGCTGATGAGCTGTAAATGCAGCTCCTACTGACCACACCCCAAACAGCCTGAAAGCCCTCAAAAGCAGCAGCTGCATCTCTGCAGGTCCAGAGCCAGCAGCCTGTTCCTCTGATGGCTCCTCTCTCCCCTTGTGATGCTGGGTGAACACAGAGTCATTTGTGTGAAACTGAGCAGCTTTAAAAACGGGGAAGAAAGTCACAGCATGGGAATGCCATTGTTTGCTGCTCTCAAGCCCTGTGACTTTGAAGGTTTTTCTGCTGGCAGATCTGTTCTGTTATATTCTGAACAGAATAACAAATAGAAAGCCCACCTCTTTGCCCTCCTCCACACTCTCCATAGTCCTGTGATTTACTGGCATCAATATACGTCAGCAGAGCAGCAAAACTTCAGAGGAGCTTTGTAAAAACGAAGCTTTACTGCACACTTCTGCCACATGCCAACAGAGCAAATAGGGCAGCAATAGGTGGAGCTTTCACAGGAGATGCTCTGTCAGTAATGGTCACCACCACTGCCCCAGCAGCCAGCCCCTGTGGAAACTGAGACTCAAAACTGGCATGGACTGAGATACCTTCAGCAATGAAAGTAGTAAATGCCTTGCCATCAACAGAACAGGCAGAAATTTCAAGGGCAGCTGAAGAAACTTTTCAAACCATATTCTTGCAGGCTTCCCTCCCTGTTAGCTCATGCCTTCCAGCTGCCTGCCTGCACTGGGGATGTTGGGCTGGAGAAATGGTACCGCCCGCATGAAAAATCAGAGTGGCAGTAACAGTACCTCAGGTGCCACAGAAAGGGCTTCAAAATCGCCTCCAAAGCTGCAAGATCAAGACTGGGAAAGTAAACGGGAGAAACAGCATCCGTGTGGTGCCAGCTGCAGCTGTGCTGGGAAGATGAGCAGTTTGCTCCAGACCTGTCTGAGTGATGCAGTCAGAAGAGAGGATGGTTTGCTCCTGCTTTGCTTTTCTGCCCCGGGTTGTAATTTACACATTGTGAATCTGTGTATTGCAGGTACACACTGAGTTAGGAAATGACAATTGTGATGTTCTCAAATGCACAGCTACTGCCCAGACTGTGTAGATGGAATTAAAAGTCATTTCACCCTGGGATCCCGCTTTGCCAGGCAAGATATTTGGGGCCATGCTGCATATATGGGCTGGCATATCCCCAGTGAGCAGGAGCCAAGCTCTCTGTTTGTCCCCATTTCCAGAAATTGCCTGACTGGAGAGTGCACAAAACAAGACAGATTTTGGGTTCTGTGATAATGTGAGCTGCAGAGAGCTCCCGTGGCTCAGCACAGCTACAGTTCAGCTTCAAAAGCTGGTCATTTGGGAGCAAATAGATGCCCTCCAGTCTCAGCTGGCATTTTGTGCCCCTTTTACTCTCTCAGTTCTGTCGTAGTGAATGATATTCAGTGAGTTAAATGTACTGCTGCTGCTCTGCAAAGCTGCAGCTGAAATCTTTGTAATGAGATTAGATAATGTGCAGCGTTTCCCTAAGAAAAGCTCTCTAGCTTTGGGGCGTTTCCACTTAGTTTTGCTAATCTGGCTGCTGATACTGAAAATGCAGGCCCTGCTCAGCAGAGAGAGCCCAAATTGCACCCAAACCGTGGCCCTGGTTTTACAGAGTTCTCCTCTTTGGCGCTCAGGGCTCCATCCCTGCGTTGTTCATGCTGGGAGCCCTGCGTGAGGACTGGCCACAGGGACTGCAGCCACGCTTGGGACGTGGCAGCTGTCCCAGCACAGAGCACCACCAGCACACCAGCCGTGTTACCCACTGAGAGCTGCACAGGGCTCCTTCTGAGGGAGGCAGCACGAGGCTTAAACCAGTTAGTGAAGTTAATCCTGCCTGGCTCCCTGGGCCCAGGATGGGAATCGTTGTTCCTCTGCTATTTCGAGAAACAGATTCATTCCTTTGGTGGATCTTAGGTAAAAAGAGCTCTCGGGGTTGTTCTTGCACGTGATGTGGAAAAGCCAAGCCTGTCCTGTGTGAGGATGACAGCTTTCCCGTTTTTCCCAGGCTGCAGGGCTGTGTTTGCCTTTGTGCTGGGAGGCAGCTCCTGGCTGCACTTCCCAAGCCACTGAGCTTCAGCTGCGTCACAGGGAGCCAGGGGTGGCTCTGGCACGTCGAGTCACTCCAGCAATTAGCAGCTCCTGGAAGGGAGGTTTCTGCTCTGAAGGCTGCCCTGACAGTGTCACAGAGCTGTAAATAGCGTGGAAGAGCTCACATCTGAAGCTTTAACTTTTGTCAGACCTAAACAGTTTAATTTGAAAAAATGAGTAGTATGGGCCTTGAGACAGCTTCAGTTTTCCACTAGGTTACTGATTATTCAGGATTATGCAGCCAGGCATTGAAATCCTTCTTATGAAGCCTAATGTTCATGTAGCAGAGGATTTCCTTTGTGTATAAGACCGTAGTGTTTAATTGGAATCAAGGCTAGAGAGATACATGGAGTCTCTCTTTCAAAACCTGTAGAATTTAATAGAGGATAATTCCCTTTCTACAGAGGATGTTGTTAAAAAGAAATCTTGGGAGAGACTCTATAGCAAGGGCATGAATATTACAGAATTCTAAAGAATTATCCAGAAAGCTTGTGGGATGGTTATCTCTGTGGAATATTTCCTATAAATTATGTGTTGGTCTGTGGTGTATAAGTCATCCTGGTGCTCTGTGTTCCTGAATGGAATGAATGGCTGCTCCCAAAGCTTGACCTCCATGAGCTGCAAGGGCCTTCGTGTGTGTCAGAGTGATGACACTGAGCTAAACACGAGGAGTCTCATGTATGAAAAGTGCTGAACACCACTATTCTTTACTGATTATCCTGTAATTTTTTTCCCACTGAAATTGAGATTGCTTTAAGAGACACTGGAGAAAGCTCTCTGCTCATAGAAGTGCTGTCATAAATATTTAAACATTTATGTAACCTTTGAATATTTTAGCAACATTTACATTAGTGTAGCAGAAATGGGTAAATGGGTTTAACACACAAAAATGCAAGATTCTGAACCTGGTGAATGCGAGCAGGACATCGACTATTACCATGTCTCCTCATTTCTGCTCAGTCCTAAAACCACACAGGCTGCTACCTAGAAAATGGACTGATGCCTCACAGTTCTTCAGTCTCCATAAACCTGACAGGATTGCTGCATTAAAAACTTCTCTTTTTGTCCTTCTGAACTGTCCTTCAGAGGCTCGGCTGGTATCTCCAGAGGTGAAAACCACGGGGAGAATAAACAAGCTTGGACTAGAGCAGGCTCACAGAAGCAACCAGTCATTTATTTTGAGGTGTTATGGTTGTCATTCTTTCCACCCCTGTGTCCCACCGGCACGAACCAGAACAGACAGTGCTCTGAGTTCACCATCTTTTGAAAGGCAGCCTTAGCTTGTATTTGCCATGAAATTTGTCTTTTTAAGGCTGCCTGGCTCCACCAGTAATTGAAGGAAGATTTCTCTGGCATCTGTAGTGGAATTGAACCCAGCAGACCCGGCGTTCTGCAGAGGTGCCAACAGCCCCTTTCTGGCTGTGGTGTCCAAGGTGTCCTTGTCACACCCTTTGTGGTGACCCCGAGCAGCTCGTGCTCCCTTCTTGCAGTTCTGCAGTACAGGGGTCATGGTGGGATCAAAACCTTGATCTGAAAGGAGGAAGTGAAGGAAGACCCAGAGGTTCTGCATTTCTGACTGGCATCAGTACCAGGAATATCCTAAAAATTCCCTGCAGCCCATCTGTTGATGGCCGGGTGGAGAGGGAGGTTCCCTCCCCAGATCTGAGTGCCACAGGTAGCGACTCAGGAGCGACTCTCTTTTGATTTCCAGGCAGCAGTTTTCTCTGTCAGCTCAATAAAATGTGATTTGTTGCAGAGAGAATCTGTCCAAGTCATCTGGAAAGGCAATGGCCTTTGTTACAAGGGGGCACAAAAATATAATGCCAGGAAAAAGACAAAGAAGAAGCCTCTAGGGAATGGTGCTTAGCCCTGTCTTTTGCTGTCTGCTTCTTTATTTTAGTTTTAATCTGGAGAAAGAAGTTAGGAAAATAGAAAAAAGGGAAAAGTAGCTGAATGCAGCTTAATAATGAAAGAAACTGCTGAAATAGCATCAGAGAGCTCTTTAAAATGCAAAACTTCTTGCTGATCTGCTAAGCAGAATAAAAAAAACCCAATCACTTAAAGGTGGTGGCTAAGCAGGCTTTCCCTTCATCATTGCTCACTTCTTCTGATGCCAGAGATGAAAAGCACTTTCAGAGGGAAGATGTTTTCATAGTAAAAGCATAAATACTACAGGAGATGAGAGACAGATCACTGCTCACAGAGTCTCCAGCTTCTCTTAGAAACTTCTCGACCTGGAGTGGGCAGGACCCACAGCTGAGAGATGTCCGTGCACTGTTCCCTGACCTGCCACAAGCGTTGGCAGAAGCCTGGAGGAAAACTATCAAAAACCCTTAAGCAAATACACTTTTTTAATTAAAAAAAAAAAAGATTTTGAGTTCTAATGTGACCCATTTCCTTTAGTCTGCCTTCTATCCTTCCTCCATGATTCCATGTGACGTTGCCTTTGGCTGTCCCTACCAGCCCTGCGTTTCCAGCTTGTTTTACCCCACAGGAGAACAGACCAGAGCAGTTTTGCCAAGCCTGCACTGAGTAACTCCAGAGCCAAGTTGTCTGAGCTGTTATTTCCTCCTGAGTTAGTCTGAGCTTGGGTCTGCTGTGGCACCACACAACCTGTACCTTTTTTTGTGAGCGGCGTCTGCTCAGCAAATCAGACCCTACCTGGGGCTTGCTGGTGTTGTAAACTGTAGCAGAGTCTGTACATCTGGATTTGTTCTCTGAGGCTGAGAAACCTTGTTTGTTTACTTTTTAAGTGACACCGTGTGAGGGAAGGGCAAGGAAAGCAAACCCACCTGCTCTCATTTTTCTTCTGCTGTGGCTGAGCTTAGCTGAGGTGTGTTGCTTACAGAAGCTGTAGATTTGGAATGGCTTTACCTGAACATTTCATGAGGATGAGTATCACTAACCCACAGAGAGCACACCCACCTTGTGATCAGGTGCAGAGATACTTCCTCCTGTGTAGCACTAGTTGGGAAGCGTTGCCTTTCTCTGTCACAAGTAATCAATGATGCTTCCAGAATGGATACCTGAAAAGAGTTTAAATGCACACAAAGTTACAGGAACACAGTACAGCACGAGCTGTGCTCCTCCTTTCCTCTCGGTGTGCTGCCTCTTTATCAGAAGCACAGGAGCAGAGGAAAAGCACGTGTAGGGACATTAGCAGTGCTTGTTCTTGGGGAAGAGAATAATGTTTTTCGCAATGCAGCTCCTGAAGAGCTGCCACTGTTGCTGATGCATGTCCAGCAATAAATATCAACCTGGAGCAGTTTGAAAGGCTTTGTGGTGGCTGCTCAGCCACCTCCTTAGGATGCTGGATGGATTTGTTTAGCCATTTGTTTGTGGCATACCCACGAAGGCTTATAGCAGCTTTCTAAATACAGATGGAGATTGGATCTCAGCCCAGAACCATTTTGGAATTGCAGTTTTGCTACTATTGTTATTCTTCTTCTTTCCCCAGCAGTTAGATTTGTTCAGTTACTGACAACGTGGAGCTTTAGACAATATAAAATCATGCATCTAGAGCAGACCTGACCAGTCTGAAGCTGAGTGTGTTGTCAGAAATGTTTTATCAGCACACTCAGGTAGTTTGCATGGTGCATAAATAAGCAACTTGCACAACTAAACCAGAAAGTTCACTTTGTCTTTGGGTTGAACTCCCTAGAAATGAGTGGGATGGAACCAGCTTCAGGACAGCAATGGCTGCTGCTCCGAGCAGAGTTCAATTAGATTTTGCTGACAAGCCTCCCAAACACTTCTGCTCAAAGGAAGATGAGGCTGAACAGCCAAGAGCTTTATCTGAAGCAGCTTTGTCGAATGTTCCAGACATGGGATGGACATCAGCAGCTCAGATACAGGGGCTGAGCGTCCTTGGGACGTCCCAGGGGCTGCTCACTGCTCTAGGCAGAAACACCTCCCTGCTCAGGAGCTCAGGGCTGGGACTCCTGACTTGCAGCCCTTGCTTGCCTGCACATGGAGTTGTTTAATGAGAAACATTTTCAGGATGATTCCTCTCCCGGGGTGAAGCTGATGCAGAGACACCACAGAAAGAGCAAGCAGCCCCTCTAGGGGTGTGTTCTGAATAACTGCCTGGTATTATATAGGATATTACACATATTATTGGGTTCCTCGTGACCTCTGCTGCATGGTACTTTCAGATTAGATCAAACAGTCATTCTGAAACAGCCTGGTGTGAGCTAAACCTGTTTCTGTATTGTCATTCAAGTCAATAGATGGAAAATTAGGCCATGCCATTCGTAGTGCTAAAATGAAGACGTTTCTGCCCCCTTCAGGCTTTTAAACCGGCCTCAGATGGTGTGAGGGAGAAGCCTGAAGAGAGGGATGGGTCAGGTATTGTAGCACGTGGTAGTGCTTCAGTCAACAGAGCTGTCAGAGCATAACCCTCTGAGGGAATGGGGCAGAGAAATGTTTGTATTATGTTCTCTGAAGCTTCTTTTTGCAATCTCATTGTCAAATATTTTACCAGAATATGAGCAGTGCCTGAACCCGAGAGAGGATCTGAACGGGATGTGTGTGTCCAACTGGGAGCAGTTCAGCTCCTGCATCTGTGGCCACAGAGGACATCCATCTGTTGGATTGGTCTGGGGACATCAGCATTGCCAGCTGATAATCTTCATTAGAATAGAATGGTGTTGGGAATGGATAAAAGGGAGCAGATGATAATATAAATATATGTTCAGGTGGAGAGATGCATTTCCACCGTTACCAAAGCTCGTTAGGGGTGATGAAATAGAGTTCTGACAGGATGGGAGCAAGAGCAGGAGTTGGGATCTGCTGGGTTTGCTGTTAATTTCTGCAGACATACCAGCTCATTTAGTAATGTAACAGCTCCCATTGCTCACCACTTAATGTATGATTAATGCGCCAGAGGATTTCCCCAGACATTTATGACACCTTTAGGAATAGAAATGACAATGACTTTATCACATGGAGTCACTTCATACTATCTGCATCTCTCTTAATGATTTATATATCCAGGAGTGATTTTATCACTACTACTCAGTAACATAATAAATGAGAAAACTCAATGGTCTGTAAATTACAACACTGATTAAAGAAGTGATTACTGATATAACTCTTACACGGCTATGATAATGCTTGCTTATATTTCAGGACAGCATTTACATATTAATGATAAATCTACTGTAGTGTTTAGAAATACTTTACAGCTTTAATCAAAATGTAAACATTTATAAACAGATAATGTTTATTGCAGAGGAAATGAGTAGGCTTCTGTTAGTCTTCAGTGGGTGAAATGTACTGCAGGGCCAGTGTTGAAAGCAGCATCACCCCCTGATGAAGGTCATCTTCAGGGTGGAGCTTTGACTGGCTGCTTGCCCCTGTGGAGAGCAGCCTGGGTTTGTTGGGTTCCTCTTGACCAAGCTGGGAAGGAGCTTTGCTCATTAAGCATTCCCCAGCACCACCATCGGTTCATAGCTCGCTGCATCGCAGACGGAAAATCAACCGCAGGCTTCACAAGCAGTACCCAGTCTTCAGGCATCTCCAGTGTCATTGTGCCTCCTGAGCCAGGGAGGGACTTTGTGTTCAGCTGCTCCCATCGTACAAGGCCATCATTAACATGCAGAAAGAGAAGGGAGCCTTTTCTGTTTGTTTTGGGGTTTGAGCCGCCAGGGTTACGCGTGGAGCTTGTTTTGTCACAGTGATCACCTTCGCTCCTTCCTCTCTCCCTTCCTCCTCTCAGGTTTCTGACAGATGTGACTATGTTTTTGTCAACGGCAAGGAGATGAAGGGCAAGGTGAATGCTCTGGTGAACTTCACGTACCAGTACCTGAGCGCTCCCCTGCAGATCACAGTGTGGGTGCCACGCCTGCCCCTTCAGATCGACATTTCCGACACTGAGCTGAGCCAGATCAAAGGCTGGCGCGTCCCAGTTGTTTCCAACAAAAGGTGGGTGTGAGCTGTACATTTCTTGGGTGATTTGTAAAATGAATGCTCCCAAAGTGCAGCATCTTCCCCTGAGGAGCAGCACTGCTGCAATCCCCAGCTTTGCACTGGGCATCTGCAGATACAATAAAGCTTCTAGAAGATGTGGGACTTCTGCTTCTGTGCATGTGTCTGTCTTGGGCAGCAACGTGCACTGTGGAACTCTGGTAAGGTGCAGTGACAGAGTTGTTGTTTGGAGATGGCAGCACAGGTGGAAAAGGGGCACAGTCCAGTTGTGTGGTCCTCCATCATGTGAGGCAGCCAAGGGTCATCGATGGCCCAAAAGCCAGAAGGGAGGGCTCTGTTTAAGGGGGCACTCTCCATTAGCACTCCAGCGTCAATTTTCACTGATGTTCTTGAAGACATTTCTTTGTGCTTCATTCTCTCCTGCCAAAAGGCCCACCAGGGACAGCGATGACGAGGACGAGGACGAGCGGCGGGGCAGGGGCTGCACCCTGCAGTACCAGCACGCCATGGTGAGGGTGCTCACGCAGTTTGTGGCCGAGGACTCTGGCCCCTGGGGGCAGCTGAGCTACCTGCTGGGCTCCGACTGGCAGTTCGACATCACCGACCTGGTGATGGACTTCATGAAGCTGGAGGACCCTCACATTGCCAAGCTGCAGGAAGGCAGGATCCTGATCGGACGGGAAGTGGGAATGACCACGATGCAGGTACCTGCTCTGGGCAGGGATTCTGGGATGGTTCTGTGACTGCCACACGCTGCCATTCCCACAGAGAACCTCGGTGTGGGGTTACAGATGGGAATCCTTACTGAAGCCAGGGTGTAAAGGGTGAATAGAGCTAATCTGGGCTGTGGGTATGAGGAAGGTGGAGGAGACAGCATGTGCATGAACTGGCTATCCACAGTTTCCTAAAGAGAGCCGCGTGGCCCTTAGTTTCAGTAAAGGGAAGGATATTCTGCTGTCTTGGTGTTCCATCAGAAACAGAAAAACACAGAGGAACGAGAATTTCAAAGCCAAGAAGTGAAGGACAAATCCTAGGCTGCTAACTTCTTGTTGAAGTAGTTGGGAAGTTTAATGAGCTCGTCCTTATGGGAACAGAGTAACTGGAGAAGAAAATTTTAAATCCACTCTCGTGGTGAAATGATGCAAATAACACACCTGGGGTAGGAGAGCTGCCAGTCTTGGATGGTTCTCAGCCAAAACCCCTCCACTCAGCTTTTCTGACCCTGCTTATGAAATCAGACTCCCTTTTCCATGTGCTCTGCATTTCCATGCGTAAAGCTTTGCAGACAAGAAGGGATGATGACCTTAAGAAAGGTTATGATAATTGATCAGCCTTTTCCTAAGTTGATTGTTTTGTGTTTCCCCAAAGGTTTTATCTCCTCTGTCTGACTCCATCCTGGCAGAGAAGACAGTGACTGTGCTGGATGACAAAGTGACCATAACAGACCTGGGAGTGCAGCTGGTGTCTGGGCTCTCGCTCTTCCTGCAGCCAAGTGCAGCCACCAGCAGGGCCATTGTGGCTACAACTGTTGCCCAAGAGCTGCTTCATACTCCTAAGCAGGTATTGTACACTCTGAATTTACTGGGTTTGCCTTCTGGGATGGGGCAGGATTTTACCAGTGTAAAGTACAGAGGATAATTCATTGCGAGTTTAGAATTTAGACTTTAGCTGTAGTCCCATGTCCATGTTAATTGCTTTTCCCTACAGGTACTCTGCAATTGCCTTGTCATTTCTTCCCCTCAAATATGGACTTCATCTGCAGTAAAAGTTCTCACTACACTAAAGTTTATGCTACTTACATTTTTAATAGCCTTTCTTTAGCTGAAGACCCCATGGAAGGCTTTGCTGGGAGTGTCACTGCTCACTTGGGGCACTGTGGGGGCCAGTTGCTGCTGAAGCCTGTGAGTGCCTGAGGTCCAGACCCTGCATGGTCACTCTGAGCACTGCCCCTGCTTTCTGGGACACTTTCCCTGCCCAGAGGCCTGAGCTAATTTCACTTTTACCTTGTTTTAAGACACTCATTTGTTCTCCAGCCTAAACCTCCCTCAGCCTGTAGACTGTTGAAAAGGCTTCAGGGACTTTGTATCTCCATTGCCAATAAACAAGACAGGAATAGATTTCACACTGGGAAATAAATGGAAGGAAATGGTGTAGGAGGGACTATAGAGTCACAGACATCTCTTCCTTTCATTTGCAGTTTGAATGAAGGATATAACATTTAAGTCACTTTCCCTTAGAAAAATTAATGCAAATGTGGGAATGTTTGTGGCTAAATTTTGCAAGAAGTGACTCATGATTTGGAGTGCATCAGCTGAGATCCTGACTGAGCTGGAATTTTGAAGGCAAGTGCTGAGTGTTTTCTGAAAATCAAGCCCTTTTGA
Source organism: Oriolus oriolus (assembly GCA_013400235.1). NCBI lineage: Eukaryota > Metazoa > Chordata > Aves > Passeriformes > Corvidae > Oriolus > Oriolus oriolus. The sequence continues at coordinate 241,085 of VXBT01002221.1, read as the reverse complement.
AAGAGGGTTTTTTCCAAGGAGACAGCCCAGGACTAAGCATATACTTGAACATTGTGAGGACTTCATTATTTAAGTGCATCTTTTTCCTCTCAAGCTAGTTTACAAAAAGGCCCAAATAACTCCTGCAAACCTTACTGATGCAACTGAAAAACAAAATTAAGACAGCTGAAGGTTTTGTTTCCCTCAGGAATGATTGGAGATGTGTCAGCATGGTCACACAGAAAAGGAGAGACGTGTTCTTGGTCAGCTGTTTTCCCTGGCTCCCCTTTAGCACCTCCAGCAGCCAAACTCCAACCCAGATGAGCAAATGTGCCTGTGGAACTGGGGCTGTGCAGGCCCAGCACTGCACAGATTGTGCTGGTACAGATCTTTCAGTATCAAAGGAGTGAATTCAGAATTTGTGCTGTGGCTTTTTCAGTGACCACAACGACTGGATCAGTTCCTTGATTGTAATGAGCACACCTTGTCTGCAGACGCAGCACAGAGCAGCCAAAACACAAGTCCTGAAAAGCTGGCAGTTTCTGCATAAACACAAAGCACTCTAAAGAAGATAAGCCAATTTTTTTTTACCTTGGATGCCTTAAGTTAGATACCTTTATCTGTAGCTGAGCAACTAATTACCTGCTGTGGCAGGGTGACCTTGAGGGATGCTGAGCCCATATATTATTTTTTTAATCAATAGGGAGCTCATTGGCACTGAAAAGTGGATCAGTGGTTTAGGTGCCTAAAAATAGACACAGGTTGACCAACTTTTAAATATCAAAGATGAAATATCTTCTCAAAATTCGGAAACTGTAGCTGTGAGTAATCTATTTTTAGTGGCCATCTGCTCAGGTAGGAAAGCTGTTCCATTTGGTTTGCTGATGGTTGTTAAATCAACTCTGTCATCTTAAAGGCTTCTCCATAATGTAAACAAAAGAAAACCTGCAGTGTTTAAGTGTCTTCTGATCTAAGTGAGCTCCAAGGACTCTCAAAGCTCAGCTGGCTCTGCAGGGAAACTCACAGTCATACCCAATTTTTTGTCACTGTAGGGTATTGCATGGGGTCTAATGAACTGAAATGGGTCAGGGAAGAAAGAGGAAAAAAGGCCTTTAATAAACAGCTCTGTGCATGAATGTCTCTCTCAGTGCTGCTGGGAAACTGCAGGCGTTTTCTCAGGGAAAAAGAGCAATGTTGGTGCTCTCTGAAAGCCAAGTTCTTGTGTTTCCCAGGTGTAGGGCCTGTTGACATCAGTGACAAGATGCAGCCCTGAGGCTGGGCATGTCTGCTCTCACTCTGATGGAGGGGAGGGTGCCCAGCACCCTTGGGCAGGACAAGCTGGGGTCATTCTCCTGTCCCTGCCTTTTGTGTGGTCTGGTTTAGCTTGTGGCCTTCATGCAAACCAGTTCTGAGAATTCACTGACATCTCACGGTTCAATCACACATATCAGGAGTGTTTTTATGGTGTGGATTCATTACCCCGTCCTGGCAGTGTAAGTTACACTTAAATTGTATTTATATCTTCTTTAAACTGACAGAGCAATGTAATGGCACACAGGAATGACAAAGGAATTAAGGAGCATGGGAAAGGGAGAAGGGATGCATTGTTAGATAAGAATCTGAATTCTCCCCTTGCAAATACAAGCAAATTCCCACTGGAAAGGAATGTCACATTAGCAGATTGGACAAAAAGGAGAGAAAGAAATACACAGTGGGGGAGATGCATGGTTTGAATTAAGATCTGAGTCTTGGCTGCCTTTCATTTCCACATCATAACGATCAAGCCCAATTTTTACTGCACAAGCCACAGGCTTAAAAATAAATGCACATGTAATACTTGGATATTTCATGTGATAAAATTGCTGGGGAAACCCATTCCAGCATTCAGGTCCCCAGACAGAACAATCAGAGCTGGTCTAATAGAAGCTGCTGAGAAAGTATTCCTTTGCCTTTATTTGAGGGAGGGATGTATTTGTTTTCTGCAGAGCCAACCATTTCTTTCCTCTGATGTCCTGCCTCACTCCAGGACTCTTGCAGCTGACCCCAGCAATTGAGGGCTTATTCACAAATACTTTTATTTGTGCTATAGTGAATGAAGACCATTAAAAGGCCTCTTTATTCTGAGCATGGAATAAAATCAAATATCCTGATCTGTGTTTCTAAGCAGCAGAATTCTCTAAAATGCAACCAGTTTATCCAAGAAGATTATCACATGGTATCTTTGGACTGATAAACCATAATGTAATTGAAGGCCAGAAAAGGTGGTGGAACTTCCACAGATCAAGAGCTGAAATTACACCTGTAATGGGGGAACAGAACAGCAAAGGCACAAGGGAAAATTAAGACAAAACATGTGTTGATAAAGTTTTCTGTGTGCTTAAGGAAAGCCTGACGATAATCAGCAGTGGTGTGGGAAGCAGTTTCTACATCTCTGGCCTGGGTTTTGCTGTCATTAATGTGCTCTAATGAACATTCTCTGACTCCCTTCACATCCCAATCAGCGCTGCAGATCATCCTGCTCTGTGGGAGCACTGGCACTGCTGTGTCCGTGTGGTCACTTGTTGTGGGAGTGCAGCTGAGCCCCTCTGTGTGCGCTTGTGTGAAGAGAGAGCAACAGTGGGGGAAAGAAAGACTGGAGAGCAAGATAATCCCTCAGCCTCTTTGTTCATGCTTGATAATTAAAGAGCACAAGCATTTGTCACCTCAGCATTGAGGGCATGAGACGAGGGGCAGCAACTTTGCAGGTGAGAAGGCTCCAATCCATCTTCATCTCCTGGGAGTAACTGGAGGACCTTGTCAGAGATTTGGCGGGGATTTATTGATGTGGTACACAGGATTTGCAGAAACAGCTCCTTGAAGGACATGGCACTAAATCATTTCCTTTTCCTCTCTTCTTTTCTTTCTAGCTTTTCAGAATTTATAATCATTTGGGAAATTCACTTCCTTCCCCTGCCTTTGGCTTGCCTTTAACAATGTGAACGAGAGGAGATTGTCTCTTGCCAAATAGAATATTTGGGCTGATACAGTATATTCTGGCAAGATTCTAAATTCTCTCCCTCTCTCATTTGTTTTCTTTCCCTTTTAATTAATGTTGTCCATGGTATGAGCATGACAGTGTTGTGTTGTGAACAGAATTGGGTCTTCCTCTGAAGGAAGGTTCTCTTGGAAATAAAAAATGTCAGTGCTGGTAGAAAATAATGGCTAAGCCAGTGCACGCCTCTGTTATCTACAGTAAATCACGTGTGTGCCTGCAAATTTCAGCTGACTGCCATCTCATTTTTCTCTGTCTCTGCTTCGTAAAACCAGGAATGCAGAAGAGAAGAGCAATGGTGTAAAGAATAAAAGTTGCTTTGAAGTTGCTGGCAGCTTTGTCCAAATGCACAAAGGATTTAGTGACGTGAATCTCGTAGAGATGTGGAGCTATGGATGTTCCCAGCTGGGAGGGAGGCACAGGTGTCATCATTTCCAGCCCTACCTGTACAAAATCCTGCCCTTATTTTCTCAGGCTGCTCTCCAAAAGAGAGCCCCCCTGGCAGGCAGTGATGATGTGCTGGAAGTGATGCTGGTGTTTTCCCTTGCACAGGCTGATGGAAAGTCAGGGTATCGTCCCCAGCGGCACACGAGGCTGACCTTTGGTTCAGGGAGAAGGAAGGCAGCAGGGTGTTGAATTGCCTGAGGAGATGAATCTTTTCCTCTCTGCACATATCCATTAAAAAAAAACCCTTTTTCTTTCCTGTGACCAGGGTTGCTCTACTATAGATTTCTATGATAGAAATTCGAGCTGTGCCCTGCAGCTTTGTGCTTCTGTCTGTTCAGCCATTTCAGGGTTGTTTCTCTAATGAAAGATCAGATGTTTTAATTTCCTTATGCAGCTCACCCTTCCCAGCTTCTGAGTTACCTTGGCTCTGTTTCAGCTCTTTGAAGTAAATTTGAATCACCAAGAACTTTGCCTTCTTTCCTGTTGTGCCACAACTTATTTTGCTTCTTTCAGTCCCTCAAGTACTTGCTGATAGTGCTTTGGAAATCAAATATTCAGTATGGCCCAACCTTCTGCACTGCTAAATGCCCCTCACTGTTTTCACTGAAAAGCTTTAAATTCAACTAGAAGGGTAGCAATTCTCTTTGTTTATTACCATAGCATAACAAATTGCAGACAATTGAAAACCATATTAAGTTGTAAATTTGTATTATGACTGGACATTAACAGGGTGGCAGTGTTTTTCCCCAGTGCTGATTTTTCAGCCCAGTTGTTCTGATGTACCCAAGTGTAAAGTTATTAGAGCCATTTGTGGTTTAAGTGTGGGAAGCAGAGAACTTCACTTTTGTGGGAAGTTGTACTCTGGCAATCTGCCTGGCCGTCTGCTGGCTAAACAGGCAAGGCATAGAGCAAATGAAAAATTAAAGAAATGTCCTGCAAGGAAAGCTGTTGAGATGTGGAGAAGTAAATGTCTGTATCATCTGGATGGGATTTCACATGGCAAAGAGCTGACCTCTGGCTTTGTGTTTGCTTCTGATGATGACTTCTAACAGTGCCACCTGCAGAGAACAAAGACAGACCAATTAAATCCAGGCCATTTGTATTTTTATTGTAGAGATCATGCCAGAATCCCCATCCTCCTCTTCTTGACACACAAATTTCTGGACTTTTTAATTATCTCAAAGATAATGTGTGTTTTACTTAAACCTTTCTCCAGCAAAATGCCAGTTGTTCTTTGAGTCTTTTTCTTTCAAATGAATCTTTTGTTCCAGCCATTTCCAAAATACTGTGGTAGCTCCTTACTCCTGCTAAGATATTTATGCCTTAATTTGACAGCTCCCCATGACACCTGTGCATGTGGAACATGAGGAGAATAAGTGTTCTGTCAAGCGCCTCTGGTAATTTTTCTGATTTGCCTCTTTCGGCTTTTGTACGACAGGAATGACTTTCCTTACAGAGCTTGTAAAATTGCGGCCTGCTAATGGGTACTTCGGTAATAAGGACATCTCACATCAATTATTTTAAATGTCCTTTTGCAAAACATTTGCAGGGAGGATAACAGTGGAACCTTTAGCGACAAATGTGACCAGTTTTGTGCCCCATCAGTCGAGGCTTGGTTTACTTTAAGCAGTGCAGAGCCGCTGTCTCCCATTTCCTCCAGCTGCCGGTCAGAGCTGAGAGATCGGTGAGCTGCAGAGGGTTGGGCCGATTTATTTCAGGCCCTGTCTTTAACCGTGTCCCTCTCCTTTCAGGAAGCTGTGGTAAGCACCTGGGTCCAGTTCAGTGACAGCTCTGTTACTCCGCTGGACATTTATGACCCCAAGGACTTCTCCCTCTCCGCCGTGTCGCTGGACGAAGCCGTCGTGTCCATCCACCAGAGGCCTGCCCTGAAATGGCCCGTTGTGGCAGCCGAGGGCGAGGGCCAGGGCGCGCTGATCAAGGTGGACATGATGATCTCGGAAGCCTGCCAGAAGTCCAAGAGGAAAAGCGTGCTGGCCGTGGGGAGCGGCAACATCAAGGTCAAGTTTGGGCAGAACGACGCGGACGCGGAGGCGGGCGGCGATTACGACGCGGACGAGATCGAGAACCACGCGAGCGACCGGCGCCACAAGGCCTCGGACCAGGAGCGCTACGGGCAGGACGGGCGCTACTACGGCAGCTCCTCGGCGGAGAGGGAGGAAGGGCCCCTCAGGAAGGTCAGCACCACGGCAAAATCCATCCTCAAAAATAAAGTCATCAAAAACAACCGGCTGGACGGCGGCAAGCTCTCGGACGACAGCCAGCTGCAGAACATCCCCATTGACTTCACCAACTTCCCCGCTCAGGTGGACCTGCCCAAAGGCGGGGCTGGCATGGAGGACAGCGACCTGGTGCAGACACCCCGGGGCCTCAGTGACCTGGAGATCGGGATGTACGCTCTGCTGGGGGTCTTCTGCCTGGCAATCCTGGTGTTCCTAATAAACTGTGCAACATTTGCACTCAAGTACCGCCACAAGCAGGTCCTGGTGGAAGGACAGACCACCATGACCCACTCCCACGACTGGGTGTGGCTGGGAAACGAGGCAGAACTGCTGGAGAACACGGCAGACGCGTCGCCTCAGCAGGACGAGCACACGACCATCATCGACCGGGGCTCGGGGAGCGAGGAGAGCAACCAGCTGCTCAATGGCAGCACCCAGAAGAACATTCAGAGCCAGGTCCACAGGGCCGCGGACCCGGGGGGGAGGCCGGGCAAGGAGCAGAAAGCGGAGCCTTTGCACTCGCCCACGTCCAAGCGGAAGCGGGTGAAGTTCACCACGTTCACCACCATCCCGCCCGACGACGGCTGCCCCACCGTCAACTCCATCCTCAGCAGCAATGACGATGACATTAAGTGGGTGTGCCAGGACATGGACCTGGGGGACTCCAAAGAGATACGAAACTACATGGGGAAGTTCAAAGACAAAGTGTAGCTCCTTGCCGGGTTTTTTTTGGGGTTTAACCACACCTTGATGCCTTCAGTTCTACAGTATATATTGGGATGGACGAGGGGGAGGGGAAGGAATCGCCAGGAGAAATGATGAGGCAGTTTTTATAATCAGGGAAAGAAATTTGCCAAACTGTCCATGGTTTGTTTATGTTTTTCACTTTGTTTGTTGTTTCGTTGAGTTTTTTCCAGTGGTTATTCTGCTACTCATGGATTTAGGAAGTGGCATATAAATAGCAGAAAGGAACAAGGAAATGGTATGACCAATATGATGAACTGGGCGAGATGAGGTTGTGAAAATTCATTTTATGGGTCATACAAATAATAATGACGGTAATATTTCACAGTACCAAAAATATCTGTAGAAAGAAATGAGAGAATATAAGAGCAGGAAAAGAATAAGCAAGAGGCAAACAATAACTTGTTCCGGTTCCAATAAAACATCACAGTTATGGACATATGACCCACAAGGAGACTTTCTATATTGGTACTCAAGCTGTTTCTTTTTATTCCCTCATTGGAAGTGAAGATGTGTCTTTGGCATTACATGTGGAGGAGGAAGAAATTACCTGGTATATTCATTTTTACTTTTCCATTTGTCTTGTAAATTGAAACAGAATCATTCTCCCTCTTGTATTTTTCTTTTAAATATCTTGAAAACAGGAAAATTTAAAATTCAGTAAGTTCACAGTGGGCCAAGAACAATCTGTTTCTAAGTTAGCTGTAAACAGTCTCCTATCATTTAAAGAATTCAGGGGATAAGTATTGACTAATAATTTCCATGTGGTGTCTCTTCTGAAAGCCTGAGCCTCCATTTCACCCTAGCTAGAAATACATTCTGTTTGGAAGAATCTTCATTTTCCTTTCAGGTTTGGATTGTTCGTTTAGTTGCTCGTTTTCAATTTCCGCAACCAAAGTTCCTGCGTTTCACCAAGGGAAGAAGGTGCTGGTTTTTGTTAGCTTTTACAAGTACCAAGCGATGGGAGTGCCCCACTGGTGCATCTTAAATGTACCTGGAACTGAGACCATCACAGGCCAAATGTGTACAGCCTGGAGTTTGGTTTGTTTGGGTTGGGTTTTTTTGCCAAGTTCATGAATTCATAATTTTGTGCTGTAACTTCCTGTTTATTCTGATGTCACCAGCTCTCATCAAGCTCTGAAAGCAAGAAGAAGAATGGACAGAAAGACACTGATTGCCCCCAAACTTTTATTTCCTTGTGCTGGGAGAGCTGGCCTCTGGACACTCTGTTGGGAGGGAGGGAGGGAAATATTGCTGGAGCAAGATCAAGAAATATCTGGAGCTATTTTATAGATTTTTAATTTTTTTTTTTTGCCATTGGACCAGCTAAAACTGAAAATTTTAGACTAGATTGTAAAGCTGATGTTTTGAATAAACAAATACCAACCCAGTAATAAATCGGAAGCAAATACAAAATAGAGATTTAATTCATGGTGTGAACTGGCAGGGCTGTGTTGATTCAGTGCCAGTTCACATTCATGGAGGACACAGATCAAAATCTATTCAGTGAGGAAACCACTGTCCTCCCAAAGCCCTCATAACTAAAAGGAGGTGGTACATCCAACCTTTGGAAAGCAGGATTGTGTCCTGACTGTTAGCCAGAAGCACTTGCATCGTCCTGTCTTTGCCATGTATTTCGTTGTTTTGGGTTTTTTTAATTACTAAACTCCGTAGTTTGGTTTTTTTACTTGGACAAAGTCAATCCTGCCACCCAGTAACATAGATGGACGTTTTAACAAGGTATGCCTAGTATGCATTGTAGACTGAAAGAATGTAATATTTATTTATACATGTTATACGAATTGTAATTAAAAGGCTTTACACGGCTTGACAAATTCACCTCCCTTTCCTCAGGGGAGGGGGCTCCTCCGTCATTCCTGTGCTTGAAGTGCTGCATCCACTGCCCTGGAACATGAGCTAAGCCACTTTCTGGAGAGAGAATAGAGATGTATGAAAGTTTTTCCATGCTCTGACCTTTGCTGGGTGAAGCAGTTCCCCTTCCCAGGCACGTGCTGATGGTGATGGATGGCGGCAGCAGCAGGCACAGTTCAGGGCAGGGGCACAATCCATCTCGTTCATCCCGTGCCTCCACCAGCACGAGCAGCTCCGGACCCTGCTCCTGGCGTGGGCAACTCCCTGCAGCCCAGGCATCGTTAATTAATTACGTGGCTCTTCCTGGGAAAACGCAGGTGTCCCTGAGGTGAAGAAGGCATTTACAGCGTGGAGCTGCAACAGGCAACAGCAGAGGAGTGAGAAATACAGTATTGGAGCAAAACTGTGGTAGCACAGAATGTGCCAGTTCCACGTGCATTTTTAAGGAGGGTGTTCCTGTGCAGCACCTGCGAGGGGTGGCACCTCCAGGAGCCCAGTGCTGGTGGCTGGGCAGGAGCAAGGTGACCCAATCCTGTGGTCTTTGCAAAGCAGGACGGGCTGGATTTGAAAAGACAACAGAGGGAGGTAAAAAAAAAGGGAAAAAATCTGAGCCCTGCCTTCGCTTTTAATTTTTCTGAAGCTACAGAACGTGGGGCTTCAGAGGCCAATACTGAAATTTTTCAATTTGTCTTGCACTGACCAAAAATTCTGTCACAGCCCTGTTCGGCGCGAGCCACCATAAACGATCATCTCAGCAGGGAGGAAACCACTGGGCTGTGAAATATCATTTATTTGAGAAATTCACACTGGGTCAAATGCCAGGATTTACATTTCTGAGGCTTTGCTACGCCGCAGTGACAAAGGCGCGGGGACGGGGAACCGAGAGCTGCTGGAGCTTCCCTCCTGTCCCCACAGCTCGCTTGCCAGGAGAGGGAATCTGCCGGCGCCAGGGGTGCGTGGCTGCAGAGATAACACGCTGCAAGGTACGCTTCCCTGTCAAGGAGCCAAGAGAGAAATTCATTAATAATAATTTGCACTTAGAGGAGAGCCTTTCATCTGAGAAGCTCGGTGACTTCCAGCTGTGCAGGATAAAAACGCGAGCGGCCCTGGGCCCCCCGTGCTGGATGGGCACGCTCCCGTTCCGCAGGCCTGGGGCAGAGCGGGGCTGGCTGCGGGACTGGGAATTAATTAGTGAAATCACCTGGGAGCGTCGGCAAGAGGAGCCCGGACAGGGGGAGGGCAGATGGAGGGCGGCACTGGCGGGAGCGGCGATGGGTGTGAGGGGCGATGGGTGTGAGGGGAGGCAGCTGCGGCGGAGGGAGCACGCGAAGGTCAGGGGAGCGCTCCTGGTGCTGAAGGGACCTCGGGGCAAAAAGTGAGTTCTGCTTTTGGGTTTGTTTTTTTATTTAATTACTGAGTTCCATTTGGAGGGAAGGGGAAGTTTTATGGTTTAAGGGTCCTAAGTCTGGGAATCTGCAGGAGAAACTGTGTTTGTCCTGCCCTACCTTCGGCAAGGGGAGGGCCCCGCTGAGGGCATGAGGTGCGGCCAGCCTGGGGCACAGCCGTGGGAGCCGCTGCCAGTGCAGCGTCCCCATGGAACATCCTGCAGCAGGGCTGGATCCTGGGTCCCGCTGGTCGGGCTGAGCTGCTGGGCAGTCCGTGTTCCTTCCCCAGCACGCTCGCTTGCCCTCAGCTCTAGAAATCCTTTGACTTTGATGAAATTTGAGAGGTGACCTGGAAAAGGCTCTCGCTTTGGGAGGGCAGGCAGGCGGTGAATTCGTGGTGCTACACCCGATGTGCTGGGGTGGAAACAGGACAGTGACCCCCAGTGCTTCCACATCTATTTCTTCTTCCCTTGCCAAGCTCCCACACCAATCAGCCATGGCAGCAAGAGGGTTGCTCTATTTTGAAAGGCTCCCAGGCCAGATTTCAATGCTCAAAAATGAGCTGTCAGCAGAGATGCAGCAGCAGACAGAGATAATGATGCAAATTGCCCAATAACTCTCCCTCTTGATTACTTATTTTGGACAAACTCAGGCCCATTCTTTTTATGCTTATGTTCAGAATTAAAGCTCTTTGTGTGAAGCAACAGTGTCAAAGCCAGGCTGGAGCATCTTGGAGACTGATGTTCAGCTGAGCCGTGTCGAGTTGCAAAGAACCCTGTGCTAATTGCAGACACCCCGTACTAATCACCTGCCCGTCCCCTGGGCTGTGCAGGGGCTGCTCTGCACTCTCAGGCCATCCTGCAGATTTCTGGAGGGGCAGTGCTGTGTTCAGAGATAGCTGGTAACTTCCTTCCCCTCGTTTTCCCCTTCAACCTGGATCTGAAGGGTTTTGGGAAGCTGCTTATAGCCATTGAGGGTGGTGAGTGCAGCATTCACTGAGGCACCTCTGGCTGCTGGAGCAGCTCCCCAGCCCCTCTGAGCCTGAGCTGCCAGGACAGGTTTAATCCCCTGAATTCGAATAATGGGAGCAGCAGCTGAATTCCTGGAAGTTTAGGCTGGAACCCTTCATGAACAGATTGCAGCTCTGTAATTACCTGGGCAGTGCAGGTGGGAGGAGACTCTTGCAGGAGGTTTTGGGGAGTTTTGCCGCAGCCCCTCCGTGGCAGAGGCGCTTGGCTGAGCGTTGCCAGTTCTGCTGTGTCAGACCCAGCTCGTTTGCTGAACGTGCCTTTCCCTGTTGGGGGTTTGAAGCTGCCACCCAGCTCCCCGGGACTGCGGGTTTAACTCGGCTTTACCAAGGAAAAGCCGCTGGCACAAGTTCGTGCTTTGCACTGGTGGGGAGAGGGGAGGCGGAAGGAGGTGTGGGCAGGTTTTGCTGCAGAAGTGAGGAGTGAGAACAGCTGTGTGAAGGGTCGGGTTGTGTTCTGTTTGCTCTCTGTAGTCTTTGCATCGTTTCCATGACTGCCGCGGTCTTTCCTGGTTTGGAGTGATAATTTTCCTGCTTTGGGGGTAAAATCTGCCCAACCTCCTGAGGTGCCAGAGCCTGTGAACACCCGTGCCAGCCCCTGAGGAGCTCTGTGATGGGCTGTACTGTTGGTAAGGGCTGTTAATTCAGTATTTTCTGACGCTGGGGAAGATTTTGGTTCCCAAACTGAGTTGTACAGCTTGTGAGGCTGCTGTTAGACAGCTGCACTGCCAGTGGAGAGCCCCGTGTGAGACAGACAGGCACCCAGAATGCTGAGGATTGTCACATCAGCGTCATTTAGCAGCAACTGCTGTAGGAGCAGAATTGTCCAGGGACTCTTCTTTGGTGTGATGACACCATACATCTTATAAAACTGAGCTGAGCCTACCTTAATGACGGGACTCTATTAATTTAATATGATATTGCTACAGGGCCTTTCCATGGATTGTCTGGGAAGATTAATATTCTTTAACAGAAGCACTTTGGCAAATCAAGGCACCGTTTCCCATTCTTCCGCTCCACCCCTGTGTTTTGAGATCTGCCATTTACTTTTTCCATCATGCCTCCAGGTTCGTCATTCCACATCCATCAGCACGGCAGGGGTTTTACATGCTCTGTAAAAGTACTCCAGGAACATCTTCTCTGCTTTGTAGGGCACTATGTCTTGCTTTAAAGCTTAATCTTACACAAATAAAATGCAAGATCATGGTGGGGCATGAGGGAAATGAGCAGGGCTGGGAACTGGCAGCTTGAGGACTTTGCAGACTCACCAAGCTTTTTTTACCTGAAATCATCAGCACCTGCAGCAGAGGCAGGGCCTCTGTGGGACTTGTCCCTCTGTCCCAGCCCTGCTCTGCCACCTGCAGCAGCCTCGCCCTGGGGACAGTGCGGGGGCTTGCAGGTAACCCAGTTGCCTTAGAGCTCCTGGTGGGTGAGGAGGGAATTCCGCAGCCTGGGCTCCTTCCAGGGGGCTGGTACCAACCCCTGCGTGCCAGAGCCTCCTGCAGCAGCGAGGGGAGGGAGGGGAGCCCCTCCTGGGCTGGGGGGAACCCTTGGGGAGGCCTGGGAGAGATGAGGTGGCCGCCTCCAGGCTGTGTCTGTGGGAAGCAGATCCTGCCTCGGCAGCAGCTCCATCCACGGCCCAGCACAGGCGCTAATAAATGACCTTTCTAATCCCCCAAACCTGCTCGGTTAGCAGAGAGCATATGTTCCTTCAGAAATACTCCGAGAGCAGCGTGAGCACATGGAGGGGGAGGCCAGCCAGGAAGCTTGATGTCAGCTTCTAGCTGAGGTAATGGACGTAAAAATCTCCATATGCTGAGGAGTCACTTTAAGGAAAAGTATTAACCCAATTAGCCCATTTGTCTCTTCTCTCATCAAGCATCTTTCTAACAACGTTTTTCCTTGCCTCAAACTAGGAAACTGATAGAGGTAATGTCATAACTTGTGCTTGGAGGTATTAGAGAAGGTTGTCCTGCTCTTTAAAATAAATTAACTGTAATTTCTGTCTGTAAATTTGTCTGTTTAAGGCCTGTATGGACTAGGGAATTCTGTGGCATTAAGCTGGCATAGTGAACCCCAGGTTCAGAAACAGATTTATGGCCCTTTAGTAGGAAGGTCAAAATAAGAGAGCCAAAATAATAATGAATTTCCAAACAGAGCCTGTTGGAAAGTGGGAATTCGCTCACAGATAATGCAGGAACTGCCCCAGGACACTGGCACACAGCACTGGTGTGGTTAAACAAAAATGGTTGAACAAGTTTTGATGCAGTTTTGGTTCTAAAGAGGCCTGAAAATCTTCTTGCTGCCAGATTCTTCTCAGAACCCTGTGGATTAATATTGGACAAAATAAATTATTCCAGTTTCTGACAGCATTGCTGATCTGCAGGAACTGGAAATTCCTGAATCTACTTCAGATATCGGTGACCTAATGGTTAAAAACGCAGTTTAAAGGCTCGTGCAGCTCCCTGTGCATGCGGAGCTGTGGGAAATGCCTCTCCAGCACTGGGAATGCTGCGGAGCGCCCCGGGAGAGCGGGGGCTGCTCAGGGTGGCACATCTTCCACTCGGATGCGCCCAAACCCTTCGGTTTCAGCGGGAACTTGGCGTTCCCGGACTGAAGGGTGCCAGTTCTGAGTCAGAAAACTCAGCTCGGGGGAGCCGGGATCCCGGGGCTGCTCCCTGGAGCTGCATCATTGGCGGTGGCCTGGCAGGAACCCTGCGGGCTCGTTCGGCTCAGGCTGGCTCCCTTTGGGACCGGCACTGCCTGTCCCGGGCCGCTGCCCAGGGCTCCCGTCACTGCTGGGGGAGGAAAAACCCTCCTGCCTCTCACACGGGGGAGGGAGCGCTGAGAGCTCGAGGGTAATGAAACCGGGCTGGTAATGGGAGGGCCGGGGGCTGGTGGGTCCCGGAGAGCCGAGGAGGGATGCCCGGGGATGGAAGGGTTAACCCGGCCCAGCACAGGGGAACTCGGGGCAGGATGTGCCGGGATTGCCGGAGATGCCGGGAGCCAGGAGGTGGCACTCGAAGCATGGCATGCGATGTGTCCCGGCTCCCAGAGCTGGCATGCGATGTGTCCCTGCTCCCAGAGCTGGCATGGGACGTGTCCCTGCTCCCAGAGCTGGCATGGGACGTGTCCCGGCTCCCAGAGCTGGCATGGGACGTGTCCCCACTCCCAGAGCTGGCATGGGACGTGTCCCGGCTCCCAGAGCTGGCATGGGACGTGTCCCAGCTCCCAGAGCTGGCATGGGACGTGTCCCGGCTCCCAGAGCTGGCATGGGACGTGTCCTGGCTCCCAGAGCTGGCATGGGACGTGTCCTGGCTCCTCTGTTCCCTCAGCTCCCCATCCCTGGGGTGATGTTTTGTGCACACCTGGGGCCGAGGGAGTTCAGTGCAGCCTCAGGTGTGTAGCCCCTCGGGCTGTGATGCAGGAAAATGTGGTTGTTATTATTATTTCAATTTTTTTTTCTGCGAGCCAGAAGTCACTGCTGAAATACTTCTTTGGGAGCTCTGCTGAGAGACTCCAGGTTCGCTTGCACAGAGCAAAGCTCACTGTGTGTCTCCTGGAGAGAGGGATCTGGCCCTGGACAGCACAGTTCCACTGTGGGAATCCCAGGGCTGTCAGTTCTTACAGCTGCACCTGGGAAATAATGGCTGTGCTGTCCTTGGGATGCCCTGGAATAACTGAGCGTGTGTGGGCAGAAACAGAGGGGTTTGTTCCGAATTAGTGATGATTTTAACAAGGAAGATGAAAAGTGTAATTATGAGGGAGATGTGTCGTGCTTAAGGTGGAGCTGCAGCTCTTTGCAGCAACAAAACATCACCAGCTTCACGGTGTGTCTTGGCAGCAGAAACATTATTTTTAAGGACAGGACAGGGAGGGAGAAACCTGTAGGATTGTTCTGTCCCCTTTCTGTATCATGGCTGGATGTGAAGAACATCAGGCAAACCTCATTCAGTTGCTCATGATCTCTGCAGAGTGCAAAAGGTCTTGTGAAAGCAGCAACTTCCAGGCTCTGGGGCCTCCTCCTGACTGAGGATACAAACCAGAAGAGCTGGGGCTGGACAGCAGCTGAGGGCCTGGGCGCTCACTGGTGGCCAGCAGGGTCCTGTCGGCCCAGGGCTGCTCTGCTGGTGGGGTGTTTTTCCTGCCACTGCAGGTGTGGTGTTTCTGCATGGCCATGTGGATCAGAAGGTGCAGGACGAGCCCTCCTGGGCTGGAGGGGTGAGGGAGAAACAGCTCCTTTGCCAGCTGGGTCTGTGTTTGTGTTTGGGCAGGCAGGAGTGCAGCCTGCGGGCTGAGGCAGCGTGAAACACCCCTGGGGTATCAGGGATTTGTCAGCTTTAGGCTGACACAGGAGAGGGAACTTCTGCTGGTTCTCTGCTGGGTGGAAGGACAGGAGATAGCGAAGGCAGAGAGCTCCCGAGCTTATTTGGTATTCAAGGATGCAAAGAGGAACATAAATAATTTGATATTCATACTGACAACTCTAGGCACTGCCGTAGCCCCAATTTCAGCAATGTAATGGACAGTGTGTTATCTCATAATGTGTTTTGAGATCAGAGCTGATTTAAAGGTTATTCACCCTGGGAGAAATTATGCTGTAATTGAATTTATCTTGCATTTGTCTATTCAAGGAAACGTAACCACAGTTTAAGGGAGAAAAATACATCAAGGAGCTAAATTTTTATTATCGGTTTGTATAAAAAGATACAAATTGTTCCAGCAACCTTCCTCTACTGAGCTGTGTTATTTTCTGCATAATCGAAGTCCAGACTGGAAAATAAAGACTTCTTTCAGCAGATAAAGCTGTACACCTTTAACTCGAAGCATGGCTGCAGATGATAGTGGAGCAAAGCAGCACAGAGCACTGAAATACTGACGTTAATGTACAATGAATTACAAAGTAGCTGTGTGGGGTTTAACAGAGCAAGAAGTGTTCAGCTGTGAAACGGGCAGATGGAGCTTTGGTGTTCCCAGCTGTGGGATGGGAGCCCTCAGTGGGGCACGGGGAAGGTGCTCAGTGCTGTCCCTGCGAGCTGGCCAGGCTGGAAGCAGCTTTTATTCGGGTTACCAGGTGGGGACAGAGCCGTGGGAAGCCACTGCCCCCTTTAGAGCTGTCCCAGGGCTGCTCCCAGCCAGCCTGGGCCCCCTGAGTGTGGTGGCCTGGATAGGAGCTGAGAGCAGGGCCAGGGTGTGTGTCCATCCTTGGCAGGTCCAGCAACAAATCTCCCCCTGTGGGGCACCTCCCGGGGCTGGAGCAGAGTCGGGGCAGGGAGGGGAGTGGAGGGAGCGGGGACACCCAGGGGTGTTGGGGCAGAGCCAGGCTGGGAGGGGGGAACGGGCAGGGCTGGGCTCAGCCTGACTTCGGGAGCTTTGAGCTGCTGGGTCTGCACAGAGGTGCCCCTGGCACCCTCCAGACACTCCTGGATCTGCACTGAGGTGCCTCTGGCCCCCTCCAGACACTCCTGGATCTGCACTGAGGTGCCTCTGGCCCCCTCCAGACACTCCTGGATCTGCACTGAGGTGCCTCTGGCCCCCTCCAGACACTCCTGGATCTGCACTGAGGTGCCTCTGGCCCCCTCCAGACACTCCTGGATCTGCACTGAGGTGCCTCTGGCCCCCTCCAGACACTCCTGGATCTGCACTGAGGTGCCTCTGGCCCCCTCCAGACACTCCTGGATCTGCACTGAGGTGCCTCTGGCCCCCTCCAGACACTCCTGGATCTGCACTGAGGTGCCTCTGGCCCCCTCCAGACACTCCTGGATCTGCACTGAGGTGCCTCTGGCCCCCTCCAGACACTCCTGGATCTGCACTGAGGTGCCTCTGGCCCCCTCCAGACACTCCTGGATCTGCACTGAGGTGCCTCTGGCCCCCTCCAGACACTCCTGGATCTGCACTGAGGTGCCTCTGGCCCCCTCCAGACACTCCTGGATCTGCACTGAGGTGCCTCTGGCCCCCTCCAGACACTCCTGGATCTGCACTGAGGTGCCTCTGGCCCCCTCCAGACACTCCTGGATCTGCACTGAGGTGCCTCTGGCCCCCTCCAGACACTCCTGGATCTGCACTGAGGTGCCTCTGGCACCCTCCAGACTGTCCCCAGCCCCTGCCTGTGCTCCCTCTCACGGGCAGAACGAGCCCATGGACCCTCTGCTTGTGGGCTCAGGGGAACGCAGGGATGTCTTTGTGCCCCTGGCACTGCCCTGGGGCTGTTCCAGCTCTGAGCCTTCACCTGCAGCACTTCAGAGCACCTCCAGACAATGGTAAAGCACTCTGGATGTCGTTCCCATACCCAGATTATCTCAACAAGTTCTTTTTAAAGCAAAGATTGCTCTTAGCTGATAAAAACGCTTCTGAATGTGGGTCTCTGTATCTTGGGGTTTTTTTGCCCAAGTACAGCAATTTTGATAAAGGGGAAAGAATTAGTTTACCTCAGAGATAACAAATTTTATGCTAAATTTCAGCCAGATGGTACAGAAAACAGCTGAGAGATTATAGCCCCCAAACCAGGCTTTAAATAGAAATGATAAGTTGCTATAAAGCTGCCACTAGCACCATTCTAACAATGGAAGAGTTATTTCCCTCATTCACTCTCCCATTCCTTATTAATCTTCCTGCTCTTCATTATCCACTTTATTTCACTTCTCCTACTGCTCATTATGTCAGAGGGAAGGGCTCGAGCCTTAGAGAGCCTCAGAAGCAGCAGGATTTCCTGCTTTGCCTTGAAGTTTTCTTCAAAACTCTTGTTTTACTTAACAAGAATATTCTGAAAGACGCAGCAGCCTGGGGCGTTGTGCATCAGGTTTGGTTGAGTACCAGGAAAACAACTCCTTGGGTGGTGCTGGTGGCAGCAGCCCTGCTCAGGAGGCACTTGCTGGAAGCCTGTAGCTCTCCTCAGGTGTCCCCTGCCCCAGCCAGGCTGCTTAACCCCTTGGAGACACAACAGTATCGCTGTAGGGTTCCTCACTTCCTTTTCTCCCCTTTCTTTCATCCTACTGAGGATTATCTGTGGCCCAGCCTGTGCCTGGTGCCTTCAAGCCCTGCTCTAAAATGGACTGTGGGACAATCACACGCTCTCAAAGAGCTGGCTTTGTTTTTTTAAAGCAGCACTTCAGCTAACTATTTATTCTCTGAGAGCCTGAAGTGATTGCACAAGCACCGAATGTTGTTTTAGTGGCACTCGAACACGGTCAATATTTGGGCAGCACCAAGGAAAACCCAGCAGCCCGAGCGATGCTGGCACGGAGCGGGCAGAGCAAGCCCTGCTCATCCTCTGGGGCGCTCCTGGGGAGGCTTTTACCTCTGTCACTCTGCAGATGGAGTGCCCTGAAGATGCCCAGCTCTGGGAGGCTTTCAGCACCTCGGGGATGACAAAACCAAGCTCTGGCAGAGCAGCCCTGAGTGCTCTGTGCCGCCTCAGCCCCAGCCCTGGGTGGGGAAAGCGGAGATGGGGGAGGACAGGCACAGCAGATCCGCTCCTGTGTTAGCAGGGCCCTGTGGGATGTTTACACTCATTTCTTCCCAAAAGAGGGCTCCTCTCCGGAAGGTCTGTGCCTGTTCCCTGGGGATGAGTGACACAGACAGGAGTGTGCCTGCTCCAGGGAGCAAAATGGGATCCTGTGCCCTGCAGCTTTACACAGGAGTCCCTGTCAGGCAGCTTTTCCTGGTGATGTGAGTCCCAACGTGGCGTTTGGCTGTGAATGGTGCGAGGGCAGCAGGCGTGGGTGAAGCCTTGGCTTTGTTTTAACTGCTTGAGGGACATTCCCATGTCTCTTTACTTATCCACATTGATTCAGACAAAAATCCCAGGACGGTGGGAGTTAATGAATTGGCTGAGCTGGACTTATGCTGCTGGTGGAGCTCAATAGTCTCCATCCTTTATTTTTTTTGCAAGCAACCTTTCCAATATTATTCAATAAAATCTCTTTCCAGTTTAACGCATCACTGCCTCTGGATGACCAGAAACTCTGGAAGCACACCCAAAGCCCAGAAAATTTTTAATATTTCAGGACATGTATTTTCCTGTGTCCCTTCAGGTGACAGCAGCACTTCACAGCCCTCGTGCCTCTGCGTGGCTGACAAGCAAGAAATAGAGAAACAAATGCCTTGACTGATACAGAGCAGAGCTGGGAAATCAGTTTGATGGAAAACAAAAGGAGACGAGCTCTTGGTATAATAAAATTTGCTAGTGGCTAAGCAGTTATCACCTGAGCTGCCCTGGGGGAAAATGAGGTTTGATTTCGCAGCTGGAAAATTTCACTCTGGTGTTAGTGAAGGGTTTAGGTGGAAACAGCTGGGGGGAGGGAGAATGTATTTCCTTCAGAGGGTCCCTAATATCCAGGCAGGGGACTGATAGCAGGGACTCTTGCTCCATTTTTTCTTGAGTTTCATGAAGTGTAGAAAGGACCCTGCTGGGAGCAGGAGCTGCCTCTGCTTGTTGGGTGGTGCCAGGGGGCAGAGCTTTGGCCCTGGGAATGGGAGAGCAAATGGAATGGGGTGGGAGAGAGTCAGGGCAAAGTCTGTAATTTAACTGCGACCTTTAAGGAAAAGCTGCATCCCCTCCTCATCCCTGAGAGAGGGCAAGGGAAGAGGGATTGAATTGCCCAGGGGCAGTTCAGGAGGCTTCAGAGAAGCTGCGCCTCCCCTCTCACGGCAGCTGATCCTTTGTGGCTCCTAAAGCAGGTGCTGCTCCCTCAGGTGTTCAAACGAGAGGTTCAGAGCACGAGGGTCACAGAAAGTGCTGCCACAAACCAACCAAAGCAGGTGTCCTACAGCTGGCTGTGGGGAGAGCTGGTGGTGCTGGGTGTTCAGAAAGTGTCTGGTGTCACTTACAGCTGCACAGAGTCACAGGGTTCTGGACTCTCGCTTGGGATGAGCAGGGAAGGCACAAGAGGTTTCTGTGGCTGGTGAGCTGTTACAGTCCGTGGTGAGCCTTTGCTTCCCAACAGGCATAAGGAAAAGCTTTAATTGTGAGAAGAATGTCACATGTGGTTATGCTAATTGTTCATTTGTCTTTTATTTTGCCACACTTGGAAAAGAAACACAATAATTACCTAAGCCTGTGATTATAGTTTCTATAAAGGTGTCTGGGATCTGACACTGATTTTGTTCTAATTCTTGGTTTAATCCCTTAAAACAAAGACTCTCAAGGTGCATTAATACATTAATGAATTAAAGAGAGCCTCAAAATGCCCGTCAGATGAATCAGGATCATGACACTAATTACACAAATGGGGGGAGCTAAGGCACAGATAATTGCTACAGACTTGTTCTTTGACCTTGAAAGGGTCCTGTCAGGTGTGGAGCTGAAGTTTTCCTCACCCTCCCTCTCCCCTGAGGTGTGGCAGTTCTCGTCCCACACTGGGCTGCTGGAGGCTGAGGGGGAGAGAATGTCCCTGCTGCCACCACAGCAGCTCGGGGATTGCCCAGGAGCAAGGTGGTGGCCTGAGCAGGAGTTGCATTCTTTCAGTTCATGAACAGAAGCCAGGTGATTCTGTGTAGGGAGAAGCAGTTGTGGGACAAAAAGGGGCATTTTGTGCCACCGTTGGAACCCGCTGTCTGTTTTACCCTCGGCCCATGCCAGCAGCCGATGGCTCAGCTGTGCTGTCAGCGTTTCGTTGCTTCCCTCTGCTCACTGCAAACACAACTACTCCAGATGCTGGCAGCTGGAGGCAAACAGCTCTGAGAAATATCTGGAGCTGGGCAAATGCCTGGGCCAGTCTGTTCCCCCTCTGTGAACAGTGTTGGGGCGCAGCTCCGGCTCCCCTCGAGCTCCTTCCCACGGCTGCTCAGCCCTGGGGCTCTGCTGGGGGAAGGAAATGTTCATGTGAACTGAGGTGCTTTTCCTTCATGCTGGCCCTGGGCCCCCAGCCTCCATCAGAACTGGATGAACAATGGCTCAAAATCAGCATCTGCCTCCCTTTGGCCCGTGTGCCCCCCAGAGTGGGTGTGGAGCGTTACCAAAACTGCTGCAGCCCCAGCAAGGCTGAGGGGAAGCGAATCAGCTCAGCACCCCTGCGCTGGGGGCACGCCCAGGACAGGTAGGGATCATCAGCACCCCTGTCCTTGACTGCTTTGTATCTGCAGCTGCTCTTTATCTCTAGATTTTATTTCACAGGCACATTTAAAATTGCTACATGTATATGAAAAGCAAACAATGGGGCTCTGTGCCTGCCAGGGACATGAATCACGTCAGGGAAGTGAGAATAATAAAATATTGTTTAATATACTGCAATAGACACAGCAGATGTTTAACTTTCTTTCAATAAAAATGACCCCATATCATTTTATTAACTTCAGGGATGCATTAGTCTCTTCTCCAGAAGGCAGGAGAAAATCCATCTATTGCACCAAAAATTAAAGAGGAAATTGAAGGGGGATGTTATCGTGGCATATTTTCCTACTACATTCTGTAGTTCTGTAGCACAAATTTAATTGGAAGCAGATCCTGTCAAGTCTTACTCACATCTGCAAGACCAAACAAAATGAATTTGTACCCCAAATTAGCCATCTTCTCCAAAACCCATGAACATCAGGCTGCTGGATCCAGCATAAATCACTAGTGAGAAATCATGTGAGGTACCTCAGAGCTGCTCTGCTGCTGCCCAGGCTGGCACACCAGCTGTATGCACAGATATAAAACTACAGATTTTGGGGATAGGTAAGAGTAGACACATCTGCACTGACAGCCAGCTGCTCTCGAGTGAGGATATTCACAGGACCTGAGCCCTGCCTTTACATCCACAGGGGATGAATCTCTTGCTTTTAACTCCATCAACAAATACACTTCTGCTTCAGGAAGCTGCAAGGTGGAGATGAGCTGGAATTTGTACTTTTCAAGACACTCGAAGTGTTTTTCTCAGTCTGGGGAGTATGTTTTGATGTCTACTGCTTTAATTTCAAAAGGCTATTTGACCATATTCTGCTTTGACAGCCTTGTAAAAATATTTGAAGTGCTCCAGCAACGTGAGAGCACTTTGAAAAGCCCACTTTAAATTATTGTAGCAGTTCATGCTTTCATAAGGACTTGAATTTGGACAGTTTCATATCACACAGAACAATTTCATCACGTTAAAGCTCATCAGTTTGATGAGCTGGAATTCAGAAATTATGAGGACTGTGCACATGTGTGATATAATTTTTGAAATTATTAAACTTTTGACAGGCTGCAATAGCATCACTGCCAGGCTTTCCCCAGGCAGCCCTGGGCTGGGTTTGTGGCTGTATCTGGGATTAATCACTGCACAACTGAGTGGGGCCACTACAGGACAGTAAAGGGGAAAGCTGTAAAGGTTGAACTAGCAAGATTTGTCTGCTGAAACAGGAATTAGGGCATCTCCAGACTTCTAAAGTTTGACAAAGTTCTGAAATGTGCAGTCAATTAACAGGAACCCTCTCCCACATTTTAATTATTTCAGTGTCTGCCTAAATCTGCCTGGAACTGGGAGAGAGACACCAGCCCTGGGCATCTCCTCCCCAGAGCCCCTTCCCCCAGCTGAGCAGAGCACTGCTCCTCACAGATGTTCCATTTGCAGAGCTGCACTTCAGAGCATCCTGCCTGCCAGTGAAGCCATTTGTCATTTTGATCCAGTTATTAGTTATTATAACTTAGATGTGCCATAGTTACTGTGTTGGCACACGGTTTTAACCGGTTTCCATGGCTACAGCAGACAGAACAATTTGGGCCTTGGGGTCTCCTGAGATCAGAGCCAAGAGAAGACTGCTCTGAAAGGGTGATGGGATGGATCAGAAAGGACTGGGGGCTGGAGGGGCCTCTGCAGCTCGTGCAGGCCAAGCCCCTGCTGAAGCACGGTCACCAAGAGCAGGTGGCACAGGGTCACATCCAGGCAGGAGCTGCACGGCTGCAGGGGAGGCTCTGTGACTGTCCAGCCTGTCCCAGGGCTGTCACCCAGCACAGTCACACGCATCTCTCAGCTTTCACAAAGTGCATTATCTGTTTGAGGTTCCTCCAAGGGTTCCCCTTGTTTTCCCTTGTCCATGGAAGTGCTCTGTTCCTGTCAGAAGTGATTTAGGGACTCGTGTCACCAGATCCCATCACTGGCTAACACCTCCTTGCAGGGGGAGGAGGAGTCTCTCAGGGGATGCTGTGGGGTGGCTGCTGGGTGTCTGTGCTGGTCCCAGGGGGCTGCAGGCTGTGCAGGCTGGCTCTGTGCTGGGGACACTGCTGGGGACACTGGTGGCAGCAGCCCCGGAGCAGCAGAGCCAGCAGGGACTGGCAGTGCCTGCCTGGGCTGAGGTTCTTCTACCCCAGAGCTGTCCCACAAACTGCACAAACAGCTCAGCTGGGCACAGGCGCTGCCTCCACTGAAGGACATCCCGCAGTGTTCTGTGCACACTTTGAACAGAACGCTGGACGAAAATGTCCTGATAAAGGAAGCGTGTTTAATGAAAAACATGTATAAGGAAGCAGAAAAATAATCAAAGAATGGTATTTTGTGTTTAATGGCTTCCACCCTTAGCTCTCATCTCTTTTCTTTCCCCACAGGTCCATCCTTGCACCGGGGCCAGCAGGTACCACGCTCTCAGGTATGGGCATTGTTCCACCAGCAGTGCTGCTTTACAAATTCTCTGCTTCCTCAGAAATGATTCTGTCTCAAACCACTGACTGTTCAAATGGAAAGTGTTTTAATCTGCTTCCCCAGAGGGCTTTGCTGCAGTGGCATAACTTGCTCTGCATATAAACAAAATCACTGGGAGAAGATTTGGTGTTTGAAATTGCTTTTTGGAAATTAAGAACTCTGTGCAGCTTCCAACACAGGTTTATTGTTAAGCTGAGCAGCCTTGGCTCATGTCAGCCCTGAGCAACCTCTGTTAACACCAAAAACACACAAATAAAACCAACTCAGAGGTGACTACAGACTTTTAAAGGGAAATAGTGATGGACGTCTAAACTACGGTAATTAAACTCATGTTGGAGGTTTATACAAGCAGAATAAATGAGAAAAGACTCCCCTTTTTTGAGGAGGGATCTGGGCAAGGACAGGTCAGCTTGCACACTGCTGTAGAACCTGCCAGGATTAATGGGGGACCTGTGGACATTCAGAAATCTAACACCATTCCACTGTGTCTTCAGGAAGCAAAGGCTAAAGAATAAAACAGTTGTAGTATAATTTTATCCACCTAGAAACAAAGGGCCAAAAGTCACAGCATGGAGGTTCATTTTATTTTGTAAACTCATTAAAAAGATGTCCATGTACAAAATAAGGACATTTTAAACAACAGAACTGCAGACAAAGGAAACTATAAAAATTCAACACATTAATAAAAAGGTTTTATTTTCTTTCTGCATAATTCCTTGCACCCTCCATACCAGTCTGCACACAATCTGAAGTACAGTTGTTAGAATCATTAAAATTCAAGAGGCTGAACATAAAGCCATTTGCTCTGCTGGAGGAATGTGTTGCTGAAAGATCCAAACCCTGGAGCATGTTAACTAAAAGTAAGACAAGACTGAAGGACCTGGCTAAAGGCTGCTAAATGGTTATTGTGCATTGATCTGCTCACAGTTCCAGCTCACTTTGCTTCCTGCAAATATTCGGAATAGTCCTTAGGGGAGTAACAGTGTTAGACTGAACAGGGCCTTGTCCAAAGGTGGGTGTTGTCCTAATACATCTAATGCAGGCTCAAAAATAAAAACATTGCTGTAGTCAAGCAATTCCAGTCCCAGCGAGTGTTTATGGTGCACCAAAGTCTGCAGCAGCTGCCTGACAAGCTACTGGGATACAGGATTCAGTCCTCAGCATGGGATACCCCTGACTGCAAGTTTGGACTTAAATCCTTGAAACACTGTCAGTAACAGGTCAATTATAAAATTATATTCCTTTTGATTCTGGGCTAATTTGTAATTTAATTTGTCCCTGATTCTCCCCCCAGAATGACTCAGTACTGCACATCCATGCTTGTAAGCACTGGTTGAGGCTCCTGTGAAATGGTTTCTTTCCCGCGTCCTCAGGGTAGGCTTGAACTGCCAAGTGTTTCTGTGATCCAGAGTTCAGTTTTGGGTCAGAACAGTCCCTCTTAGACTCCTTAGACTCCAGTTCCAAGTGTCCCAGCCTTAGGAGTTCAGTAAACATCTCCCATGAACAAAGAGCAACGCGAATGCCTGCAGGGAATTCACTCCAAGGGCTGCTGTCCTTGGACGTAGTGCAAGAAACAGCCCCGTGACATAAGGCACTTACCCACTCACAGCAGGGCAGGGACAGAGCTCCTGCCCAGGCCTGGAGAGCCCCTCCAGGAAACAGGAGAGCTGCTGGCCTGGGGGCACGGCCCCTTCCCTGGGTGCTGCTGGCACAGTCTGCTCGGGGCCAGGGCTCACAGCCTCCCGTTGGCAGCCACTTCGTTCACCTTCGACTTCTGGTGCTCGTATTTCACAGAAACAATCAGGAAAAGCAAGAGAGTTGCTCCTTGGATAGCAGCCAGCAAAAAGAAGTAATAGTTTAATTGGCAGCCGTTAATATTACCTAGAAGGAATTGGGGAGAAAAAGAAAACATTAATAAGATGATACAAATAAAAATGATAAAAATGTGAATTTCGTCAAGTTTAAGTGGTGAGGACTTTCCTGCAAAACCAAACCAAATCACATTTCCATCCCACAGCACAGTTCATTTTTAATTACCCAGAGCAAAGGCTGGCACTGCTGAGGAAGATGTGCACGGGATAAGGAACGTTTTCTTTTGTTCTCCAGTGCCTTAGACCAAGTCAAAAGAAAATAAAAAACAAAAAAATGAATGCTGTAAAGGAAAAAGTTGGAAACTCCATCCATATAAAAAAAGCCATTACTGCAGTGGTTTCTCTGCCTTTTTTTGGGACAAAGTTTAGAGTTCATGAAAACATAGGCGACTTCTTTTTGGTTCGATTCACCTTTGATGCTCCCTCAAGGTTGTCACAAATTAGTGATTTGGACATTAAACAACGTTAGATGAAGAAAAGCTCATTGCTAAAACATTATTCCTCTCTTAGGAAGCATGCACAACTCCTGCTGTACTTCCAAGAACAATATATTGTGGCTCATTTCCAACACTCCACAGCCAACTGGACCATTATGATTATCAGATGGGTTGCAGAGACTAAAATAGTGACGTGTACATGGACCCTTACCAGATGCAAGCCTATAAACATTCAGATTAAATTACTTTAATTACTGAAACTTAAGATTCAATTAAATGAACTTATAATAAAATGCAATAAAATTAAACTGAGGCTTTCCTTGACATTTAAAATACAATATACATGTGAATCTCCATTTCAAGAGCAGATGTGTTTAAAGAGTAGTAATTATCCTTTATGAGATGGGATAATAAACCCATGAAATCTTAGTTTTTGTGGGAGAAACAAGTCAATTCAATGGCAGCAACCACCTCTGAAGTGCTGGCAGAGAGGGAACTTCCTCAGGAGATTTTGGAGTCACCCCCAGTGATGCCATGAGCTGGCAGAAATAGCAGAAACTTGGGGCACGTGCTTATAGTCATTATCCAGCAGCTAATGAAATCACCCCAAATCATTCATTCATTGACTCCTCCTTGCAATTCCTACCCTGGAAAACCCAGGTAAAGTTCAGAGGTGAATCTGGTAACTTTCAATAATGCTACACCAAAGGAAAATTGAGTTATAAAGCTACTGCTACAAAGGGTTAAAGCAGGAGCTGCTGTGGGTGCTGCAGTTCCAGATCACCCCAAGCCAGGCCTGGAGCTGCTGGGGAAACTCAGCTGCACTGAGAAAGGCACAAACACCCAGTGCTGCCAAAGGCCAGCCCACTGAGCTGAGCAGCCTGTTCAAAATGAGGAGCAGTGGCTCAGGAAAGGCAACAGCTTCCAGTTCTGGCCATCTCTGAATAGATTTAGCACAGCCCAAATATTTTACAGAGAGAAGACTTGGCAGTGTCTTCTCATAGGCTGCTTCAGAGAACAAAGGCAAGAGGCTGAAAAAGCACCATCATTAATTTGTGTGAAATTATTATCCTCCTGTTGAGCCCTTATCAGCTGAATTACCTCGATATGGAGCTGCAGAAAAGGCTGCTTTTCTAATTTTGAAATGGACTGGGGAAAAGAAGTCTCAGTGGGATGAAATATTCATTTGGTGAGGACACTTCCACGAAGTTCAGGCTACTTGTTATCTTTTGCAGTTTTTAAAGAGCAGCTTACAAACCACAGATGCCAACTTGTGGCATATGTAGGGATCAGACACCATTACTTTTTGGTAGATGCAAATCCAGTTGAAATGGTAAATTCTCTTAGACCAAATTTAAAGTTTAGGCTGCACTTTTAAGCCATGTACACACAGCAGGTCTAGCAGACGTTCTAAGAACTGTTCACACTCCTCCTGGTTGAACTAATTAGCCCACTGAGGATGGGAGGATTTTCTGAAATTCCCAAGGTGCCACCTACTGGTGCCAATAATTATTTTTAACCTCCACTGGCAACTCAAAGCAGGTGATTTGTTGAACTTTAGGAGTATAAATAGCTAGCAGACAGAAATGCAAAATTAACTCATGGTAATTTCAATGAAGTCACTTGAAATGAGGAAGCTGAATAATCACTAGGAGAGATATGGGTACATTTGACTTCCCATAACCACAGAAAGCAATTTCAGTACTTTATACCAAATATACTCTTCTGCTGCAAGTAATTTAAATAGTTTTTACTGAAATGAAAATATTTGTCATTTCTAGTGATGAAATGCAGTAACAGCTGAGCAAGTAAGTGAGGCCTTGCAGAGGTGTTTCCCATGCTTTCATGAGGGCACTGAATCATTTTGCAGTCACGTTATTTTGTACTTAGATGCAAAATGAAACTTTAACAAAGCAGCAGACAAATTAATATTTTGAAAATAATAACTGTGTTAAGACTCAGCAGTGCCATGTCCTTGAAGCTTAACTGCTTCTGAGGGAAGCCTTCTACTTTCCAGACTATGAATACACTGAAAAATACACTTACCAAAGTCTGTGTGATTACTCATCCAGCCAATTTCTTTAACAGACACCAGTGCCAACAATCCAGAGCCAACAAAGGATCCAATCCCCGAAAAGAAAAAGAACAGCCCCATAATAGCACTCTGCATAGATTTGGGAGCAGCTGAATATGCAAATTCTAGACCTGTGTCAAAAGATGAAAACAAATGCTATTGGAACATGTAAGAAATGAGAGTAGATTGTTCTAGAAGTGTCCTAGAAGGTACAGGTGGGTAGGGAGTCCCTAGCCTGGGATTCAGGTCCTTTTAACTGCTTCAGGAATCCTCTTAAAGTTCACCAATGTATCAACCCATTAAATGGACAATATTCAAGACACAGACTTTGATCTTATTTATATTGCATGTGTAAACTCAGGGAATCTTCGGAACCAACATACTCATTTTTCTGTCTGAAATGATCCTCAAAGGAATGTATCAAACCAACTCTAACCTGGCAATTCCTTGTTCCCCATCTCCCTGTGTCCGTGCTCCCTGTCTGCTGTGCAGTGCCTGCAGGACAAAGCACCTGGCATTCATTGCTGAGAACAAAGTGAAAGTCACTGTTGCAGTGGCCATGAACTTTTATTTCTCACAGCCTCAGTGTCTCTATCTCTGAATGAGCAGACAGAGAAATTAACTGGAAAGGCAGTAATTAATTTAATTTAATTCACTTTTGATCTAGAATTCTCTGGGTTCATTGCTTGCTAGCAAGCAATTCTTTTTAAGGTTTGTACATATAGGGCTTGAACTTTCAGCTGTCTTTACTCAAATTTCAACCAAAAACCCCAAGAAAAACGTACCAGTGACCATCCATCTGCAAATATGCGCTACTGACTTTGTGTACCAAGAGAACACACTGGGTTAGGCTCTGCCACACAAAGATTAATGCCCATGATTAACTCTCCTTTTTAGAATAATACTCCTGTCAAAAATCAAATGGGATTATTCACAAGAGACAGTCAAACACATTCCTTGCAGAGCTTTTTCTGACAGGTGAAATGCTTGTTTCAAAACAGTCTGCTTCACACTGAGAATTAATGCCACCACATCTAACATTTTTCTTTGCAAGGAGAGCATTACAGACCTGAAAATGGCATAACTCTTGTGTCTTGCATAATAAAGGCATGCTTTATTTACACCACCACTGCTATTTGACTTGTGCTGCTCCAGACAGGCTTTAATAGAAATCCACTGGCACTTCTTTTCAAGAAAAGGATTGACACTCCAAGGCAGACAGGCCAGCGTGGCTGCTGTGAGAGAGGAACTTTGTTCTCGTGTGAGAACCAGAGCCGGGTGTTCTCACCGACCTAACAGCACCCTCCTGGCACCTGAGGAACCGCTGGTAACCACCACCCTGCTGCTCCTCTCCTCTGCAAAACGTGGCAGAAAGGGCCAGCAGCAGCCTGGCTGTGAGGCCAGGAGGGAACTGAAACATCCTTGCCAGCTGCGTGCCTTCCCTAAATCCAAACCGTAACGAGAGAATCGCTCCAGAGACAGAGAAACAGCTGCAAACAGGCAGGGCAGGGGGACAAAATGATATTTATTTTGAGAATGAAAAATGCCTTTTTCTCCTTGGCTCTGCCACCAAGGTAACAATTCAGATTTTTCAAGGAGTATTTATCTGTCCAATTACACTTTAAGATACTCTGAGGGCCAGCACTTGTTTGGAACTTCTTGTTAAGCTGTCAGGGCTGCCACAGGTCTCCTGAGCCTCAGCCACATCTGGGTCACCAGGCTCCTGTATATTCTGTAGAAGTTAAGCTCAAGTGTAACGTGTGAAAGGATATGGACCATTTCTTTTCTTGTTCATTTTACAGATAGACTGGATATGACTGTTCTAGCTGGAAAAAGACCTTAAGACTCAGAACAAAAACCGAAATGAGAGCAACCCTGCACTTCTTGCAACAAAATAAGGTACATTTCTATATTTGAATAACTTTTGCAGCAACACTAATATCTAATCTGGCATAAAGAATATCAAATCTTTTCTTCAGCTCCTTTGGCTGCTGGCAGCCATTGATAATGATTTCATGCTCCTGCAAACAAGCACTTCTGAAATTAAAGCCCCTCGCTGGTGTTGTCATGTGAGATTACAATTCCCAGTTAGGAAGGAGGATTGACAGAATAATACAAAAGATTAATGCAATGTGTGTCATCTTTTTAAAGGTACCTCAAGTGTAACTAATGTGGCTTAATAAGAATACGCTTAGTTTTACAGTAAACAAAAAAACAAACCTATGTTTCAGCTCTTGAGGTATTTAGTCCCTTTTTGCTCACAACAAACATTTCCACATCACTGTGGTTTTGTAACCATTAACACTTTGCTTATTTTGCAGCTGAATTTCATAGCTCAGTAGATGCCTTTAGTATTGAATTGGTAAAGTATACTCTGACTCTTGAGAGGCCTTCTTAAAAATATTAAGAATTCTGTTTAGATAACAATCAGAAGGCAGGAAAGAGCCTTTGTTAAAAAAAAATCAAATGAAAGTGCACTACACAAAGCAATTCAGCTCTGTATAGAACTTCTGATACATCTTTCCAAACGTTGACCAAGAGTTTTTGAAGTCATAATGCTGTTGGTACAGACCCAGCAGTGCAGAACAGCAGTGTTCACATAAGGTAAGAATATTCACATAAGAATTGTGTAAGCCTTAAAGACTTGACTTCTCACATAGAACTCCACCAAAGTCCTCTCAGCCTGGAGTTCAACAAACTGAGAATGCTTCAAGTCCTTGACCTTTCCACCACCTGCAGACAGGTTTGCTATTTTTTCCTTGCAAACACCTATAAGCTATCAATAGTAGCTGACAGAGAAATGAGATTGGGTAAGAGGGAAGAAATTGATTTAAATTTCCATGAACATTTGTATTTCTGGTAAGTCTTCTGTTTATCTGAATGACGATTTAAGTGGCACAATCACTAAACTAACTAAAAGTAATTAGTTTTACTCTTTGGATAAAAATGCTAAACACAGCCTTAGTTTTAATAAGTAACTAAATCAGGCAAGACTTTATCTTCAGAATTTTGGGTGTTAGCATTTGTGACAGGTACCATACACACATAACGAAATGGACAGCAAATGAGTCGACAGGAAAAAAAACCAAACCCCACTTTTATTCTACCTGCCAAGCAATCCAAGCCCCTTATTTTATTTCCTAACAACTGTGATGACAGCAGAACATGAGTAACCAGAAACCTGATGGAGCAGAAGTTCTCTGTTCCACTAAGAGGGAACAAATGGGCCATGTGACAGCTGGGGCCACCGCCAGCAAGATCTTCCAGAGTCACAGAATCTCACTTTAACCCGCTGTGATTGCCCAGGAATGAAAGTAACCTCCCACAGGGGAAATGAAACAGGAGCTTCTGTCACGAGGAATCGAAGAAAGAGAGCTGTAGGTAATGCCAGCTTGAGTGGATGATCCTCAAAGTTCAATATTTGCAAACAGAATTTCAACACTTTAATAAGTAACTACAGTCAAGCAAAACCGAAATGATTTTTACATCAAGTCACTGCAGGAGTTCTGATGGATTGCATCAGTAGCTCCACAATTCTCCTCAAGCAGTGCCAGAAGAGGCACCTGTACGCTCAGAAGGGTTTCTGTTACTGGTAACTGAGCACTGCTCCCGAACACCTCGTGTGTAAACACCGTGCTGAGAGACCCACAGCAGCATTTCACCTGTGCAACCCCAGGAAATCAGGGTTAGGAAAGCCACAGTGACCACAGAGAAGTTGTCTGAGCTTTCCTCCTGCTAATGAGCCCTGCACGTATAGGAAACAGACCAGAAAATCAGATTTTATAGTCCCGTTCACCCTCTCCTCCCACTTCACTTTCAGCTTAAAAACCAGCGTGAGCACACAGCTGTCCACTACATCACACAGGGCAGCGCTAAGGAACTTAACATCTCTTGCATTTGTTCAAGACAGGCAAAATTTGAGCAGTGTTTCAGTTTGCTAAGTGTCACATTAAAGTACTGTAACAGCTACAGAAAAACTGGTCTAGAAATAAAGTAGATAAAACTGTATAAAAAGAGCTACCCCATTATTAATATTCACAAAAACTATTCTTATTTCAGAGATGAAAAAACTCAAGTTTTAAACTGATAAGTCTTTCTAAATGTGGTTTATTTCTTCCGTTTTCCCTCTGAAAGGTGTGTCCACTTACTGATTGACTTTCTAAACTGTGAGGTCAGTTTATAAGACCAAAAAAAAAAAAAAAAAAATCACAAAGCACAAATTGTATTTCCAACACAGAGGAAGATTCAGAGGACACAAAACTGCATTACAATACAATATTGAAAGAGTGTATCATTTTCCATTAGGGCTTGCAAATATCCAGCACTAACTGGATGCCACACAAATATTTTAGGTGTTACTGTGCTTGAAATTCAATTTTGAAAGCACAGTCTTATATAGCCAGGCTTCAAATGTGCAAGACAGTGGCGAGCTTTGCCACTTATATTGAGCAATATTGTATAAAAGTGTATTTGGGAACATCAGAGCTTACTTGTAATGATTCGAGAAGCATTTATTTTCTAAGATTCCATCATTTGTGACAGATACAAAAGCAGATTTAAAGCATACAAAGACTCTTACCTGCTATACTTGCAAATATTTCGCTGAATCCAATCAGCACATATTGAGGAATCTGCCACCATATTGGCAGATCTGCAGCATGGTATGTAACATTCCCAATTGTCTGGTTAATTGTTTTAACCTTCACAATTTTCAGTCTGTTGCTTTCCAGAATTCCTGTGTGAAAGGGGAGGGAAAAGAGATTGACCTAAGATGCAAACATTGCTTCTCCATATTAAGAATTAAATTAGGATTCAGCCCTGCATTGCAATTAGAAACAATACAATAGGAATATGTATTTATTTCCTACCATAAAGCATTGCAGACTACTTTTGCTGTTGTGATTTCAAGACATACAGTTGTTCTGCCACAGAATTAGTGATTATATTCTTATTCAGTAGCAATAATTGTACAAATACTTCCCCCATTTCCGGATGGATCAGCTGAGAGCCCTCATACACACCACTATGTTGGGGTTTTTTTAAAGACAATCTCATTTTCACAAACTACTACTTTGCAGTGTTGAACCATTTCAATTGCCACTATAGCATTCATAAATTAGAAACCCTTTTGCTTATGGAAATGGCTACCCCAGTCCTGTAGAACTATGAAAACCCTCTATGAATATGATTATGACATTTATATGACACTTTTCATCCAGAGAGACCCAAGAGCTCATTAGAGCTTGATTTACAAGCAATACATTGCATAGAAAGTACTTCATATAGAATGAAAAAGAGACATGATAGTGTGAAATATCAGCATTTTTAGCTTGCTCAGCACAACAGTTTAGAGTAGAAAGTGACTAGCAAATAATGCTGTAGGGTTTTGTTGAAGCTGCTCAGATTAAAGTATTGACTCACTGTTACATAAAATACACAGAATAGCTAATAGTTAATAGAACTCCCTGCTTCACCCAGAAGAGACCTCTATAAAAGAACTCTCATCCCTTATCCTTGGAAATAAGGTGAATTTATTCACCACAGCTCAGAGGAGCAGGACTGACACTGCTTCCTGTAGGATGGGTCACACTCACGGCCTCCCATTCAGTGCTGTCAGTCTGGGGCTCTTCCTGCTTCCTGAGCCAAGACCTGACCTCATCCTGGGCCACAAAATATCACTCCTCTTACAAAAAAAATCCTGCACAGGGCTTAGATGTGATGCTCCATAGATCTCATGCCATGTACAAGTGATCGTATCTGCTTCCTCACTTCCAGCTGCCTCTCTCCCAGAGCCACCCAAAGGGTGCCATGGGCACCCAACATTTAACATGTTGGCTGAACCATTCTGAGCCCTACTGACAGCACTTGTCACATAAACAGACACAATTCCTAATGCACAATATGATGCCTGCTCTCCCGTGTCCTCCCAAACCTGTGACACACAAACCTGAGGGGACCAGTCAGATCAGCATCTCTGTGCTAAGTGACAGTGCCAAATCTCTTAACAACATCTGGGTTTGAGGGAAAGATTATTCTGAATACTTTTCCATGTCAGGCCAGCCACCATACTTTCTCTGTCTTCCTTACTTCTTTTTACGTGACCACTTACCCATCTTATTTTTATGTGTCTTTCTTTAGCTCTTCAGCTACCTCAGTGCCCTCTGACTATGAAGAGCTGCTGTAATTAAAATAAAGCTGGATTTCTTGATGTTTTCATTTTAACATAGCTGCCAAACATTTCAGAGGGGAACTTAATTAAAATGTAAACAAAGCAGTACAGTCATTTAAGAGCTCAGACATAATTTCATTTATTTACACTCAACACAGAATTATTGCACCTCAAAACATCAAGTGATCCTTAATGTGTTTATACGCTTCCAAAATAAGCACTGAGCCTCCAAGGAGCACAAGTACAATTTACCAAACTTTGCCATAAATTTATCTTCAAAGTACTTCAGAATTTGGAATCTATTGATTCTTCCTTTTAGACTTCGATAGACAAGTTTCACGTTTAATTTTACACTCTTAGCAGTTAAAATAATCTTAACTTCTTGCTATAATGGTTTAAACTCTATAAATGAAGTAGATTTTCCAGTTGAATAACCTTGAACATTGCTGCTCAGAATTCACCATGAGATGCATGAAGCACAGCAGATGTTCATTAAAACTAATCAGTTGTATTTTAACACAGTTTATAAAATATTTTAAATAATCTAAACAATATAATAGGCAGCCTGAGTAGTGCCCACAACGAATGGCTGTTAGATAAGCAAGTCAAAATGGAAATATGGCATAAACAAATCATTAAGATATTGCCATGATTGCAAGTAACATTTTCATATGCTTAAGATTTTCATCAGTATCCCTCTCTAAGGCAGCAATGGTTGGAAGTAATAGCGTATTTTAAGAATATTAAAATACGGCAGCTATAAATATCACTTAATGAGAAAATAAAAACTGAATGGAACATATAAACCAACACCTTGCTAGAAATAAACAGTTTCCTAAACCCCAAATTTGTTGCAAATGAAGCTCTTAAATTCCTGTAATGACGAAGAGATGTTAAGTTACTCCAAAAGGTTAAACTTTCCAAACAGATTGCAAATAACCACCCAAAGAATTCACTTTTCAGTTTCTGCTGGGGAAGAGTTGGGGAGGATCAAACCAACAACATCATGTGTTACATTTGTAGGTGAACTGAAAAGAGCATTTGAAATTTTAAAGAATTTTGCTGCACGAACCCGTTCCCCAACTCAGCTATCACAGCTCGATGTGCCTTTCCCCTCTACTAATAAAGACAGATATTGCTGGGTTTGAATTCCCTTGTATGTGAGCCCACAGGTTCTATTTAAAGAGCTGACATTTAACTGTTTTACATCATCCTCTTCTGCAGCAGCAGTGTCCTAAGAAACACGGAATAAGAGAAACACTCCTGTTTTAACTTTAAATGACTTTGCTTTAAGAACTTTCCTTGCCCACAAAGTGACCTTGGCCTAATAAAGTAATTACCTCTCTCTCATTGAAAGAAATCTTAATAGCTGTGTAAAGTGTCCCTTTCCCTAAAATATAGGGGATTCCAAGTGCTGAAATGAATTTATTTAATGCTATAATCCTTTATCAATATGTTCATTACAGTGATGCTGGTGAAGGCTATAGATTCTGTGAAGCACTGCTCAGAGGTGTTCAGTTCCACATCAGCAGCGCTTAACAACTTTAAATCATCTCAAAAGCAGCTGATTTACGGGGCCAGCAGAGTTGCCATCTTTTCCCTTTCATGCTACAGCTGAGCTATTTTACACTACACTAATCCCCAAACATTAGGGAACATGAAGATAGGGGAGAGAAAACCCAAAGTGGGAGGAAACTCTTGTTCAGCCATAACCTAACTTTACTATTTCGGATCAGGGGAAAGGATTTTAGGTAAAATTTCACCTTTTTTATGCTTGGAAGTCAGAATGTATGAAGAAACATACTTACCTTTAAAGGGTATATGCAAAGTCTGTTTCAGGCAGGAAAAATGGTCCAATTCTATTGCAAGCGTTCAAAACAGTTCAGTAAGTTTTTGGATACAATCCCCTTTACTGAGGGAAAAGCATCCATGAAGTCACATTCCAACTATCCCACAAAAAAAGATCTAAATAATGCTGAATTAAATATTCACACAGTTTAAAAAAAAATGCTATTGCAATGAGCTGAACAATTCACTGCGTCAGGAGATCCCAAAGTCATTTTCTTACCTGCAGCAAACGCAGAGCACATGACAAAGAACATTCCAACTGCAATCCTCTTCAGCGAGGATGGGAGCAAGCCATTCCTCTTCAAAATGGGATCCACCAGTTTATCTTTTAAGGGTATTAGGATCAGGATAAGCACTGCATCAAACATGGTCAGCCAGGCTGCTGGAAACTGAAAGGGGAAATGACTCAAGTTAGCAGTTTCACACTTAGGAGTTGATTTTTACTGTTATTTTACAAAAAACGATTTTGATTGAACTCTGATCCAAAATAAACCAGAGTGAAAAGTCAAATAAGAGCGTTTAAAAGCTGAGGAAAATATTCAGCTATTCAGGTTTTCATTGAAGCTGGCTGCTCATAGATCTGTTAGCTCAGTTTCTAGTCTGACAGAATTAAACTTTTTATGTTTTTCATGACTACTTCAGTCATGAAAAGCATTTAATAGGCAAGTTCTGTATGTCTTCTATTAGGCTTAGAACTATCAGAAATATGTCACAGAACAGTAGAAACAGAGTCTTACTAATGTAAATGCAAAATTCAATTAAAATCAAGTTACACTTGTCAAATGAGCAGAGAGGGTGGTGTGACACATGTATCCTGTCTCATCTGCAAGATTCACTAATTCACAATAAGATTCATGGCAGTGTGAACGAGACAATTTCTGCCAAGCTTAATAATATTTAGCACCTGTTCTGAGCTAACAAACTAAGCCAGTACAGGTAGATTTATAAAAATGTTCTGGATTGGGTGGATTTTTTCAAATTGCCTTTAGAACAGTGTGGTACTGTGCATCACACTGGCTCTTTGACCCAAAATACAAGCCCTGCTTGACATGTTTCTGAGGCAGATTCAGGTTCTGACACTGAGGTGCTTGTGTGTGTGGCAGCTCCAGGGTAGAACAGCTGAATGTATTCTAGAGATTTCCAGCTGTGGACTCCTCATCCGTGGCAGTGCTCGAGGCCAGGCTGGATGGGGCTCTGAGCAACCTGGGCCAGTGAAGTGTCCCTGCCCATGGAAGGGCTTGGAACTGGATGATCTCTAAGGTCCCTCCTGACCCAAACCTGTGATTCTGAGAATATCCAGGATGACCAAGGGGCCTGTGGCAATCTAAAGCTGTGGCCACAGTAACAGAGAAAGACAAGCAGATTCCCTAAAAGCTCCAAACCTCAACCTCTATGAGTATCTCAGAAACCCCAGCCCTCAGCCTCTGCCACAGCGTGGGCACGCAGCTCTCACTGCAGACAGGAACTCCATTTCACTGCTTTAAAAATGGAATCACAATCTAGTTCAGCTGCATAAAAATATCCAGCAGTTTGACACATAAGGTTATGTACATTACTTAGCAGTCACCACTGCATACTTTAAAAAATGCACAGTGAAATCTGCTGAGTTCATCACATTCTTGCTTATTTGGAAACTTTGCGACACTCTGTCAATTTCCCTCCCTCTCCCATTCACCTTTCCTGTGCTTCAAATATCACACCAGCAGTAACCTGTGTCACAGTTTGTACAAAGAGTCATTTGTGTAGAGTCAAGGATGTAGGGATTTTTTGTCATTGCTGAATCTGATAAGAAAGAAGAGAAATACCAAATGCCTCTGGCACTGCTGTATTCATCCAATGAATCACTTGGGTTTGGGTTTTTTTGGTTTAAAATGAATGTTTTTCATTTTCTACCCTATCAGGAGCCTGCAGATTAAAGGGCAGACACATATTTCATTCTCTTCATATCCAAAGGGAACACGTCTTTTTTAGTATTGGGCAGAAGTGCCCACAAAAGCTTAAGGAAAACCTAGACCTGACAAGGTGCAACACTGCTCAGTAAAATGTTACATTACTGCTGCTTTTCCTAATTACCTCAAGTCACTACACACAGGAGATTGCAGGTCAGCATCCTTCAGGTAGAGCACATAAGGAAGATAGCAAAACCCACATTAACTTGTCTGTTTTATGCTGTTAATGCTGCTAGATCATAACAAAGCATTTCAAAATAAAACAAGAACAACACAGGCACTGCAGAGAAAGGAGCCAGTCACTCTCATGTAAGATAGAAAATAATTATTTAGAAGTATCAAGACATTGTTCCATCATCCCTGCCTCAAATTCTGCAGACTTTAGTAAACACTACAAACAGGCAGCTAACTTTTAAATCCACACTTTTGTTAGGAAAAGTGGCTACACAGCAAGAGTGGTATTTTAAAGTCTTTTCAGCAAAAACAAGGAAAGCCATTATTTTTTGAACTAATTTAATTAAACATAACACTCTACTTACAACTTGAAAACAATTCTAATGCCCAGAAAGGCAGTGAAAAACCTCAGTTTGATAACTAAAGCTCCATGTTTGTTTCTACACAATAAACATTCAGACTGACAGTATTTTTATTTTTAATATTCAGCCTGAAAATGGGACTGTGAACTCCTGTGTGCATTTTGCTGAAGGAAAAACCAATCCAGTTCTCTGGTCCAAGTGACAGTGTTGTAACAAGGCAGTCACATGGTTCAGAACAACACAAAGTAGACCTGTTAATAACTTATATTCACACTTTCTGGTTTTACTTTTCCGTACCATTTCTGCAATCACGTGATGCCAGCCTTTCTTGAAAAATATTGATGGAACAGCTTCTTTCAAAGCTATATAATCACTATGCTAAAGTGGTTATTGATTAGGCAGTATAAAGTAACAAACGTCTCGATTCCAAATGCTAATGTATCACTTAAGGATGGGTATTCCTACTGGGCTTGCAGGAATGCTTCTGTCCTGGTAAGAAAACTCAGGGCATGGAGATTGAGAAGGTTTCTTCTTTGGCCACCGAAGGATAAAGAAATACTTGATGAAAGCAGTGGGAGTCACCTGAATACATCCAGAACAGGTTGGTGTGAGCTCCAGGCGATTGCTGGGATGACAGAATCTGGGATGTGCATCATGCTCCTACATGCCCAAAGGCTGAGGCTACTGATCCCCAAAGGCACTGCCTGAACTTCCTGCAATTTTTGTACTACACTGATCTAATTTGCACTTTAACGAAAGAAAAGGTACTTTTCACTTGTTTTGCTCTGCTTACCGTGTGGATGGAGTTGGTGTCATTTGATATCTCTGGAATTTTCAGATGGAGACTTTGTAATACATATGTTGTCTGCATCTAGCATTAGGAAAGAGGAGTTGAGGTTACTGGGACAAGGAGTGCTGAGAGCAAGATATTTTTCATTTTATAACAATTAACACAGATTATACCAGAGGTGAAGTGCTAGCACAGCAAACTGAAAAGAATTATGGTTAGAATATTACAAGATTTTTTTAACCTTATAGTTATTTTTACTAAAAACACAAAGAATCATTTGTGTGTCTTTGAAAACAATTTCTGCATAGTTTTTTTGCCCAAAATGTCTTTGATATCCTGAATCATCTCAGTAAGACAGAACTTGAAAATTAACATGAGGTCTAGACCATTTACCCTAACCTATGTGAAACAACTGCAAGATGAAACACAGCACAGTATTTCAGATACTGGATTTTGTACAACTGTGAGTCTTAACTACAGTTGTAATGATTTTATTTTTTTTTCTATTATTAAGTCAAAATATTATTTGAGAGTATTCTTAGTAGTTGTTTTTCATCTCTCAGCTTCAAGCTAAGTTTCATATTTACGACAGAACCCCCCAAAAAATGTTAAATTAGAAATTATGTAAAATATAACTGTAACCATTTGGAACTACTCACTTGAAAATACACTGTCCAGTAAGGTATTAAAGCCAGAAAGACAGGGATAATCTTGACAAGAGCTTTAACATCTTCTACTTTATCTTCTCTGAAGGGGCCCCCCCGCGACAGCTTGGCCATCTCAAAGAGGCTTTGCTTGCGAGGCTGGTGCAGCACTCCCTGGCCTTCACTTTGGAAAAGATTTGAAATGTTTAGTTAAACATAACTGGCAACCTTGTCTTCCTTATAAAAAACTAATGCATTTCCAAACTAAGTCACTCATGGAAGTTACAGCAACACAGCTGGGCCAGAATGGATCCCCAGCAGGTGGAAACACAAGAGGAAACCTTCTGCTATGAAGTTTCCTTATTTCCCACCCCCCACACACACCCAGCCCTGAATAACTGGCAGAACTTAGAATAACCTGTATGCTGTGATACTGCTTGGGAAGTCACTGAACTGTCTGTCAATCTGAACACACCAAACCCCCCTGCAGAGGAGGCACCTGACATCTCTTACCAGTGATTAAATTCAACCACCAGTGTTCCACGGGCAACTCTTAAGAGTGGAAAAGTTCTGGCTCCCCATCAAGCTACTTACAGCATTAAATGCAGATGTCAGTGCTTTTCAAACCAGAAGGCATCCACAAACATATCTAACAAAGAAAGTTAACTAATGCTTATAAGCAGGTTACATTACACTTTCACAGACTCTGAACTGGCGGGACACAGAGCTCAGCTGACACCATGATCTGGCTGCAGGGAGACCCAGGGATCTCAAAGTGTGCCTCTCCTCCATCCCTCAACTCCCAGAAGGTATCTCCAGGACTCCAATTTTCCAGTTCTCACAGCAAACCTGCACATTCTCCTGCAGTCTCTGGTGTGAGTTCCTACCAGCCAGTGTGAACTAACGAGTTCCAGTTCAGGCTCACTCTGAACTGAGGCCATACAGAAGAGCTCATCACAAACCTGCTTGCTGAATGTTCCCCTTGGCTCTTCTTGGAGCAACAGGAGTAGGTGAGGATTTTGAACATGTCAGTGAAGGCACTGCCGTCGGGAGGTTTGGTGATGAAGAAGCTCTGCCCACATAAGAAAACCATGAATGAAATCCCGATGCAAACTGTTGGGATGCTGTACCCGATCACAAAGCTCACGTTCTGCTGGATGTATGCGATGCCTCCCAGAGAGAGGATAGCTCCCAAATTAATGCTCCAATAAAACCAATTAAAAAATCTCCTTGTGGCTTCCGGACCCCGGTCTTTGACCTGGAAAAGATTAAAAGCAAGTCATTCAGTTTCTGAAGAAAATAAGGCTAAAGAGAATTAGAATCTTTGAATTAGAATTCAAACAATGCACTGAAGAGTTCAGGTTTCATTTAGAGTCACACTGAAATGATTTAAGTGTTTTGGGCTTCACATGGTATTTGATGCAATGACACCTTAGTGAGCTGCACCATTATGTGAGTAACCTTCCAGAAGCTCAGCACAGGGATAAAAAAGCCACACACTACTGAGACACAGCTTCCCCAGAGAGGCCATTGTTATTTCTACTGCACTGACTCTCACTGGGTCATTTCTCTACACAAAGCTCCCTCAGATTAACATCCCATAGTTCACAGGAGTTTAAGGAACTAATTTTTAGTAAGAAAAAGTTAAGCTACCTAAAAATTAATGTACTGCC
Source organism: Oriolus oriolus (assembly GCA_013400235.1). Classification (NCBI taxonomy): domain Eukaryota; kingdom Metazoa; phylum Chordata; class Aves; order Passeriformes; family Corvidae; genus Oriolus; species Oriolus oriolus. The sequence continues at coordinate 199,773 of VXBT01002221.1, read as the reverse complement.
ACAATTGCTTCTTCTAACTGTTTACACACAACAGTTAACACTATTCCATTTTCTAAACCTCAAATAAATACTTGGTAATTAAACAACAAATTTAAATTTTAACACAGTCCTAATGCCTCTCATCAGAACACAAATTGAGGATTTGTCATTCTGACCTTTAAAAAAAAAAATTAATTAAATTTGGATTGCCTGAGGATCACAAGGCCCCAGTAAATATTTATCCCTCTAAGTCAGTGCTGTTCACAGTGCTATTTTTCCACTTGAAGCTCTCAGTGTCTCTCCAGTGAAAGTAAAGACATCCCTGGTTTATAGAAATATCCTGTACAGTTTTCACCATCCCTCTTTATTATTGCCCACTGTAAGTTACCCCACGCTTTTTAATTAAGTCTCAGGAACCAGCATCCCTCATAAGAGGTGATGTAAGAGAATTATGCAAATTAAAATTTGAAATACAATAAAAAGACCAAGTATTCTGTAGAAGAATCCATAATACTTTATTTGTCAGTAGCTGATGACTGAAAGGCCATTAACAGTCACTAGCAAGTCAGTGCCATGCACCAGCCTTGCTGAGCCAGTTATTTTTCATTTGTAATTGCAAATTTCCCCTCCTCATTTGCCAGACCTTCAAAAGATCCATGTTTAGTTTGCAATACAAAAAACAAGCTGTGTCTTGAAATGAGTTTTTAACACTGTCAGTTCTGATTAACAGCTTCAGGTTTCCCAGTGGTGCACAGGCCCATCTGTATCATTTAGCCAAGCCCAGCAAAGGAAACATTAAGGTATCTATTCCTGTGCATAGTTAACAGCATTGTGAGGCATTCAGGTACGTCTGCTAGAACGTCACATACAATCCTGGAGACTGAACCCAAGAAATTGTCCCTCTCCAGATCCAGCTTGGTACTCATTTCCTAACTTTCATCAACTGCAGCAGTGTATCAATCCAGGAATTCCTTCTAAACCCCAATGAGCAGCAGGATATTAGCAAACAATTACATGAACACAGTGCTCCAACTTGTGTAAAGCGTTAGCAATCTGTTTGATGAAGCTTCCATTTCTTCATCACAAAGTCTCAGTTCTCTTATTTCTGCAAGGAAGATGACTTCTCATCCTCCCTCTTACACATGACCTCGCTGACATCTCTACAAAGGAAAGCTGGGAGAAGAAAGCAAACTTTGATCCAGGTAAGAACAGGGAAGCACAGCATGAGGCTTCTATCGAGCATTATCCCAGCGTCTGACCGTTAGCTCCTGAGAAACTTCCTGAACCAAGGATGGCTTCTCTCTACTTAATCAATGCAGCAGCTCTCCTCTCCACAAACTTGTGTAGCCTGCCTCTGAGCCCAGGTCAGCTTTCAGAATCCATAATATCCCGTGGCAAAGAGCTCCACAGGTAATTACACGGTGGGAAGAACTACCTCCACTCGCCTGCTTTGAACCCGCCCTGTCCGAGCCCCGCTCCTTTTACCTTGTTCCAGGAAACAACAGAGACAGCTGAGCTCCATCCCATTCCTGCTCCATTGCTGCCTCTCTCCCCTGACCACTGTTGGCACAAACCCCTGTCACATCTTCCTTTCTGCTGCCTTTTCAGAGGTAGGAAATTTAGACTGATTCATGATTCCTCACCTGGAAACTACTGACCATGCCTGTGGCCCTTCCTGGAAACTTCCATCACCATCTCCAGCGTCCTTTTTGTAACACAGTGACCAAAAGGAAGGCAGTGCTCAAGGGACAGACACACAACAGACTTACAATGCAAAGAATCCATTTTCACCTTCTTTATCAAAGTATGTATTTGCACTAAAAATCACATCACAGCCACGTCTGAAATGCCACTATGGCATTTAACTGGCAAACATTAATAACTGGATAAAAATCCCACTGAACTACCTGGTGGAATATCTTCTCAAAGACAAAGAACTATGAAGATGTCTTGTCAAAAGCAGGAAACACAGTGGAGTTAAAAGGCAATTCTGTAGTTCTTTTCAAACATCTCAGAATATCAGCAATACTACATTCACAGCAGATCACTAAAAAGTTTCCCCTCCTGGCTGTTACCAGAGCTGTGTGACAGCACCAAACATCTTCATAAGTAAACACTACATTTTAATAAGGAACTAAGAAGAAAACCATGTCCTAATTTTATTATTTTACTTTTATCAAGCACAAGTTTTTTCCACATAACTGCAGGAGCTCTCCTTTTCCCCTTATGCTTGCGTTGTTTTCAATCACCCAAGCAGAAAGAAAAATCTATCACTCCCTCCGCTCAATTTCATCTGTGCTCAAGCATAGCAGCACTCTCCTCACTCTCCTTGGGCTACCAGCACCACCAGCTTCACTATATTCCTAAAATCCCACCACCAAGTGCAGCAGGAAGAGGCTGCACCTCAGTGGCACAGGTACAGCGCAGCCTCTCTCAGCAGAGGACACACCAGCTGTGTCACTGCACTGCAACCCTCTAAACTCAGGATGCAAGGTTCCCATCTCGCAATCAGAACAGAATTTTAAGCACAACTAAAAGGAAGAATGGGAGGAAGAGTAACTGGATCGTTATTTACAACCCCTGATGCAAATGCCTTACAAATATGTGACTGACAGCAGCTTCCACAGCACAGCTGTCCTGAGGTCTCATACTCAGACCTCGTTCTGACTTAGAAGAAAGTTGATCACTTGCTCAATCATCCCTCCCCTGGATTTTTCAACAATGTCTTTCTTAGGAGATGATCCAAGTGCTAGCCAAAGCAGTTTGTACAGCTTGAAAACAACAATATTATCCAGCTCAAATACTAAGATTCTACTAGATTCTTTTGATTTTTATGTAAAGAGTCAGGAATCTAAACAAACATCGTTGCTTTTCCACAGTTGCAGTGTTTCGATGCTTTGCTTTGTCCCAAGGTAATTTCCTGCTCTCACAGGTTGGTTTCAGAGGACTCGCTATCCACAAGATTGGCTATTTTTGCTGCAGCTCGTGTCTATCTGGTGCCCACCATTCCACTGTGATGGCTCATTTCTGTCACCACTTGCTAACGATCTCAAGTATTCCCTAAACCCCAGCATTTCAGAGTTCCAGTACGTGTCTCACATCACGACCGATCCAAAGCTGGGACCTTCTACTTGACTCACATGAAAAGAACAAGATCATTCAAAAGTTCCTGACCGTGGCAGTTTTTATTTGTTCCTGCAATGAACTGACATTCACAAGCAACAAATGTAACAAACACCCCTGAACTCATCCCAGTCAACTCTGTGAGCAGTCACAACAACAGAGTAAGGATGGGACACAGAGCCTTGTCCTTGTCCTTCACCTACAAAAGAAGGTACAATGACAGGAGTTCTGTACAGACAAATTTACAGAATCCTGATTAATCCATCACTGCAGACACCACTTATTCTTTGAGATCATCTGAGAGAGCTCGGTAGCTGAGCTACACAGTATTACTCAGCCGCTACATAATTTCACATTTTTATACTAAAATTTGGCAATTCCACATACAAAGTCTGCTTCCTCTCCCATCTGTTATTGCTGGCCTTGTGAAAGCCACAACTTGTTTCAAACTCTTCTCTGCAGAGCTTTCGAGGTCCACAAGCTCGTAAGAAGTTCGACAGCAGCAACAACAAATTAAACTGCAGTTAGGGACCTTCAAATCTTGATACATGGTTCCCCATCCTTATCCAGCAGCTGCAAAATCTAAGCTCTACAAATAAATAAAGGCTGAAAATCACTCTAAAGCCATCTTCACGGCAGCAATTTCCAACAGCAACTGTAAAAGAACAATTTTAGCAGAGCTAGAAGATCCCTGGCAGCTACGGCCTGATAGATGGATGGGCTATGAAGGCAGTTCAGAGGGAAGCCACAGCGAGGGTGAAACCTGGCGCCTCTAATCGCTGTAACCCTGAAAGACACCCAGCTATAATTAGAACAACAATTATGGCTGATACTGGATTAGAAGTCTGCCACTATTCTGGCTTCAGTGCTGAAGCTGAACGAGCTTTCACAATAATGACCAACAGTCCTATTGTTTCCTAACTACAGAAAGTCACAAACTGCCCCATGAACAGGAAGTGACAGCGAAACACTCGCACTTGAAAGGGGAACTGGAAAGTGCCGGGTTATAGGATCACATGATTAGAAACACTATTCCGAGAACCATCAGCTCCGATTTAGAGCAGCAGGATGGATCAGTCTGCAACTTCTAGAAAAACAGCTCATTTAGAAACACAGTTGGGAAAAGCTGGTCTGTCCCAGCGTTGCAGGAACTTTCGTTTGCTCAGCTGACTGGTGGAAGTTACTTGATGCTGACTCTACTGGGTCCTTTTAACAGCACTTCTAAAAGCATGCATTTAACAGAAAGTTAGAAACCACATCTTTCAAATTCAGAGAAGAATAAGTACTGAAATTCAGTTTCCAATTTTCCACAAAGTGATTCTGCTAAATAAAAAAACCCTTCCATTATATTAGAGCTCTCCACCCAAATTCTATACACACATTAAAGCTGAAAAATTCACATGGTAATTTTTAGGAGATCTGCAATGAAATGTAATTAAGAAAGGTGAATGTGCCAACTAAAGTACATGATATACAATTCATCCTTTCCTTTGTTTGGTACATAGGGGAAAGAGGACAAATCTTATCAGCACACATCCAGCCAAAACATGTTTGCATTGTGCTCTGGCCTCCCAAGAATGTGGCTCTGGGAGACAGACTCTATTCTCAGATAGATACACAGATATATAGGTACAGATACACACACATCTCCCCAGCAGTTTTCTGCATTCCTGTGCAGGGAGAAGGCACCCAAGGGGGCCCCAAACTGCACACCGAGGTAAGTGGCATGTTGTAATATATCTAACGAGATAAGCCAGGAAAAGAGAGAAGGGGAGAAATTCAGTCCTCGGCAGAGCTCCACTGATTATTATAGCCCAGAAAGGAGTATTTCTTTTGCTTCACCCTACATAAATCACTGTGAATTATCTGCAAACCCAGCCAAAAACTGCCTTCCTTGAAATCCTGGGGGAAAAGCCTTTACAAAATCCAGCTACAACAGCTACACTTCCATTGGCAATGGCTCTTCTTTTGCTCTGTTCCTGCCATTATTTATCTCTCATATTTAACTTTCATAAAGCATTCTGGGGATAAGCAGTCAGTTTTGAAAAACACCTTACAAGATGAAGTCATATTAAAGCTATTTCACTTGATGGGCTCAGGCTGGCTTAAACAGAACTAATGCACTGGGGACACACAGTCCTGGGCTATAACAATGTTTTACATTTATATACTGCCTTTCACCCAGAACTCCAGAATTTAGAAGACATGAAATGCCAAAGAATGACAAATACAAACTGCACAACAGAGAACAGAGGTATGTTTGGCAGTGATACTGTGGTAGATCCTCCCTCTTACAAAGAATTCAGGGCATTTCTGATACTGTCCTGCACTAACCAGAACTCAGTGAGCCAGTAAACAGACATGCAGCTGGATGTTCACTTTAGTTAGAAAAGCTGCTCAGTACCTGAACATACTGAAATTCTCCATTTGTAAAGCAGAAATTACATTTCAACATCCACAGCCAGCACACCACCTTAGCATAGGACTGTAAAAAAAGTACATGCAACAAAGCATTCCAGTTGCTACTGAACTCTAAGTTGCCTCTCAGATGTTTTCTGTAAAGCCACTCGGTTCTGCAGCGATGACCCAATGAATGATACCGCTGTAGCAGATCTGGATAAGGTCATTTGACAGGACATGTCCTTATGGGAACAGCCCAGGTGATGTTTACCACGTTGAGAGCAGCTTCCACCCATCACGTGATGCAGCATCAGCCTGCACAAAAATACCACTCAAGGGCAATGCAGTGCTCAAAAATCTAAAGCATAAAAACTGTTTGTTCTGTAGCCTTCGATTATCACAGGATGGCAAAGGCCTCCGACACTGCCTTAGAAGGCCCATGTCACCCTTGTCAAAGCTAAAATGTGTATCCTGTACTTCATCTGATGAGCTCCGAGGTGAGATTAACTGGGTACAAACTCACAAGGAAGGATAATTAACAGTCCACTTAATGGCCATTAAGTATTCAACCCAAGTCCTCAAGACGGTGATGGCTTAGCCAACTCAGATACCACAGCTAAGGCAGGGTAACCAGGAAACCAAGGGTCACAAGGGATCTGACACCCCACAGGCACCAAAATTTTATCAAAGAGGGCACAACTTAACAACTTGCATTACACAGGGAACAGAGCTGGGCGATCTGATTCCCTCCAAGGCTGAGCACCCACAGAGAGATCAGCCAGCCGGGCACTGTCCACCCCACCAAGGCAAGCCCCTCTGCCACCCCTGGGGCACCCACGAGCGCTGCAGCAGCTGCCCGACGATACTTGACCTGGTCTGCCCCGAACGGGGTGATGTTGGCCTTGACCGAGCCGACGCCCAGCCCCACGAGGACCAGTCCCACGAAGGTGGCGGTGGCACAGTAGCGGGTGGCTCCCACCTGGGAGCAGGGCGCCAGGGTGGCGTTGGCCGCCGGCGAGGAGCAGTTCTCCACGGGGAACAGGGGGATGTCCCCGCAGAGGCCCTGGCGGGTGTGCGGCGCGGCGATGACGGGGAAGGCCAGCATGCCCAGCAGGTACAGCGCCATGCTGAGCAGGATGGTGCCGAACTTGCCCAGCAGGGCGTCGGCCAACCAGCCCCCGAACGGCGACACCAGGTAGGTGATGCCCATGAAGAGCAGCAGCGCCTGGCTGGCCTGGGCGCCCTCCCAGCCATAGGGCGGCCCGTTGAGGAACAGCACCAGGTTGGACGTGATGCCGTAGAAGGCCACCCGCTCCAGCAGCTCGGCCAGCAGCACGGCGGCGCAGGCCAGCCGCCGGCCCTGGAAGGCGCTGCTCGCCGCCCGCCCGCGCTCGAAGCTGCTCAGCAAAGGGCTGCGCTCGCTC